>OX424576.1:75678037-76265537 GCA_949152435.1 Gastracanthus pulcherrimus
CAAAAATTTTCCAAAATTTTCAACATTTTTCCAAAGTTTCAAAAATTTTTCAAAGTGTCAAAAAGTTTCAGAAATTTTCCAATATTTCAAAAATTTTCCCAAATTTCAAAAATTTTCCAAAGTTTTCAAAATTTTTCCAAAGTTTCAAAATTTTCCAAAGTTTCAAAAATTTTCCAAAGTTTCAAAAAGTTTCAAAAATTTTCCAAAATTTCCAATATTTTTCAGTTTCAAAATTTTTCCAAAGTTTCCAAAATTTTCAAATTTTCCAAAATTATCCAAAATTTCCAAAATTTTCAAAATTTCCAAAATTTTCAAAATTTCATAAATTTTCCTAAATTTCAAAAAGTTTCAAAATTTAAAAAATTGTCCTAATTTTCCAAAATTTTCAAAATTTTTCAAAGTTTCAAAAAGTTTCAAAAATATTCCAAAGTTTCCAAAATTTTCCAAAATTTCCCAAAATTTCAAAAAATTTCAGTAATTTTCCAAAGTTTCAAAAAGTTTCAGAAATTTTTCCAAAGTTCAAAAATTTACCAAAGTTTTAAAAATTTTCCAAAATTTCAAAACTTATCCAAAAATTTCAAAATTTGCAAAAAATTTCAAAAATTTCCAAAATTTTTCAAAATTTAAAAAATTTTCTAAACTGTCCAAAATTCTCAACATTTTCCAAAATTTTCCAAAATTTTTCTTGTTTCAAAAATTTTCCAAAATTTTCCAAAGTTTCAAAAAGTTTCAGAAATTTTCCAAAATTTTTAACATTTTCCAATATTTTCCAAAATTTTTCCAGAATTTTCCAAAGTTTCAAAAATTTCCAGAATTTTCCAAAGTTTCAAAAATTTTCACAAATTTTCCAAAATTTCCAATATTTTTCAAAGTTTCAAAATTTTTCCAAAGTATCAAAAATATTCCAAAGTTTCCAAAATTATCCAAAATTTCCAAAAATTTCCAAAATTTCAAAAAATTTCAAAATTCCAAAAATTTTCAAAATTTTCCAAAGTTTCAAAAATTTTCCAAAGTTTCAAAAAGTTTCAAAATTTTTCCAAAGTTTCAACAAGTTTCAAAAATATTCCAAAGTTTCTAAAATTTTCCAAAATTTTTCAAAGTTTCAACAAGTTTCAAAAATATTCCAAAGTTTCCAAAATTTTCCAAAATTTCCCAAAATTTTCCAAAGTTTCAAAAAGTTTCAGATATTTTCCTAAGTTTCCAAAATTTCCAAAAGTTTCAAAAAGTTTCAGAAATTTTCCAAAATTTCAAAAATTTTCCAAAGTTTCAAAAATATTTCAAAGTTTCAAAAATTTTCCAAAATTTCCCAAAATTTCCAAAGTTTCAAAAAGTTTCAGAAATTTTCCTAAGTTTCCAAAATTTCCAAAATGTTCAACATTTTCCAAAGTTTCAAAAATTTTCCAAAATGTTTCCAAAGTTTCAAAATTATTCCAAAGTTTCAAAAATTTTCCATAATTTCAAAAATTTTCAGTTTCAAAAATTTTCCAAAATTTTCAACATTTTTCCAAAGTTTCAAAAATTTTTCAAAGTGTCAAAAAGTTTCAGAAATTTTCCAATATTTCAAAAATTTTCCCAAATTTCAAAAATTTTCCAAAGTTTTCAAAATTTTTCCAAAGTTTCAAAAATTTTCCAAAGTTTCAAAAATTTTCCAAAGTTTCAAAAAGTTTCAAAAATTTTCCAAAATTTCCAATATTTTTCAGTTTCAAAATTTTTCCAAAGTTTCCAAAATTTTCAAATTTTCCAAAATTATCCAAAATTTCCAAAATTTTCAAAATTTCCAAAATTTTCAAAATTTCATAAATTTTCCTAAATTTCAAAAAGTTTCAAAATTTAAAAAATTGTCCTAATTTTCCAAAATTTTCAAAATTTTTCAAAGTTTCAAAAAGTTTCAAAAATATTCCAAAGTTTCCAAAATTTTCCAAAATTTCCCAAAATTTCAAAAAATTTCAGTAATTTTCCAAAGTTTCAAAAAGTTTCAGAAATTTTCCTAAGTTTCCAAAATATCCAAAATTTTCAACATTTTCCAGTTTCAAAAATATTCCAAAAGTTTTCCAAAGTTTCCAGAATTTTCCAAAGTTTCAAAAATTTCAAAATTTTCAAAAAATTTCCAAAATTTTTCAAAATTTAAAAAATTTTATAAACTTTCCAAAATTTGCAACATTTTCCAAAATTTTTCCAGTTTCAAAAATTTTCCAAAATTTCCAAAATTTTCCAAAGTTTCAGAAATTTTGCAAAATTTTTAACATTTTCCAAAATTTTCCAAAATTTTTCCAAAGTTTCAAAAATTTTCCAAAATATCCAGACTTTTCCAAAGTTTCAAAAATTTTCCAAAATTTCAAAAAATTTTCCAAAATTTCAAAAAATTTCCAGTTTCAAAAAGTTTCAGAAATTTTCCTAAGTTTCCAAAATTTTCCAAAATTTTTCCAAAGTTTCAAAATTATTCCAAAGTTTCAAAAATTTTCCATAATTTAAAAAATTTTCAGTTTCAAAAATTTTCCAAAGTTTTCAAAATTTTTCCAAAGTTTCAAAAATTTTCCAAAGTTTTAAAAATTTTCCAAAATTTCAAAAATCATCCAAATTTTCCAAAGTTTTCAAAATTTTTCCAAAGTTTCAAAAATTTTTCAAAGTTCCAAAAAGTTTCAGAAATTTTCCAATATTTCAAAAATTTTCCAAAATTTCAAAAATTTTCCAAAGTTTTCAAAATTTTTCCAAAGTTTCTAAAATCATCCAAATTTTCCAAAGTTTTCAAAATTTTTCCAAAGTTCAAAAATTTACCAAAGTTTTAAAAATTTTCCAAAATTTCAAAACTTATCCAAAAATTTCAAAATTTGCAAAAAATTTCAAAAATTTCCAAAATTTTTCAAAATTTAAAAAATTTTCTAAACTGTCCAAAATTCTCAACATTTTCCAAAATTTTCCAAAATTTTTCTTGTTTCAAAAATTTTCCAAAATTTTCCAAAGTTTCAAAAAGTTTCAGAAATTTTCCAAAATTTTTAACATTTTCCAATATTTTCCAAAATTTTTCCAGAATTTTCCAAAGTTTCAAAAATTTCCAGAATTTTCCAAAGTTTCAAAAATTTTCACAAATTTTCCAAAATTTCCAATATTTTTCAAAGTTTCAAAATTTTTCCAAAGTATCAAAAATATTCCAAAGTTTCCAAAATTATCCAAAATTTCCAAAAATTTCCAAAATTTCAAAAAATTTCAAAAATTCCAAAAATTTTCAAAATTTTCCAAAGTTTCAAAAATTTTCCAAAGTTTCAAAAAGTTTCAAAATTTTTCCAAAGTTTCAACAAGTTTCAAAAATATTCCAAAGTTTCTAAAATTTTCCAAAATTTTTCAAAGTTTCAACAAGTTTCAAAAATATTCCAAAGTTTCCAAAATTTTCCAAAATTTCCCAAAATTTTCCAAAGTTTCAAAAAGTTTCAGATATTTTCCTAAGTTTCCAAAATTTCCAAAAGTTTCAAAAAGTTTCAGAAATTTTCCAAAATTTCAAAAATTTTCCAAAGTTTCAAAAATATTTCAAAGTTTCAAAAATTTTCCAAAATTTCCCAAAATTTCCAAAGTTTCAAAAAGTTTCAGAAATTTTCCTAAGTTTCCAAAATTTCCAAAATGTTCAACATTTTCCAAAGTTTCAAAAATTTTCCAAAATGTTTCCAAAGTTTCAAAATTATTCCAAAGTTTCAAAAATTTTCCATAATTTCAAAAATTTTCAGTTTCAAAAATTTTCCAAAATTTTCAACATTTTTCCAAAGTTTCAAAAATTTTTCAAAGTGTCAAAAAGTTTCAGAAATTTTCCAATATTTCAAAAATTTTCCCAAATTTCAAAAATTTTCCAAAGTTTTCAAAATTTTTCCAAAGTTTCAAAAATTTTCCAAAGTTTCAAAAATTTTCCAAAGTTTCAAAAAGTTTCAAAAATTTTCCAAAATTTCCAATATTTTTCAGTTTCAAAATTTTTCCAAAGTTTCCAAAATTTTCAAATTTTCCAAAATTATCCAAAATTTCCAAAATTTTCAAAATTTCCAAAATTTTCAAAATTTCATAAATTTTCCTAAATTTCAAAAAGTTTCAAAATTTAAAAAATTGTCCTAATTTTCCAAAATTTTCAAAATTTTTCAAAGTTTCAAAAAGTTTCAAAAATATTCCAAAGTTTCCAAAATTTTCCAAAATTTCCCAAAATTTCAAAAAATTTCAGTAATTTTCCAAAGTTTCAAAAAGTTTCAGAAATTTTTCCAAAGTTCAAAAATTTACCAAAGTTTTAAAAATTTTCCAAAATTTCAAAACTTATCCAAAAATTTCAAAATTTGCAAAAAATTTCAAAAATTTCCAAAATTTTTCAAAATTTAAAAAATTTTCTAAACTGTCCAAAATTCTCAACATTTTCCAAAATTTTCCAAAATTTTTCTTGTTTCAAAAATTTTCCAAAATTTTCCAAAGTTTCAAAAAGTTTCAGAAATTTTCCAAAATTTTTAACATTTTCCAATATTTTCCAAAATTTTTCCAGAATTTTCCAAAGTTTCAAAAATTTCCAGAATTTTCCAAAGTTTCAAAAATTTTCACAAATTTTCCAAAATTTCCAATATTTTTCAAAGTTTCAAAATTTTTCCAAAGTATCAAAAATATTCCAAAGTTTCCAAAATTATCCAAAATTTCCAAAAATTTCCAAAATTTCAAAAAATTTCAAAAATTCCAAAAATTTTCAAAATTTTCCAAAGTTTCAAAAATTTTCCAAAGTTTCAAAAAGTTTCAAAATTTTTCCAAAGTTTCAACAAGTTTCAAAAATATTCCAAAGTTTCTAAAATTTTCCAAAATTTTTCAAAGTTTCAACAAGTTTCAAAAATATTCCAAAGTTTCCAAAATTTTCCAAAATTTCCCAAAATTTTCCAAAGTTTCAAAAAGTTTCAGATATTTTCCTAAGTTTCCAAAATTTCCAAAAGTTTCAAAAAGTTTCAGAAATTTTCCAAAATTTCAAAAATTTTCCAAAGTTTCAAAAATATTTCAAAGTTTCAAAAATTTTCCAAAATTTCCCAAAATTTCCAAAGTTTCAAAAAGTTTCAGAAATTTTCCTAAGTTTCCAAAATTTCCAAAATGTTCAACATTTTCCAAAGTTTCAAAAATTTTCCAAAATGTTTCCAAAGTTTCAAAATTATTCCAAAGTTTCAAAAATTTTCCATAATTTCAAAAATTTTCAGTTTCAAAAATTTTCCAAAATTTTCAACATTTTTCCAAAGTTTCAAAAATTTTTCAAAGTGTCAAAAAGTTTCAGAAATTTTCCAATATTTCAAAAATTTTCCCAAATTTCAAAAATTTTCCAAAGTTTTCAAAATTTTTCCAAAGTTTCAAAAATTTTCCAAAGTTTCAAACATTTTCCAAAGTTTCAAAATGTTTCAAAAATTTTCCAAAATTTCCAATATTTTTCAGTTTCAAAATTTTTCCAAAGTTTCCAAAATTTTCAAATTTTCCAAAATTATCCAAAATTTCCAAAATTTTCAAAATTTCCAAAATTTTCAAAATTTCATAAATTTTCCTAAATTTCAAAAAGTTTCAAAATTTAAAAAATTGTCCTAATTTTCCAAAATTTTCAAAATTTTTCAAAGTTTCAAAAAGTTTCAAAAATATTCCAAAGTTTCCAAAATTTTCCAAAATTTCCCAAAATTTCAAAAAATTTCAGTAATTTTCCAAAGTTTCAAAAAGTTTCAGAAATTTTCCTAAGTTTCCAAAATATCCAAAATTTTCAACATTTTCCAGTTTCAAAAATATTCCAAAAGTTTTCCAAAGTTTCCAGAATTTTCCAAAGTTTCAAAAATTTCAAAATTTTCAAAAAATTTCCAAAATTTTTCAAAATTTAAAAAATTTTATAAACTTTCCAAAATTTGCAACATTTTCCAAAATTTTTCCAGTTTCAAAAATTTTCCAAAATTTCCAAAATTTTCCAAAGTTTCAGAAATTTTGCAAAATTTTTAACATTTTCCAAAATTTTCCAAAATTTTTCCAAAGTTTCAAAAATTTTCCAAAATATCCAGACTTTTCCAAAGTTTCAAAAATTTTCCAAAATTTCAAAAAATTTTCCAAAATTTCAAAAAATTTCCAGTTTCAAAAAGTTTCAGAAATTTTCCTAAGTTTCCAAAATTTTCCAAAATTTTTCCAAAGTTTCAAAATTATTCCAAAGTTTCAAAAATTTTCCATAATTTAAAAAATTTTCAGTTTCAAAAATTTTCCAAAGTTTTCAAAATTTTTCCAAAGTTTCAAAAATTTTCCAAAGTTTTAAAAATTTTCCAAAATTTCAAAAATCATCCAAATTTTCCAAAGTTTTCAAAATTTTTCCAAAGTTTCAAATATTTTTCAAAGTTCCAAAAAGTTTCAGAAATTTTCCAATATTTCAAAAATTTTCCAAAATTTCAAAAATTTTCCAAAGTTTTCAAAATTTTTCCAAAGTTTCTAAAATCATCCAAATTTTCCAAAGTTTTCAAAATTTTTCCAAAGTTCAAAAATTTACCAAAGTTTTAAAAATTTTCCAAAATTTCAAAACTTATCCAAAAATTTCAAAATTTGCAAAAAATTTCAAAAATTTCCAAAATTTTTCAAAATTTAAAAAATTTTCTAAACTTTCCAAAATTCTCAACATTTTCCAAAATTTTCCAAAATTTTTCTTGTTTCAAAAATTTTCCAAAATTTTCCAAAGTTTCAAAAAGTTTCAGAAATTTTCCAAAATTTTTAACATTTTCCAATATTTTCCAAAATTTTTCCAGTTTTAAAAATTTTCCAAAATTTCCAGAATTTTCCAAAGTTTCAAAAATTTTCACAAATTTTCCAAAATTTCCAATATTTTTCAAAGTTTCAAAATTTTTCCAAAGTATCAAAAATATTCCAAAGTTTCCAAAATTATCCAAAATTTCCAAAAATTTCCAAAATTTCAAAAAATTTCAAAAATTCCAAAAATTTTCAAAATTTTCCAAAGTTTCAAAAATTTTCCAAAGTTTCAAAAAGTTTCAAAATTTTTCCAAAGTTTCAACAAGTTTCAAAAATATTCCAAATTTTCCAAAATTTTCCAAAATTTTTCAAAGTTTCAACAAGTTTCAAAAATATTCCAAAGTTTCCAAAATTTTCCAAAATTTCCCAAAATTTTCCAAAGTTTCAAAAAGTTTCAGATATTTTCCTAAGTTTCCAAAATTTCCAAAAGTTTCAAAAAGTTTCAGAAATTTTCCAAAATTTCAAAAATTTTCCAAAGTTTCAAAAATATTTCAAAGTTTCAAAAATTTTCCAAAAATTCCCAAAATTTCCAAAGTTTCAAAAAGTTTCAGAAATTTTCCTAAGTTTCCAAAATTTCCAAAATGTTCAACATTTTCCAAAGTTTCAAAAATTTTCCAAAATGTTTCCAAAGTTTCAAAATTATTCCAAAGTTTCAAAAATTTTCCATAATTTCAAAAATTTTCAGTTTCAAAAATTTTCCAAAATTTTCAACATTTTTCCAAAGTTTCAAAAATTTTTCAAAGTGTCAAAAAGTTTCAGAAATTTTCCAATATTTCAAAAATTTTCCCAAATTTCAAAAATTTTCCAAAGTTTTCAAAATTTTTCCAAAGTTTCAAAAATTTTCCAAAGTTTTAAAAATTTTCCAAAATTTCAAAAATCATCCAAAATTTTCAAAATTTTCAAAAAATTTCAAAAATTTTCCAAAGTTTCAAAAAGTTTCAAAATTTTTCCAAAGTTTCAAAAAGTTTCAGAAATTTTCCTAAGTTTCCAAAATTTTCAACATTTTCCAAAATTTCCAAAATTTTTCAAAAGTATCAAAAATTTTCCAGTTTTAAAAATTTTCCAAAATTTCAAAAAATTTCCGAAATTTCCAAAATTTTTTCAAAATTTCCAAAATTTTCCAAAGTTTCAGAAATTTTCCAAAGTTTCAAAAAGTTTCAGAAATTTTCCAAAGTTTCAGTAATTTTCCAAAGTTTCAAAAAGTTTCAGATATTTTCCTAAGTTTCCAAAATTTCCAAAAGTTTCAAAAAGTTTCAGAAATTTTCCAAAATTTCAAAAATTTTCCAAAGTTTCAAAAATATTTCAAAGTTTCAAAAATTTTCCAAAATTTCCAAAGTTTCAAAAAGTTTCAGAAATTTTCCTAAGTTTCCAAAATTTCCAAAATGTTCAACATTTTCCAAAGTTTCAAAAATTTTCCAAAATGTTTCCAAAGTTTCAAAATTATTCCAAAGTTTCAAAAATTTTCCATAATTTCAAAAATTTTCAGTTTCAAAAATTTTCCAAAATTTCCAACATTTTTCCAAAGTTTCAAAAATTTTTCAAAGTTTCAGAAATTTTCCAATATTTCAAAAATTTTCCAAAATTTCAAAAATTTTCCAAAGTTTTCAAAATTTTTCCAAAGTTTCAAAAATTTTCCAAAGTTTTAAAAATTTTCCAAAATTTCAAAAATCATCCAAAATTTTCAAAATTTTCAAAAAATTTCAAAAATTTCCAAAAATTTTCAAAATTTTCCAAAGTTTCAAAAATTTTCCAAAGTTTCAAAAAGTTTCAAAATTTTTCCAAAGTTTCAAAAAGTTTCAGAAATTTTCCTAAGTTTCCAAAATTTCCAAAATTTTCAACATTTTCCAAAATTTAAAAAATTTTCCAAAGTTTCAAAAATTTTCTCACTCATGTTGCAAAACAAATTTGATAGCGACTTTTTCCAATTTTCTAGCATGTAAATTAGTAATAAAATGTATAGGTAATTAAAATTTCAGGCAATAGGTGTTATGGTCATACTGGCGATATTATGGATGTGTATGTGAATTTCCGGACACGTAGTATATTCCGGACACGGGTTAGGATACGGATAATGTAGGAACACGCTGGATTGTGGGTAATAAAGGTCGGAGGAAAAATACGTATAAATAACTATTAAGTTCATTAAAATGATTTCTATGGCCAATATTGCCAATACAAAATCATTTCTATTCTTGTAAATGTACAAAGTATCAAAAAATTATATAAAAAAAATCAAGTTTTTCGTCAAGTTTTACTATAGGACCACCTTACATACTATTGGGATCTGACATTGGAAAATCGCCCCCATGGTGGCAAAAGTACAAGCTCATTGAACGGAGATTTTGCACAACTATAAGTCTTCTGCACATGTTACAGACATATTATATTGGCCACACCCCCATGTCAGATCCCAATGTAGAATAGAATAAAATTAGTTTGATGTATTTCATTGAGGGTATATACTTAAAACATGGGTGTACCAACCAAATCGCCGCGCAACATTAACCGCATCTCTCCTGTTACTGCTATTATAATCTGGCAGTACCAATGTGACACACTTCATTTATAAACATTTTTTAAGTAGAGAAACTGATTATACGTCAATTTGTTCAATTTTCAGGCTATCTCTAGCATCACTTAGCAGTTGAAGGCATCTGAATTTTGTCTGTAGTTACTCTTTTATTTAGGTATCCGTTATTCCTCATATTACGTCATGAAATTATTTTCTAATCATTTGTACGTAAGCATACGGTTTAATACTTTTGTTAAAACAATATGATATAATTTACAATCATCTTATTTATATTATAATTAATGCATATAAACGATTGGACGTACTAAAAGGATATTCATATCTATTTTCTGTAATTGATATTGACTTTTCTGCCTTTCGACATTGTAGCGCGCGTGGTGCACCTGAAATGCCTAGTTATTTAACTAACAAGGGGAGTGCACATCCTCCGGGAAACGAATTTTGGTCAAACTTCGAGAGGAGGTTTCTGGTATCTAAAAATGAAGCCTAGCAACCGTAATTCAGTCTAATGCGCCCTTGTTATCGAGATATGATGTAATGTACTCGAAGTATGCATTATTTTAAGGAAAAAATGTACTTCTTCTTGTAATACAAATTTTTATTATTGATAAATGACCAAAAAGACAATAAAAGTAGGAAAGAGATTTAATTTAAGTTCTGTTATGTATAAAAATATTAATCTGATAAAATGTTATTAACAATTGAATATGGTGACTGAGAATATATGGAAAATCAACGAATTTAAAAGAGTTAAATAACTTTTGATCAGACTTTTTGACTACTTTCTATTATATTTTGAGTCATTTATCCATAATAAAAACTTGTAGAGTTATGGTTAGAAGATGAGGTACCTTTTTTTATTAAAAAACGAATATTTCAAGTATATCACCCCATATCTTGACAACAACGGTCCATTAGAATGAATTACGGGTATTAAGTTTCGTTTTTGCGTACAAGAAAACACCTCCTAAAGTCTGACCAAATTTCGTTTCCCGGAGGGTCTGCATTCTCCTTCACGGAGAGAAAAACTCGGCTACATCTGCCGGAGACCCCGGCACTTACAGACTTAGCGACTCAAGCGGTAGAATGATATGATCACCAAGTAGTGTCGGCTGTAGAACAAATCAGTTATAACATAGCGATTCAGAAACGGATTATTGTTAATATACTAAGTTTTGCAAATTTCTCATAGACTCTTACGATAAAAATCAATAATTTACGTTGGAAATACATTTTTCAAACATATTAACCATTAATCTTTGCAAAATATAAGTTAATAGGTATGAAATCTGAATATTTGAAAATCTAACCTCAAATATCTGTCAATTCGGCTACTCGTCTTTGGGAGGCGAGTCAAGCTAAAACGGCGGAGTTTTTCTCTCCATATTGTTAAAGACGAATATTATTATTTAGTAGTTAGCTCCCACCATTTTATATGTAACATTTCCGAGGGTAAAATTGTACCACATCTCGAGGTTCGGCTCAGCGAATTTCCTAGAAGTATCAAAAGAGTCCGGAATATGTGTGTATATTAGGGAAATTATCGGCATTGGCTAACTAAATTTAAATAATATTAATTCTTAATGCTTAATATTTTTCCCATTTAAAATTTAAAATTCTTCAAAATTCTACATATTTTTATAAACTATTTATGCTATTTTAAAGATTATGAGTATGAAAGTCCCTCTTAGAGTACTAGCAATTTAATAATATAATAATGCTTCAATCCAATTTAAATTATTTCTGAATTTTCAAATATCTTGCTGGATTATCAAAGTAAAATTCGCAGTTTTAAATTATTACTGTCATGCTCTAAGCCAAATACACTCTAAAAATTTATATTGTTGTTTTATATTTATGTCCGTTTGCAAGCGCTCTGTCTGAAGGTCGAAAAGAGGGATTATTATTATTTTAAAGACCGACAGTTTTCTAATAAATTTTTGTTACATAAAATGTATGCAAATGGCTTCCGAGTGTGTTGCTAATAGTCAGAGCTGCTCTCACAATGTTATTAATTCTATTTTACTACGTTACAAGCGTTAATATAAAAAATGTTATAAATTCTGCTTCTTCAAAAATTGACATTATAAAAGTAGTAAGTTTAGTTTTTTTATAACTATTTAATGTTCTTAAAGATTTAAGAATTTTCATTTTCTGACTACTTGACATTAATTCTGAATACATTTCAAATTTGATAATGCATGTGCATAGTTTTATATGTGTGTAAACAAATTTATCTGAGCTTATAAACATTTGAATTAAATCTGTTAATCATTACATATTGTTTACTTTTGTTCTATAATATAGTATAATAGATATATAGAGAAGTAGATATGCAAGTTAATAACAGTTATTAATCTGCAATTAACTAGAAATCAGCTGTATTAATATGAATTCAAATCAACGTAAATCTGGATTATCATTGATTTGCTTTTTGATACGCAATAACATTGTCGTATACCACTGATCCAGTCGTGAAATAGAATCGTATTCTTTCACTGCTTCAGTAAAACCTTCCATATTTTGTTCCTCCAAATGTTCAATTAATACCTAAAACAATTATATAAAATAATGAATATTGAAAATAGAACGTTATTTACGGCATACTGATTTTGTTCATTTCAGACCTTAATTAATCTGTATTCTCGAGCATCCAGAAATGCAGGACATTGTTCCTGATATCGTTCAATTGCATGTTGTGCGTTCAAAACATCAACGCACAAATGGCATAATGCAGCTCGCAAGAAATATTCTTTAGCGCTATATTTCAACAAAGAGCTTTCTAAAGATGCTACAGCCACCTATAAAATATCGGTCAATGATTAATGAATATTTTATTATATTAATAAGCTCACATGAAGAGTATCAGGTATGCGTGTTCTGAATTTTGCATTAAACTCTAGAAGAGGGTTTTATATTTAAAATGCGGATGGCTGAATTTCGGATAATCTTCCTGAATGGGCTCTAGATCTCAAAATAACAGATAGTTCAGACAAATAAATAGAATTTCAAAGAAAAACGATGGCGTTATACCTATTGATATCGCAAAGACTAATTAACTTAGAAGAATTTTTACGAAAGAAAGAAAAGTACAAAGTAAAAGCTTGATTGATGTAGCAAATTAAAGCTTTTACTTTGTACTTGAGTTTTATTTCTTGAGAATTACACTACTCAATTACATATGGATATATTAATAAACACAACACCATCGTTTTTCTTCATTATTCTACTTATTCTTGCAAGCCATCTGTTATTTCAAAATACAAGGCTCATTAAAAAAAAAAACGAGTTCCAGTTTTCTTTATTTGAAGTATTACATATTCTCGAGTTTTAATTCTATTTCCTACTTTTAGCAAAATCCAGGATCGGCATTTCTAATGTTCTAATTGTCGGTGTTATTACCTGCTCATAAATTTGTATTGATTTTTCATAATTTTCGAGTAAAGCAGCATATTGTGCAACTTTCAATAAGCATTTATTCGCAGATGAATTACTTTCTTCTCCACGGAAATAATCAGCAGCTTGCTCGTAGTGCTGTACTGCTCTTTCTAAATCAAATTCTTCATTTTCATATATTTCTGCTATGCTTTGATGATGTTTAGCTGCCATAGTAAAGCGACCCATGTCGGTATAAATTTCAATAGCTTTTAATAGACAGTTTACAGCCTCTAAAACATAGATTTATATAAAAAATTAGTAAGCCATATGAGCAGTAAAAGCCCTACCCATTCGCACCTATAATCCATATACAGAAGTCTCGCGTTATTTCTTTGCTTCATTCTCTAATAAGACATTCTCTTCTATGCACACTACTCTCACATATGTGTGCCTCTACCGATCACTTTCGCATTGTCTTCAAACGACTTTAATTTAAGTCCAAAGGTACGATGGAGGATAAAAACTTTGGTTGAGTTAGAATGACTGGATTTCGCTGCAGTTCAATTTATCGAAAAGTCTAACTTTAATAGTGCCTTAAGAAGTTAGACAGACAAATAACGCGCAACTACTTTATTACCAAATTTGTAAATTAACGAATCTTTAAAGATGAAGTTTTGTAACTTCAAAGTGTGCTTTACTGTAAAATAGAGACATACATACGTAGATGTACGTAATAATTGCGTCTTAATTTTTCTACGTTCTTAAGCATTACTTTTATGTTATATTAAGCAATTCTTGGTTGGTCATTCTAAAGACTTATTGAACTACCCTCGTATGTTAATTGCCATTTTCGTGGCATGTATAATTAGTGAATTTATCAACAATTAACAATATATTTTGATTTTTGTAACGACCGGGATATCTTCTATGCAATTAATTTTACCACCCTAAACCTTTCTTTTGTCATGTAACATGTCCTAAGGAGCATTAAATCGTAATACGCATGACAAAGAAACGGCAATTTGATATAGTCAAAATTTATCACTTATATTGACAGTTTAATGCTATTTAGCAAATATATCAAGGCAAAATAAATTTTGATAGTGATGAAATTAGTACTATAGAAGATATTCCCGTGGTTACAAAAATCGAAATATTTTGTTAACCGTTAAATCCACTAATTAGACATGCCACGAAAATGACAAATTGGACAGTAAAACGGGATTTATTTAGAGTAACAGAATATTTAAAGTTTCAAAACAAAATAAGTATCTTCTATATCATGCATTATAACGTTTTAAGGGGTTATATCCAAATATAATATCCAAATTTTTTTGTTTTTTTCCATTTTTTTATTGGCTTAAATCTTACCAAAACAATCCTAGAATCAAAATCTACAACGCCCAAGTACCGATTTAAACTCAAAATTTTTTTAAATCAATTTTTTTTAAACAGCTTTGATGCTCCAAAATCACAATTTTTGCTTATTTTAGCGATGCTCGCTTTTTTGAATTTCGCGGCTTTGAAAATTAGTAGAAGTTACCTACGATCGATATCGTGTTTTAAATTTGAATTATAGAGGTCGCTACATGACATTACGACGGTTACAGCGTCTTTACAGCACGTGTTTACTCACACTTGCCCTGTGTTTAGTCGATCAGCCGTTCTCGTTGTTTACGTTGTTATTTTGAGTTTTGCTTTACTTTTTAACTATGAATTATATTTACAAGTACTTAATTATGAGTGAAAAGGTGGCCGCAAAGGCAGTAAAACAAGAAGTACAAGTACAAAACGGAGTAAAATTAATAATCGACGCCCGCCTAACCGCCATTTGTTCGAAGGCGATTCGGAGCACGTTAGTACCTCGGCTAAGAAATTGAAAACTACTGATTTAGACCGTGACCGCGATGTTGATAATAATCTCGGCTACTGTTTCATAAATTTTTTCGCTGTATTTACTGCTCTTTCTGGATTAGTAGTATGCAAAAAATGTAATGGTGACGTGCGGTTTTTAGAGTCGAACAAGCGTGGACTAGGCTTCAAAATTATTGTGTCTTGTTCGAACTGTGGCGATGCTGATATTAACAGCTGTCCTGTAATAAATGGTCGTGCTTATGAGATCAACTGCCGTATTATTTTAGCTATGCGCATCATAGGCATAGGCATCAACGGTATAAAAAAGTTCTGCTCTATGAGATGCTCAATAAATATCATAATGGATCTTACAAAGCCTGTCATTCAAACAACTTACAGTAAGATCATATCTAATATCGTCACTGCTACTTCATCTGTTCGAATTATATCTATGAAAAAATCAGCGATTAAAGAAAAAGAAATTTCTATCGAACGAGGTGAAAAAGAAGGTCTTACGGTGTCAGGCGATGGATCTTGGCGAAAGAGAGGGTTTACGTCTTTGTTCGGATTGGTGACTTTGATTGGTTGGTACACTGGCAAGGTATTGGATGTGTGTGTAAAATCTAAGTACTGTAAAGTGTGTGAATATTGGCAAAAAAAAGAAGGTACTGCTGAATACGAAGAGGTATACCCTTCACACAAACAGAACTCTGATGCCAACCATGAAAGTAGTGCCGGTAAAATGGAGATCGACGCAGTTATAGAAATGTTCAAACGCTCAGAAAAACTTCATAATATCAAATATTTGAAATGTATCGGCGACGGCGATTCAAAAACATATAAAGGTATAGTCGACTCAAAACCTTATAAAGATTTCATCGTCGAAAAAAAGAATGTGTCGGACACGTTCAGAAGCGCATGGGAACGCGTCTGCGCAATTTGAAAAAAACAACGAAAGGTCTTGGCGGCCGAGGAAAGTTGACCGGAAAGTTAATTGATGAACTTTCTATTTATTACGGACTTGCTATTAGGAGAAACTACGATTTAGTCGAAAAAATGCGGAATGAAATTTGGGCAACGTTACTTCATAAAATGTCGACGAAGGAGAATACACAGCACGAGAAGTGTCCCGTCGGAGTAGACTCTTGGTGTTCTTGGCAGCGCAGTACAGCGCTTGGTACACTTGCAACGTACGAGCACAAGAGTCCAATGCATGAGGATGTTTGTAACGCAATAAAACCCATTTATAATGAACTCAGCTCCGACAACTTTCTGTTACGCTGCTTGGGTGCGTATACTCAGAACAATAACGAGTCGTTTAATGCTGTAGTGTGGTCGTTTTTCTCGAAACCATGTTTTCAAAATCGGCAAGCAGTAGAACTCAAAAAGTTTACATGCGATTGACTTAAAATTTTAACAGTAGCTTAATTGTTTGATTATCTAGTGAAGCACACACGATTTTAGCGATTAATTAACAAGAAAAAAAGTTATAAACAATTTAAGTCAATTTTTTTCGTCAAAAACACGATTTTTTGTTAAAACAATCGCCATTTCGCGAAAAAAAATTCTAAAAATATAATCATGTTTTTTTTTGTTATATGTGGAGTTGGACGAGACTTGTACTGCTCGCCGCGTAAGACCTTTTTGAAAAAGCGGTTCACGGTAATCACTGCACAGCCGCCATTTTGTAAAAGAAATATCAATAAAATTTTTTTTTCTCTTCTTCAAGAGTTGCTTAATCCAATGTTATATTATTTGTATATCTTTAATCTCAAATGTCCTTCAAAAAAAATAATTAACAAAGCCATGTTTTTTAGAGCATAAGGGGGATATAACCCCTTAATAGTATATTGTGTACCTAGGGCGCAAAGTGGACTTTTTTAGACCGTGTGTGGAGATTGTAGTACGAGCCGAAGGCGAGTCCACGAGGCAACCACACGAGGTCAAGAAGCCCACTTTGCCCTTGGTGCTCCCCATATTTTTTGTAACGCATGTATTGATTTTTGCGTTTTTCTAGCATATTAAGCGGGGCTATATATATATAATAGTAATTTTCCGAAAAATTTACCGGCTCACCGCGTTAATGTATTTGAGAATATTTTTCACAAAGGAAGATTTTCCGCACGATGTAGATCCGCAAATCTTTGACGTCCACGGATGCTTCCAGCGTATATCCATTTTGCGGATTAACAAATACCCTTCACGACCGTCATAATATATGAACTTCTTTTCGAGAAGATGGCCGGCGGCGCGCGTGTAGGGGGGGGGGGGGGGGGGCTCTCGCGTTCGCGCGGGCGGTGAAAGAGCTACCTAAAGGCTAGTCATATTGCTCGCGTCTTCTAAGAAGCTCATTTCCCGCGCGCACGTGCGCGCGAACGGGACTGCAGACTAATAATTATCTTTCGTTACCCCACGCACCACTACTCACACGGAATATATGTTTCCTATTGGTTAACGATAAAATTAATGCCTCCAACCCTACCCCTCTATTGATTCAGGAAAATATCTGAAAATTGTAGGTGAATCATCAGTTTTAGCTCGTTCGTCAAGGATACATGTAGGCATCGTCTAATAATAAATCAAGATGTAAGCTACACTCTAAAGTCTAAAGAACGAAAATTGACGTTAGAAAGAATAAATGCATACATTCATTCTTTAGAAAAAGAATAAAGTAGAGAAATCATTCTTTATAAAAGCATAAAAGGTGTCCCAGTAATAGTAAAAGAATAAATGACGCGTTTTATTCTTTACGAAAAGAATAAAGTAGAGAAATCATTCTTTATAAAAGTATGAAGAGTGTCCGAATAATATTAAACGAATAAATTATGCTTTTCATTCTTTACGAAAGAGTTAACAACACAAAGTATATATATATATATATATATATATATATATATATATATATATATATATATATATATATATATATATATATATATATATATATATATATATATATATATATATATATATATATATATATATATATATATATATATATATACACTTTATAAAACAATAAAATGCATCCCAGTATAATATTAGAAGAATAAATTGTGTTTTTTTTTATGAAAAGAGTAATGTATAGTACAGATTGTCGACGCATATTATTTAATGTACTTACAATAATTCGGAAGTAATTTTCATGCAAAAAAGCGTTTTTGAAGAACGCGATAAATTCTTTCAAATTTATAATTTCATGTAAACGAAATAAATATTTTGCTTTCTGACAGCGGAAGTTTTGCGATGGTAAACAAAAAGTTTTTAAATAAAATACAGTATTTTTAAAAAATGTTTGTATGTGTGTGTATGTGCGTGCGTGCTTGCGTACGTGTTTATATCTCTTAATACTTACGGTCAAATTTAATGTTTCACAACTCATTCTTTTTTGTTTTTGTTTTGTATAAAGAAAGGCAGTTCAATAATATTTATTTATATTTTTCGATTCGTTTTTGTTTTTTATTTTTACTTTTACTTTTTTTTGTATTTTTTCATATGCTTGATTCATATGCTTGAAATTTTTTGATCGTTTATTTTTGTGCATTATGCGGTCATTTTTAATCAATAAAAGCTTATTTTTCTTATTTTCCTCAAAATCCTAATACGCAGATAAATATACTAAACCTCAAAATACTATTACACATACAGACTAAGTTTATATTATCCCATAACCTCAAAAGTTCATAACTGCCAAGCTTACATCAAAATACCATAACCTATACATGAAAATATATATATATATATATATATATATATATATAGCCCATTATTTCAAAACTATATTAGATAGGCTTAAGTTAAAATATCCTAACGTACAAACTCAAATCAAAATACCCCAAAACCTCCAAATTATATTACACAAACAGTCCAGACTGAATTCTTAAAATCCTAACCTATAAATTGAAATCCAATTACCCCATAACCCCCGAAAACTGTATTACTCAGACAGGCAAGGCTAAAAGTTAAAGGCTTCATAACCTCAAAACTGTAATACGCAGATAAGCTCAGCTTAAATCAAAATAACATAACCTAGAAACTTGATTCTAAATACCCCATAACCTCAAAATTGTATTGTACAGCAGCTGAAATATACATATTATACACTGAGAAGCCAAGCTTTAATACAAATAACATAACCTACAAAATTACATCTAATTATCCCATAATCTCAGAATTATATTACACAAACAGGCCAGGTTTACAACTAAAAATCCTAACTTATGAAATAAAATCTAATTATTCGACAACCCCAAAACGGTATTACTTAGACAGGCCAACCTACTATTTAAACACTTAGAACCTCAAAATCGTAATGCGCCGATAAGCCAAGTTTTAATCAAAATAACAACGTACACTCTTAAATCTAAATACCCCATAACCTCTCAATTATATTTCACAGACATGATAATAATATATAACAAACAATATATAACAGACAAGCTAAGCATTATTGAAATATAGATATTCCATAACCTATAAATCATCAGTATCAGACAGGTAGGTCAGGCTCGAGTCGAAATATCCTAACCTATAAACTCAAATCTAAATACTCCATAAAATTAAAATTTTATTCTATAGACCTGCCAGCCTGAATTAAATCCAATTACCCCAAAGTGCACATTGTACCCTAGAGTGCACATTGTATATTACAGTATTGTACATTAATTGAATAATGTACATTATTTAATAAACATACCTGCGTCGACAATCTGTACTATACATTACTCTTTTCGTAAAAGAAAACCACAATTTATTCTTCTAATATTATACTGGGATGCATTTTATTGTTTTATAAAGTATATATATATATATATATATATACTTTGTGATGTTAACTCTTTCGTAAAGAATGAAAAGCATCATTTATTCTTTTAATATTATTCGGACACTTTTCATACTTTTATAAAGAATGATTTCTCTACTTTATTCTTTTCGTAAAGAATAAAACGCGTCATTTATTTTACTCTACTATTTATCTCTACTTTATTCTTTTACTATTACTGGGACACCTTTTATGCTTTTATAAAGAATGATTTCTCTACTTTATTCTTTTCCTAAAGAATGAATGTATGCATTTATTCTTTCTAACGTCAATTTTCGTTCTTTAGACTTTAGAGTGTATACTTTTAAAGTTGATGAAGAATTTGGCGCAATTCTCTATTTAGTATAAAGTGAAGCCTTGAAGGTATTGTTTATATTACTAAACTACGACCAACTTGGATGACCTTATTCACCTTGTGTATTGGACTTAGGATTATTTTATTCTCAGCTATATCTACATGAGTATGAATAAATCATTATTATCGTGTGGAATAATGCACCTCCTAAGACATATATAAAAGTAGCCACGAGTTTAGATAGACTCGTAGCGCCATCTACTCCCTAGACTTTTTTGTAGTCCTTAGCTGTATCTATATAAGATACAAACTGATTGACTGATTGACTTATCAATGCTCAGTCAAAACCATTGAACCTAGCGACTTTTTCGATGGTATATTGTTTTTATGTTGTAGGCAACGAATAAGAAGGGATTTTAAGGGATTCAAACATAAGAGAGTAAATTTTACAAATTACAATTTTTAAGGGTTTATAAGTTGTAAAATGTGTTTTCACGGAATCATTCAAAATCTCCAAGGCCCGATGAGATAGGCTTTTTTATTGTTTGAATGGTTTTTCAATACCAATTTCTAGAAAGTGATTTTTAGGTTTTACCTAGTCGACCGCTTAGTGGGTAAATTTTGTAAATGTCGAATCCTAAATTGGTCAAAAACGGCAAAATGTGATTTTACGGATTCATTCAAAATCTTCAAGGTCCGATGAAATATCAACTTAGTTAGCATTTAGAAAGCTTACTAATACTAACTCCTAAAAATTAATTTCACACTTTTTCCCTAATCAACACCTAAGTAGGTTAACTGTCGAAAATTAAACCCCTATCTTCTATATATTCTGACTGACTATCCTGACAGGGTAACTGACTGACTGACTGACTGACTGACTGATTGACTCTTGAACGATATATATACGAAAGTTCAGTCTTGATATGCTACTTTGTAAAAAGCGTGGGCAACATCGCGAGGGGGGATGCTATATAATATATATATATATATATATATATATATATATATGGCGGATCCAATATGGCTGCTACATATGAAATTCCTGTATACTACGATGGTTTTCAAAGAAAATAACCATACATGAGTTTTCGGGGTCGGTAATTACACTTTATAAATCTATACAGAATTTTTTCTATTATCTATCTGCAGCCAGCATACTGGAATTTTTTTTAAAACCGCCATATTCGATACACCATTTTGAATGTTAAAATTCTGGTTATCTGTAATGAGCGACCCCAAAAACTTAATTATGGTGATTTTCATTTAAAATAACACGTAATATCCAGAAATGTTGTAGTTTTTATGGTAAATTTAATATTTACAATTTCAAAAATTTATTCTCGTTAGCTTTATCTTAAGAAAAATTGTATAAATCCCGATAATTCGCTCTTGAGCCGACATATTAAATCCGCCATTTGAAATTTTGAAATTCTGACAGCAGATTCGTGATCAGCGACCCCGAAAACCCATATATATTTATTTTCTTTGAAAATACTTGTAATATCCAGAAAGTTCATATATCGCGGCGATATTGGATTCGACATTTTGAAATTCATAATTCTGACTTCAGATTCGTAATCAGCGACCCTAAAAACTTATGTACATTAATTCTCGTTAGAAGAGAACCTGTAAGAGCACCTGTACTATTTACAAATTTGAAGTGTGGCTGCCTTATTGCATCCGCCATTTTGAATTTCATAATTCTAACTGCAGATTCGTAATTAGACCGCAAAAACTTATGTACATTGATTTTCGTTAGAAGAGCACCTGTATGAGCACATGTTCTATTTCCAAATTCAAAATGTGGCGGCCATATTGGATCCGCCATTTTGCATGTCATAATTCTGACTAATCAGCACCCTAAAACATACGTACATTGATTTTCGTTAAAAAACACCTGTACTAATTCCAAAATCGATATGTGGCGTCCATATTGAATTTGCCGCCAATTTGAATTTTGATCTTTTAATAATAAATATTCTTATAATTCTCGGGAATTCTTCCAACAGCCGTCATATTGGATCCGCCATTTTGAATTTTGAAATTATAACTGTAGAATCACAATCAGCGACCTTGAAAACCCCCGAGTAAGGGTTTTCAAGCTACTTTGAGTGATTTTAAGCCATTTACGAAAGATTTTACAATTGCATACGATAAGTATCAAAAACAGTATTTTCTTAATTTTCAGATTATAATAATTCTCTAATAACATTAAAAATCGTATTTCAAACTCTGATTATCTTATTAAATACATTCTAGGTTTTAATTTGCGGGGTCGTTGATGTCTTAAAGTTAATTTGTTCAAAAGTTATGATAAGAAATGTTTGGACGAGTATACTCGGCTCTCTGCAAAGGGAGGTTAACCTATTATATAATATAAATATAAATAATAACAAGGGAACGGTGTTTGCTTGGTACGCTTTTTATTTCTTATACAATTTAATACTTTAATCATAATCTATGCTATACTTTTGTACAAGTTTAAATTAAAAAATTTAAATCTATATATTTTGATAAATTAAAAGCAGACTTGTCATTTTGATTTTTCATCACAGAATTAAATAGAACAAATAATCTCCTATTGGAATAAGTAATAAGATTTGAGAAAGCTATGAATGAAAGAATATGTGATATATAATTAAAATATTTAATTGTAATTAAAATGCCAATTTTGTATTTATTTTCTTTCGTAAACATTTACAGATCAAAACCTGCCAAGTCCAAAAATATCAGATCATAACCTGCCAAGTCCATGAAATATCAGATTAAAACCTGCCAAGTTCAATATTGCGGACCAAAACCTACGAAGTCCATTTTTCAAATCTGTTTGGTTTAAGCATTTATAACTTTATTGCATTTGAGATTATCTTAATTCTGGTTTCACTATCTAACAGAGCGACCTCAAAACTATAAGACGTGATCTCTTCTGATATTTTCTATGAGCTTTAACATAACAAAACATCGCTAAAAGCAAAACGCTGTGATTTTCGCATAAGATACTCGCAAGTCTTTAACGATTGATCTTAAGACCATATAAGAGGAGAAAAACTCTACAACAAATCAACGCGATAAAGCTAAATAAATGTTTCATATTACAACAAGAGAAGTATGTTGATGGTATATTTTATTTTATCTCACAGTTTTCATATTTCCGAGACAAAATAAATCCATTCAGGAAAACTCTTGGGAGAATGGTTTGAATTTTGTAACAAATTTGTAGAAAGTTTTGGGAGTCATAATAAAAGCTCTTAGTTAGAGTTACGGCATGACGAACCACATTTTTGCTGTTTTATTTGTTTCACGCAGAGAAATGTTGGTATTTTTTACTAAAGTACATGTTATGTTTCTATACTTCAGGAAAGATCGATTTTTAGTGGCCCATGATAACCGGCGTGAAACCGTATGAAAGCTGCTAAAAATTAAAGGGAAGGTTGTTTTTCAGTATCTTTTGACTGAGTTCTTTGCCAGATTATAAGCACCTCTATCAAGACTTTTTGTAGAATGAGGTTTAACGTAATGCAGAGTGGGAATGAACCGAAGAACTGAAGTGAGCGCTCGCAATATCACACTTCCTCACGTCCACATTCTCTGCACTCCCTGCACTGCATCGTCGAACTATATTAACGACTTTTCCAATAAATAAGTAATAAAAAGGTAATGAAAATGATTAACTAGGTTTGAGGAAGTTAAGTACCAATACAGCGGATTTTATTTGCACGAATTGTGTTGATTTGGAAAAATTCGAGGATGGGTCGGGAGAATGTTATGATAATTATTTGTGAGCGCGAACAGATGCTATCGCCGCGAGCAGCGTGATGCTGCCCATACACGCAAGGAAACCTACGCGCACATGCTGCCAATACCAACTGCGATGGCTCGGCGGCAACGAAAATAGGCAGTGCCCGTAGAATTACGCATGCGTAGAGAGCATGAAACGAGGATCAATGGGAACTAGCGACTCAAACAATAGTGGACCTAGCCTTAATTTCCTAATTTACGGGAAATGAAGGCCAATCAAAGAAGAGATAAGAAAAGATGCAACAAGTGTGTGCGGGGTAAAGATAGTCTGAAGAAAGCCGAGATTTTGGAAGAGATTTCCGGTCAGCGGAAAAGCCGGTATTGACAGCCCGCACGTAGTAGCGTCTAGAGTTTGTAAATTAGTAGCTTGGGTATTTGTCAAGATTATCATTGTTAGATGGAAATTGTTGAGAGTGTTAAAGCTAGTTAAGGGAAGTAGATAGATTTAGGGTTATTAAAGTTAATTTTGAGAATGTTTGTACAGTAATAACGACCGGTCGATACCCTCGGTAAAGTACATATAGAATATATATGTATTTGGTATTCAAGTAATGGCGTGATAAGCCAATTTGCAATAGTAAAATAAGTGCGTGACAGGCACAAGTGTAGCGACCAACTGAGTCGTAGGGGTGATAGTTATTTTCGCCAGTGGAATTCTCTTTCGGGAAAAGAGGGTGAGATTGCGTGTGGGAAAGACTTAGTGACGTAAAATGGGATAAATTATTACACGCAAGTAACGCAATTTTGGGGTAATAGAAGCTCAGTTGCCGGCGACGCGGGGATCGGTTGATGGGAAAGTGACACGCACGCAGGCTTGCATAGCCAATTTTGGAAAAGCGACTGATTGCTTCTGGACACACTGTGACATCGAAATTTATATATATATGACAACATTATATTCAGTTGAGATTATAAAATATAGCTACGGTACTTAAATTGCGAATGAGTGTGTAATTATTGCTAATTAGTGTAATTAGTCATATATATATATATATATATATATATATATATATATATATATATATATATATATATATCTGACCTCTGGTAATTACTTCACGGAACTTCCTCGGGGCTGTTCATGCCGACTAGCCGACATTTTACCTGGCGCCCTTTATACATTCGGTAAAATAAATAATGAAGTTGTTGAATTCGAAGCAAACAATAAACAAACAAATATAACAAAATTGTACGTTATAATCGATGCACGTTAATTTTATTTTCTCACACATACATTTGTGTATGGAATTCCAGGTAGGAAAAAGGAAATAGAAAAGTTTACACGTATATAGGTATATATTGATATAAATGTACAAAGGCTTTATACAATACTAATGTCGGTTCTGGGAAAGTAAATGGATAAATGTAAAATTTACTATACATACATTAGAGTGGTTCATAATATACAAAGATATATTTATGCAGTGCTATCGATACCATAGCTTTCTTATAGTTCAAAACTATCACATAAATTTTTTCAGATTTTTAAAAAATCTTTTAAACGTCTCTCAAGTCTGTTTTTTAAGAAAAACGAGTTTTTTTCTAATTTTTGAGATTTTGAAGAAAATATTTTGATTTATGTTGGTTATAACTATCTGATAATGTTTGTTGAAGATATAGCATAGTTGTGACATGTTTTCAGAACATAATCTCACCGATATGTGCTCTTTTATCCCTTCATAAAAGAATGATTGTATCGCATCCTGCAAGCTGCGCACGCATGCCTAGGTTTCTGCGCGTAACGCTATAGTATCAGTAAGTGGTGATGCGAAAAATAATTACTCGAGTTATAGTTGTACAAGTCAAACTCAACTTTTTGACATTTTTTTTCTCCTTTTTAAAGAATCTGATAATGTTTTCACTTGAAGATATACAACAATACAGCTCTATATGTAAATAATACTTAGTGAAAATTTTATTGAATTATAGTATAAAATTTTCGAGTTATAGAACAATAGAAATCATCTTAACAAAACAGTAAAACAAATGAACAAATGAAAAAGTTTTAAAAAAGTGTTATCTCATATAAAGAATCAGAGAAAACAAGTAATTGAGTAATCATATTTTGACATTAAAAATCATAGGATTTCTGAATGGAATTATTCGTACCATTGGTAGATTTGAAGTATGCTATATTAATGCATGTATATTATTATATGCATATTATTAATGCTGTAATAATCTGGCAGTACCAATATGACACTCTTCGTTTATATATATGATTTTAAGCAGATAAACGAATTCTACTTCAGATAAGATATTAAGTGAAAAAATGTTTAAAACTTTCAGGCTTCTTTCGCCTCATTTAATAGTTAAAGGCACAATATTTCTGTAGTGACCCTTTCATTTACGTATCCAATTATCCTCAAATTTATTTATATATTTATTTATTCAAAACCAGAAAAGAATTATAGTATTTACTATAACTGCAACACCTTGCAGAGATTAACTTAGCTATCTATACGCTGGTCCGATATTGCAAGATTGCGGAAAAGAAAATTATACAAAAATATAAACGATATATATATGTGACGTTCCACGTCAACCGGAACACCGCCGTGCCCAAAATTCCTTTCGACCTAAAAATTTTAAAAAATATGGAATATTTAGCATTTTTGATGTACTTTCGATTAGCGCGTGGCTATTTTTAAAATTTCGTTTTCAGACGGAGTTGCACGTTCCCTAACCTTAAAGAAATACTACTATACGCGATGATCAAGCTGTTAGAAATCACAGGAGTTTCGAAAAATTCCAAGCAGCGAATATTTTTATGTATTTTGAGCTGCTAAACACGAATCCGACCCTCTTTTTTACCGATACATCAAGCGTTCGTCCCTAACCTAAAAAAAAACACCCCAAAATTGCTGTTTCACGAGGTTGAGAGGTAGGTCCTGTGATCTACGTGAAGAAAATTATTGACAGAGCGTATTTTTATGTATTTTGAGCTGCTGAACGCGAATCCTACCCTCTTTTTTACCGATACCTTAAGCGTTCGATCCTAACCTCAAAAAACACCCCAAAATTGCTGTTTCACGCGGTTGAGAGGTAGATCTTGTGATAAACACGAACACGAATCTAATTTTATTTGGTTTCTATTAGTTGAGTATATACAATTAAGGGACCCAAGCTCTTTTAAAATCTAAACAATTAGATAGTATTACCTTTTATTTATGCTTACTCAAAACTTTTTTGGTCCTTCTCTACCATATCTGTTAAGCGTATACTGATTCATGGATTTGTGCACTGACCGTAGGATTCCAAAGAAATAAATGGATTAAACGGACTGATTTCTTTTGGAAAATGATTTAAATTACCTGTGATTTTGGTATTTAAATCATTATTGGGTAAAATCAATATGGATTTTGATTTGAATGTTTAATAAATTTATTGATGTAATTAACCTGATTACGTGAATCGTTTAGCGGATTCAATATGGCGCTTATAATGACTGAATGTTACTTAATTTAAGTAATCAAAACAAGGATCACGCAGTGATTAAACTTATCCTAAAAACCTTTAGTTGGGATATTCTATTAATTTACTTTCTCGTTATTTCGACATTTTGTAATGTTTTTTCGTACTATATCCAGTTATAACTTAATATTATTTAATTTTAATCGCTTCTGTGGTGGAAATCGTTGTCGTAAAAATATAAAGAAGTCTAAAAAAGTGAAAAAACCGTAAATTGCTATAAAATTATATTAAAAATAGTAAAGAAATAGTAAAGATTTTTTCTCTTTTACATTTTTTATACATTTTTACGAATTTTTACATTTCGTAACATTCTTTAAAGTTTTAAAATATATAAATTCTCCAGTCTATAACATTTAAATGATTATAAATTTATAAACTATGGAAATGTTATAATCTGAAAAAATCGTATTGAAATGTAATAGTGAAAGAAATATATAAAAAAAATGTAAAAAAGTGTATGAATCTATGAAAAAGTGTAAAGCATAATATAAATACCAACAATCTTTTACAGCATTTAACTATTTTTTTTTAAATTTTATAACAAATTACAGTGTTTTAAATATTTTTGTCATTTTTTACATTTATTTTTTCCTTTTTACATATATTAATATTTTTTCGATAATGGTTTCCGTAAATTTCCTTGGTATATTTTATACGAATTTTCGCTTTATTCAAAACTATTACATTCCTGGAGTATGACATTTACTAAACATATTTCTTTGTTATTTTATCATCATAAAAACATTAGCTATATATTATTAATCAATCCTCATTAGTTTTCTTTACGTATTATATGCGAAATAGCGCTTTATTCATAAATATTATTTTTCTTAAGTATGTTCAATTTGACAAAAAAAAATGAATTCTATTCATTTAGTACTTTATTATTTATCGAAATATTTATAAATTTTATTATCCATTGTAGGTATTGCCAAGATATTATGTTGAAAGTATGTTTAGCATAATACGCGTTATAACGTTATTATCAAATTTATCAAACGTTGATAATTTTGATACTTTGTGTATATGTTTATTCGAATATATAAGTTATAATGCCTTGTCATCGGAACAACTCCCTTTGCTGTTCAATGTTAATGGGCATAAAGGTACAAGTCTTCGCAAAGTTTCAAAAAAATTTTTGTTAGATTATCCAGATTTACGTGAAACAGCTATGATTTGTTCATCTTGTAGAAAGTCGTATTCTTCTGTAAATTTTAATTTATTTAATAACTCTATAAATGAGCAGAGTCAGGAAGAAAATGAAAGACCACAAAATAAAAGAGTACGTCTATCGAGAGAAGCTGAACTAGAACAAATGTTGGATGGATTGAAAAGTAAATTATCTTCTCTACCTCCAAATGAGCCATTGGTAGTTTTTGTATTTGAAAATAGCGCCTGAATGCTGGACTTTACACGATATTCAATCAGAGTTTAATATCTCTATGAGAATGGCAAAAAAGGCGAGGTATTTGAAAAATGAATTTCGAATTTTAGCGATCCCTGATCCGCAAAAAGGAAAAGTTTACCTGAAAGTACAATTCAAAACGTAAAAGAATTTTATGAAAGTGATATTAATAGTAGAGTTATGCCGAATAAAAAAGATGTAGTTCAGATTAAAGAAAAATGGTGAAATTTCGTATGTTCCAAAAAGATTGCGACTATGTGATATCAAAGTATTATATCGAAATTTTAAAGAAGAATGCCAACAATTTCCTATCGGCTTTAGAAAATTTGCAGAGCTACGTACAAAATGCTGTGTTTTGGCCGGTGAAAGAAGTATGTATAGCGTGTGTGTATGTGTAATACACCAAAACTTCAAGGCCATGCTTGAAGCATCCAATTTGATGGTTCTCACGAAGGAATCTGGTGATGCAATAAATTGTTATACCGATTGCTTTTCGTTAATCTTATGTACAAAGAAGAATCTTGCCTGTTTTGTAGGAAGTTGTCAAAAACGTGGTAATTTTTTAAGATTTAAAGAATATGTATCTTCTGTACTATACGAAAATAAGATTGAAGAATTAATTTTCAGTATCTGGCATTCAACAGATAAATATATTTTAAAAAAAGAATGTCTTTCGGTAGATGATTTTATTTCCGAATTGTCTTTAAGTTTAAAAAAACTTATACAACATCATTTTATCGCAAAAAGCAATCAAAACATATAAAAGATTTGAAAAACAATTTACAGGAGAACAAAGGGCTTCTGGAAATGAATTATTCTAAAAATTTTGATTACGTAGTTCAGTTACTACATACATACATACATACACAATACATGTTGCAGTACTGTATTACAGAGAAGATAATAAAATAAGGCATTGTAGTTGTATAGCACTTTCTGAATGTACTACTCATGATACGTTCGCATTTTATATTTTACAAGGAATAATTATTCCTGAAATACAGAAAAGATTTCCGAAAATGAATAAGATTATATACGTCACAGATGGTGCAAAGCAGGAAAAAGTACCAGCTTGCAGGCCAAAGCTACGGACGCGATTTTAAATTCAAAACACCTTTATGACTGGGCGAGACAAAAGTTCCAAACAATAACAATTTTTCACTATTCCCAAAAAGGTTATGAAAAAACATCAAGATTACTAAAGAAAAGATTCTCAACTGCACCATCTGTTACAAAAATGTCAGAGAGCCACGCGTTTTTAGTTTTTACCGACAAAAAAATTACTGTGTTTAGATACCCTAATGCACCAACTCCTTTATCAATAATACAATATTAATAATTGAATATTAATCACGTTAAACAAAATAATACAAATATACAAAAAATGACAATAATTAAAAAATTAAATACTTTAAAGAAATTAGAAATTACAAAATAAAAAAAAAAAGATTGCGGGCTTTGTAATAAAGAGAGTCTCAACCCCGTAAAACGCAAAGAGCGTTCATAGGAATCAATAACAAAGTTGCTTAATAACTATATATAAGTAGGCAGTTATTTTAATTGAATATACTTGGGTAGAAGTAAGCAAATACAATTTAGCTTCGTGTTAATATTAAGCGACTCAAAATTGATAAAAATAGTCTACGTCGATAATGTTCCTCAATAGACTTATGCTTTCTACAGCGTAAAATAGCAATTTTGGGGTGTTTTTTGAGGTTAGGGATAAATGCTTAAGGTATCGGTAAAAAAGAGGGTCGGATTCATATTCAGCAGTTCAAGACACATATAAAAACGCTCTATCAATAATTCACCTAACGTAGTTCACAGGACCTATCTCTCAACCACGTGAAACAGCTATTTTGAGGTGTTTTTTGAAATTAGGAACGAACGCTTCAGGTATCGGTAAAAAATAGGGTCCGATTCGTGTCCAGCAGCTCAAGATATATAATAATACGTTCTGTCAATAATTTCCCTCCCGTAGATTACAGGACGTACCTCTCAACCGCGTGAAACAGCAATTTTGAGGTTAGAAACGAACGCTTGAGGTATCGGTAAAAAAGAGAGTCGGATTCGTGTTCAGCAGCTCGAGATACATAAAAATGCGTTCTGTCAATAATTTTCCTCACGTAGTTCACATAACCTACCGCTCAACCGCGTGAAACAGCAATTTCGGGGTGTTTTATGAGGTTAGGGACGAACGCTTGAGGTATCGGTAAAAAAAAGAGTCGGATTCGTGTTCAGCAGTTCAAATTACATAAAAATACGCTCAGTTAATAATTTTCCTCGCGGAGATCACAGGACCTACCGCTCAACCGCGTGGAACAGCAATTATGAGCTCTTTTATGAGGTTAGGGACGAACGCTTGAGGTATCGGTAAAAAAGAGTGTCGGATTCGTATTCAGAAGCTCAAGCTACATACAATTACGCTCTGTCAATAATTGTTCTCACGTAGATCACAAGACCTACCTCTCAACCGCGTGGAACAGCAATTATGAGCTGTTTTCTGAGGTTAGGGACGAACGCTTGAGGTATCGGTAAAAAAGAGGGTCGGATTCGTTGTCAGCAGCTCATAATACATAAAAATACGCTCGGTAAACAATTTTCCTCAGGTAGACCATGGACCTACCTCTCAACCACGTGATACAGCAATTTTGGGGTGTTTTTTGAGATTAGGGATGAACGCTTGAGTTATCGGTAATAAAGAGGGTCTGATTCGCGTTCAGCAGTTTAAAATACATAAAAATACGCTCTCTCAATAATTTTTCTCACGTAGATCACATGACCTACCTCTCAACCGCGTGAAACAGAAAATATGAGCTGTTTTATGAGGTTGGGAATGAACGCTTGAGGTATCGGTAAAAAAGAGGGTCGGATTCGTGTTCAGCAGTTCGAGATACATAAAAATACGTTCTGTAAATAATTTTCCTCAGGTAGATCACAGGACCTACCTCTCAACCGCATGGAACAGCAATTTTGGGGTGTTTTTTGAGGTTAGGGATGAACGCTTGAGGTATCGGTAAAAAAGAGGGTCGGATTCGTGGTCAGAAGATCAAGATACACAAAAATACGTTCTGTCAATGATTTTCCTCGGGTAGATCACAGGACCTACCTCTCGACCGCGTGATACAGCAATTTCGGGGTGTTTTTTAGGTTAGGGACGAACGCTTGAGGTATCGGTAAAAAAGAGAGTCGGATTCGTGTTCAGCAGTTCAAATTACATAAAAATACGCTCAGTTAATAATTTTCCTCGCGGAGATCACAGGACCTACCGCTCAACCGCGTGGAACAGCAATTATGAGCTCTTTTATGAGGTTAGGGACGAACGCTTGAGGTATCGGTAAAAAAGAGTGTCGGATTCGTATTCAGAAGCTCAAGCTACATACAATTACGCTCTGTCAATAATTGTTCTCACGTAGATCACAAGACCTACCTCTCAACCGCGTGGAACAGCAATTATGAGCTGTTTTCTGAGGTTAGGGACGAACGCTTGAGGTATCGGTAAAAAAGAGGGTCGGATTCGTTGTCAGCAGCTCATAATACATAAAAATACGCTCGGTAAACAATTTTCCTCAGGTAGACCATGGACCTACCTCTCAATCACGTGATACAGCAATTTTGGGGTGTTTTTTGAGGTTAGGGATGAACGCTTGAGTTATCGGTAATAAAGAGGGTCTGATTCGCGTTCAGCAGTTTAAAATACATAAAAATACGCTCTCTCAATAATTATTCTCACTTAGAATCACACGACCTACCTCTCAACCGCGTGGAACAGCAATTATGAGCAGTTTTATGAGGTTAGGGACGAACGCTTGAGGTATAGGTAAAAAAGAGAGTCGGATTCGTGTTCAGCAGCTCAAAATACATAAAAATATGCTCTGACAATTATTTTCCTAGCGTAGATCACAGCACCTACCTGTCAACTGCGTGAGACAGCAATTTTGTGGTGTTTTTTGAGATTAGAGACGAACGCTTGAGGTATCGGTAAAAAAGAGGGTCGGATTCGTGGTCAGAAGCTCAAGATACATAAAAATACGTTCTGTCAATAATTTTCCTCGCGTAGATCACAGGACCTACCTGTAAACCGCGTGACACAGCAATTTTGTGGTGTTTTTTGAGGTTAGAGACGAACGCTTGAGGTATCGATAAAAAATAGTGTCGGATTCGTGTTCGGCAGCTCAAAATACATAAAAATAGTCGTTGCTGGGAATTTTTCGGAACTCCTGTGATTTCTAACAGCTTGATCATTGCGGAGAGTAGTATTTCTTTTAGGTTAGGGAACGTGCAGCTCCGTCTGAAAACGAAATTTTAAAAATAGCCACGCGCTAATCCAAAGTACATAAATAATGCTAAATTTTCCTCCCGTAGATTACAGGACGTACCTCTCAACCGCGTGAAACAGCAATTTTGACGTTAGGAACGAACGCTTGAGATATCGGTAAAAAAGAGAGTCGAATTCGTGTTCAGCAGCTCGAGATACATATAAATGCGCTCTGTCAATAATTTTCCTCACGTAGTTCACACAACCTACCTCTCAACCACATGAAACAGTAATTTTGGGGTGTTTTTTTAGGTTAGGGACTAACGCTTGAGGTATCGGTAAAAAGAGGGTCTGATTCGCGTTCAACAGTTCAAAATACATAAAAATACACTCTCTCAATAATTATTCTCACTTAGAATCACACGACCTACCTCTCAACCGCGTGGAACAGCAATTATGAGCTGTTTTATGAGGTTAGGGACGAACGCTTGAGGTATCGGTAAAAAGAGGGTCGGATTCGCGTTCAGCAGCTCAAAATATATAAAAATACGCTCAGTCAATAATTTTCTCGCGTAGATCACAAGACCTACCTCTCAACCGCGTGGAACAGCAATTATGAGTTGTTTTATGAGGTTAGGGACGAACGCTTGAGGTATCGGTAAAAAAGAGGGTCGGATTCGTTGTCAGCAGCTCATAATACATAAAAATACGCTCAGTTAATAATTTTCCTCGCGTAGATCACAGGACCTACCTCTCAACAGCGTGGAACAGAAATTATGAGCTGTTTTATGAGGTTAGGAACGAACGCTTGAGGTATCGTTAAAAAAGAGGGTCGGATTCGTTGTCAGCAGCTCATAATACATAAAAATACGCTCGGTAAACAATTTTCCTCACGTAGACCATGGACCTACCTCTCAACCACGTGATACAGCAATTTTGGGGTGTTTTTTTAGGTTGGGGATGAACGCTTGAGGTATCGGTAAAAAAGAGGGTCGGATTCGTTGTCAGCAGTTCATAATACATAAAAATACGCTTGGTCAACAATTTTCCTCAGGTAGATCACAGGACCTACCTCTCAACCGCATGGAACAGCAATTTTGGGGTGTTTTTTGAGGTTAGGGATGAACGCTTGAGGTATCGGAAAAAAGAGGGTCGGATTCGAGGTCAGCAGTTCAAAATACATAAAAATACGCTCGGTCAATAATTTTCCTCAGGTAGATCACAGGATCTACCTCTCAACCGCATGGAACAGCAATTTTGGGGCGTTTTTTGAGGTTAGGGATGAACGCTTGAGGTATCGGTAAAAAAGAGGGTCTGATACTCGTTCAGCAGTTCAAAATACATAAAAATACGCTCTCTCAATAATTTTTCTCACATAGATCACACGACCTACCTCTCAACCGCGTGGAACAGTAATTTTGGGGTGTTTTTGAGGTTAGGGATGAACGCTTGAGGTATCGGTAAAAAAGAGGGTCCGATTCGTTGTCAGCCGCTCATAATACATAAAAATACGCTCGGTCAACAATTTTCCTCGCGTAGATCACAACACCTACCTGTCAACCGCGTGAAACAGTCTTTTCGGGGTGTTTTTTTGAGGTTATTAATGTTGAATATTGTTTATTTTAAAAGTGCACTAACTAATTTTTTAAAGAGGTCCATCAACTTCTACTTACTAAAGTGAGTAACAGAGAATGTAATGCTCACAACGTGCTTAAAAAAATTTTCTATTTTGATAAAATCCATGTTGTTACTCATATATTAATATATTTCGTTAATATTTTTATTTTTTGATGATTCGTGGACTATAAGATTATTTTTTAGCAAGGTAATATTTTTTTAATACTTTAACAAATATAATACTGCCTTTAAATGGTGTATATAAACAAAATTTAGTAATGATGTTTAAAAATAATCGCTACCAATAAATTGGAACTTAGCTTCCATAAATGTAATGAATAATTCCTATGTGGGCGATTCATCAAATCGATCGATCAAAAAAGTCAGATGCACGGTGTCCTATTTATTTAAATGTTTTTTAAAAAAATAAAACAAGGCAAAAAGTATTTAGAATTTTATAATATATTAAATACCCTGGTAGAAAATGAATCTAGAACTATGTAGATCTATCTAGTTTGCCAAGGAAATAATCGAGGGCCTCGATAAAACTAGATAATTTTCTACCAGGGTAGAAAGTATTTATTTTGTTACGGACGTCTAAATGATCCGATAATCTAAACAAATCATGTTTACTTGCCAAAATTTACTTTTTTTTGGCATTTGTCTTGTAGTTTTCGTGGCATATCTAATATAAAAATTTATATTCCAATTTATTAACGATAACAAAATATTTAGATTTTTGGAACCAAAGAAATATCTTCTTATAAAGTTATGCTTCTATTTAATTATTTATTAATAATGTCACTGTAGAAATGTTGTTGCATGTTATATATGTAGTACAAATTCCAAATCTGTAACACAAATGACACGAAAATTAATTGGATCGTTTAGACTTTCGAAACAAAAGAAATATTTTCTACTTAATATATTATAATACTTTAAAATCTTTTCGCCTTGTTTTATTTTGTTAAAAAGCATTTTAATAGATAGGACACCGTGCATCTGACGTTCTCGACATTCACCCATATATGAAATTATTTGATCTATTATATTAATGTAACTTACTAATGTTTATTAATAACCAAATTAGTATAAAAAAGTATCAAATCATTAAAATTTCTAATGCCATAGTTAGTATTTAAGATATAACCTATTTTAAAAAAATATTTCTTCCTCATATTACAAAATAACATCGCTAGGTAATAATCGTTATAAAGGCAATTTTTTCTCCTTGTGTAACTCAGTACGTCAATATATTGATACATGTTCACATCGAGTATATGTGTAGCGAGATATTTCGATCGTTTTCAGAAAATAATTTTTTTTTTCAGAAACTGAGGAGGCTAAATTTTTAAAAAGTTTTCTAAACATTCTTCGCGGTATTCCTAATCGTCTTCAATTTTTTCAAATATTTCCCTGTATAGGTTTCCGAGATATAACCATTTAAACAAAAACGACGTTTTCGTGTATAACAAAAGAAGAGAAAAAGCTTATCTAAAATTTCGGGGCGAAAAAGATAGGTAATTTATGCTCTTTCATATGAATTTAAACTAAATCGATCATATTAGCTCCACAACATACCAAAAAATACGAAAAACTAAAACTAAAAAATCGAAAAATTGCTAAAACAACAATAACGAATGAGCTTTGTTTAGTCCAAAACGACAGAACCATAGACGAGATACTAACAATTAAATACATATTCTTTAAAATACATAACTTCAAATATTTTGAAAAATAAAAAACCTTATGATCTGGGCGAACATACGGGTTAAGAGATAGTACAACACTATCTAATTGGAAAACCGGTTTCAGATAAGAAGCTGACGATTCACTCCAGTGATCGTTGGAGAAAGAAAATTATTAATTTTTTACAGAATGATTTTCTTTTTGTCAAAAGAAAAAGATAAAAATTAAAGAAATTTAATGTACATTCTTCTATATGTTATTAATAATCTCAAAAATTTGGAATGACTTTTCCTTATATGTTTTCAAGATATAACCGTTTAAACAGAAAATGACGTTTGCGCCCGGAGGTTGGGGCTCCGTACCCCCCCCCCCCCCGCCCCCTGTCCAAATAAAAACATATCTTTATATTATATATTATAATACTGAATATCTATCAAAGAGAAAATAGGAATTTTATATATTTCGAAAAGTAAAAATATTAACAAAAAAATATTTATCCTCTTTAAAAAATTATTTATTGCACTTTTAAAATCACTAAAAATCAAAATTAATAAAAAATTATGATTTTTATCTCATTAAAGAGCATATAACGGTGTGCTTATGTTCTGAAAACATGTTGCAACTTGCTATATTACCAACAAACATTATAACATAGCTAGAACCACCATAAGTCGAAACGTTTTCTTCAAATCACAAGAATTTGAGAAAATTTTTTTTTTTAAATACGATTTGAGCTACCTCTAATCAATTTTCAAAAAATCTGAAAAATTTCAGAAGGCAGTAGTAAGCTATAAGGGAGAATTTCAGAAGGCACTATTAATCTATGGTATCGATAGCGCTGCATAAAAAATTGTTTGTATATTATGAATCACCCTAACATATATGTTTAGAATTTCCAATGACGTAAGTGCGAATTTGCGGAAGTCGGGATCGCATAAGTCGAGATTCTAATGGAGTTCAAATTTTATCAAATATCAGTGTATGATTTTTCATTCGCAATAATCAAGTCGATTTGGCAACATCTCGAGGATGGGTAGGGAGAATGTTATGATAAGTACTTGTGAATTTTTTTGACATGTTATGATCCATTCTATCATGGGTAATGTTCGGTTTTGCCAGAAAGAACGGCGTTTTATTAATATTTCAAATTTTGTCAAATATTAGTGTTTGGTTTTTCATTCGCACTAATCAAGTCGATTTAGCAAAAATTCGAGGATGGCTCGGGAGAATGTTATTTTAAGTAAATGTGAATTTTTTTGACATGTTTTGTTTTTGACCCATCCTACTATGGGTTATGCCAGAAAGAACAGTATTACTCTACTCGGACGGACTTTTGAAGCAAAGCTTCTAACAGTCTCTAACCGGTGTAGAAAAGTGAATTAAGAGATGTGAAATAATATATCAAATTCTACGGCAAATGAATTTTTAGTCAATTTCATTAGGCATTCGCCCACTAGAGCTATTATTTGGCTTATCACAAAGTATGTGGCATACATAGACTCTGGATTTCATATATAGCCTCTATAAGTGGATAGGGTGAGTGCCTAAAAATGAAACTGACAACGACCACAAAGAAGTGTCCGTTTGGTACGTAATAGGTTAAGGAGAAAATCTGTCAATTTTCGATAAAAAAAATTAAATTCTTTTTCATTTTAAGTATTGTTTCTACGTATATCTTACTAAAACAACAATCATTTTGACGTTTTAAATTTTCTCTTGACCTGAATTCAATCTCCAAAATATAAGTTTAAACATGCAGCTAATGCCATTTTTTTCTCCTTATTTTTTCAACATTTTTTTAATTCAATTTGCTGTACGCGCATTTTGACATTTTGATGAATCTTTCTGAAACTTGGGGAATGTATACTTTAAAGTATTTAAAAAAGAAGTTGACTTTTGAAATATATTATATGTTTTATAAACAAGGTACCTAGAATCGTTAAAATAGACAAAAAAAGATGGTTTTTAACACCTTTTTTATTCAAATTTAATTATTAATTTTTAATTCATGACCCAAAAGTTTTAAGTACAGCTTCGAAGCCAACTGTTTATTATTAGGTACTAACTTTACCCTGCGTCTTCGCTCGCATAAATATTTTAATGAATCATAAGCCTATGTTTATCTAGAGATTAAAACGAATAAAAAAGTATGTGTAAAAAATGTGTATGTTTATTGTATATGCATATTATTACCTAAGGGAAAGTTATTACCTAAAGCTATTAAACATTTGGATTTTCCATATATTTAAGTTATATAGAAAGTGCATTTTTCAATTTTTAGACTTGAATCTTAGACTTTAGACAGACAGAAAAATATAAAGTATAGAAATACAAAAAAAAGTGTGTGCTTGAGGCCACACGGCAAAAGTGAATACTTTCGAACATAATCGTTAGTTATTTTTAGGTTAAATATTACATGTGAATGAATATTCAAAGAATACAAATAAGACATTTGTAATTTTGTAAAGAAGTAATATTATATAACAAGCATAAATGTACATATAAAATGATAGGTGTAGGGTAATGAGAAGATCAATATTTTCAATTCGTTGAATATGTTTAGAAATACAATTATACAAATATATTTATAAATTATATATCAATAATACCGCCAAATGTTGTCTTCTGTTAAAATCTCAACTCCATGGCTTCTTTTCAATAATACCGTCAACTGTTGTCTTCTGTTAAAATCTCAACTCCATTGCTTCTTTTTTAAAGGGAAATGCGTTACATTATCTTTTGCACAGATGTGAAAATTAAATATTCAGTTTCATGCAACGAAAAGTGTATATTATGTCTGATACTACATATTTTCGATAGATTTGCGATGAGAAGTATGCGATGTCAGTTTTAGTTTTATAAATGAAAATTTAAAAGTATCGCGAAAATCACTCATAATACATTATAGGTATAGAAACGTTTGAGACATTTGTATGCCTATTTCACATGCGCGACTTTAAAAACGTCCAATCGAATTTGTTTCAATTTATTTAAATTCCCAACGAGGTTAGTGAAACCAAGTATTCAATCCAATGCAGTATCCCAGTTCGTCGATTGTATTAGGCAAAGAAGTAACGACACTTTCTCCTTCGTAAATAAGCGTATCAAACGGATGATCACAAAAACTAATTATATAAAATAATTCTTCATGTTTTACAATTTCTGAATCTGCATAGAAAATAATTTTACGATTAGTTTTAAACAGTTTAAAAAATTATTAAAAAATGTTTGATTTAAAAATCTGTTATCTGAACACCTGTGTATGATATACACAAGAATAAGATAGAGTCCGTCCAACATAGATTTTTATGTATACTATCATTTAAGGGTATGCATTAGACCTACTTTACCCGTCAATAAATATATTCGAAAATTTCGTTTTTCTCGTTCCGCTATGTATTTTCCGTAAAGAAAACGACCCTGCAAAGAAAATTTTATTTTGATGCGTATTTTTTGAGAAAAATTAAATTTTCGAATATATTTATCGGCGGGTAAAGTAGATCTGACGCATTCCCTTAAGTTAGGGAACCTATGGATATATTTAACCATAACTACACTGATATTGCGAATGCTGTTAACTTATGTAGGTGAAAGTAAGAAAATCGACAATATTGGTACAACTACATTTCGCGAAATTTTTTTTATTTTAAATTAAGTGCAATGGCTTTTTTTCTTACAGTATTATATATAAATAATAGTTATATGGTACTAGCAGCGCTAAAAACACTTTTGTGAATATTATTAGGTAAAAAATAGAAATGGATATTTTACGTGTTATGATTGTGTCAACAAATAGTATGATTTAGGTTATTTTTTCAGGTTATTGCATTTCTAAAACTTCTAAATGTAATTATGACATACGGTAGTGTTATTTTAAGTATGTTATTTTTAGTATGCGAACTAATGATATTTGAAATGGCATTACTTTTTTTAAAATTTCTCTTTGTGTGTTATAGCATTTTGCGTATCATAAACCACCAAACGCGTGCGCGACTTATGAATAAGACGTTACGGAAAGACACATCATAAAGTGAAGGTCCATCACATTTAGTATTGTAACTTTTTGTTATTAAAATATTCCATAAAATAATAAGACGGTATTGAAAGGGTTTATGGAGAGCTGTAATTTGAGCTATTAAGGGTATAGTCCGGTTGATATTTGCAAAAATCGGTGAAAGTATAAAAACTGTTTAATTAACAATTTACTGCTTTGTAATTATTTAAAATTACAAAAAATCTTTAGTAATTTCTTTGACAGAATCTTTTTAAGAGATTAATGTATCAGTCAAACACTTTTTATAATGTAATTTGTTTAGAGAAATTTATTTATAACTTTTTTTGATTTTATTATTTATAAATTTCAAAGTGCATTTGGCGATGAATTTTGCAATGAATTCTCTCCAAACTTTTTTTTGCTGATTTCTGTATATATAATTAATAAATTTGTAGTACGATTTTTATTTACAGCTATTATAAAGAGAGAAATTATTTTTTTTACTTTAAAAAAGCAATAAAAATCATCAAAAATCTACTTTTTAAGAAGAATTTGTTTAAAAATTTGTAAAACATAAACTTTAGCATTTAAAAAAAATTGCATTACAAATTTTCTTATTATGGTATATATTTAAAAAAAATATTGCTGAAGCGAAAAATTATAAAATGTATCGTGAAATGTGCACCATGAAGGTGAGTTTTTACCTATTTTTATCCTATAAAATTAAATTAAATCATCATTTGGACTTTAAATATTGTATTAAATTATATTTTTACATATTACATAACACTGGCTAAACTAGAAATTAAACTACTAAAGTTAGCTTTTCGACCGGCCTATATTCTTAAAGCAATTATTTACTTATCTCCAACTTAAAGAAAACAGCGTTGCAGAAATACACATTAAAATCATACGCGTTTAGTACATAATCGTTTCCCCGTATTCACCTTTAACAATGGGCGTTTTTCAATAATTAAAACATATTTTCTATTACAAAAATGTTGTTTCTTTAAATACCCTAGTCAAATACTAAATATTGAAGTGTTACGGAAAGACATTCAAAACTCCGAACCTATTTCAATTAAGTAATTTAGTTATTTACAACAAGAATTCTTACATTTTTCGGGCGCATTTAAAATCTAGAATATATATACTGAAAGATATATGGGCATTGAATAATAAAAAAAAAACTTTTAACATCAATTTGAAGGAGCTTAAAGTAAAATTTATGGTTACGGACGCGTTGAGGAAATACATTATTCGGCGTTGCATGCTTATTTAAGGGGTAGCACGATTATAGAATTTTCAAAACATCAATTTTTTTATTGTCTTAAAAGATGCTTTAAACTTTCTATAATATGAGGCAAAAAGTCTAATCCCTAAAAAAAATGGAATTCCGAACTCCTCCCCTAGCGTCTGGGATGATCCGAAACTGCCTACCTGCGCCAACTTGATACCCACTGCGAAATCCCCACTTTTTGAATTGTAAATTCTTCAATACCTCCATAGATGTCGATAGTGTAGTGTCTAGGTACAATTAGAAGCATTTCAAAACAAAAATACATTAGCTTCGCGTTAGCAAACGTCAGTACGTGTAGGAAAAAGACAATTCTTTCGCTTCAAACCTCGATTTTTGTGTGCAGTATTGACTTTTGATAGTTTATTTGTGATCTTATAGTGTACAGTTTTGTCTTTCAAGTAAGAATAAATGGTACTAAAGTGTGCTCGGGCAGAAAAAGTACGAAAACATCCAACGCGGCGTCGAAGGAGTATGTCATCAAAGCGACCAAAGAATAGGTATGAGGCTGAGGGCAGTTCGGAAAGTGTCAATGCCTCTGCTAAGAAGTTGCAAGACAATGACCAGGATTTTGATGTGAATTATGGATTCGGCTAAAGGATTATAAATTTTCTTACCGTGTTCTCTGTTATTTCTCTATGCGTGAAATGTAAAAAGTACAATTCAGACATCACGTTTCAAGAGCGAAGGCTTCAAAATAGTTATTACTTATCCAAACTGTCCAGAAGTTGTTATACCAAGTAGTAAGTTTATACGGAATGCATATGAAATTAACCGTCGAATCGTCCTAGCAATGCGCCTGTTTGGAGTAGGGCTAAACGGAATTATAAAGTTTTGTGCATTTATGGAATTGCCACGACCGATATTTCAATCATTCTACGATAAACTAGTAGATATGATTTCGATCGCAACGGCAACAGTACGATAGGTCAGTATGAAGAAAGCAGCACAAAAGGAGAAAGAGAAAAGCGAAAAGAATGGTCAACATTAAGGAATTACTGTTTCCGGTGATGGTTCGTGGAGAAATCGCGGAGTTTCGAAGCTCTTCGGAATTACGTCACTGATTGGATGGTTTATAGGCAAAATCGCCGATGTGGAGGTAAAATCGAAATACTGTAAGTTCTGCGGGCACTGGAAAAGTAAAATAGGAATAACTGAATACGAAGAGTGGCATATAACTCACGCCGATGGATGTCAAGCAAATCATGAAGGCTCATCCGGTAAAACGGATGTTAACGCTGTCGTTAAGATGTTCGAGCGCTCTGAAACGTTGGACGGGCTGATTTATTCAAACTACACTGAAGACGGAGATAGCAAAACCTTCAAAGGTATAATGGATAAAATACCGTATGAAAATTTTAAAGTGCAAAAGAAAGAATGTATTGATCATATGCAGAAAAGAATGGGGACCCGATTAAGAAATTTAAAAAAGAAAGTAAAAGGCCTCGGTGGTAAAGGTCAATTAACTGGCAAGTTAATTGATCAATTGACAATTTAGTATGGTTTAGCCATACGTCGTCATCCGAATAGTAAGGAAAAAATGAAAAATGAAATCTGAGCGACCTTATTTCATAAATTGTCAACCGAAGAGATTACGCAGCACGAGAAGTGCTCAGAGTCTTGGTGCAATCGGAAGAAGGCGCAAGCGACGGATTCATTAGATACCTTCCATCATAAATCGCCACTTTCTCAGGACGTTTCTGAAGCATCAAACCGATTTATGAGGAGCTGAGCCGAGAAGAATTATTAAACCGTTGCACACACAAGGAGGTTACACGCAGAATAGCAACGAAAGTTTCAATACTACAGTTTGGAATTTGGCTCCAAAACGTATTCCAACGGCAAAGAAGTCTTGAACATAGCAACAGATATTGCTGTGTGATGTTAATGATGGTCTGACTGATATCCTACAGATTATGAGAGTTTTGGAGATGGACATTGGTACCCAATAATATAATTGTTGCACGGAAGCTGATGCTAACCGCAAAAGGCACGCCGAATTGTTCTTGTCAGATGCGGCAAAAGAGGCACGTTCCAGTACAAAATCGGCCAGGAAACAAAATAAGGAGGAGAATTTGAACTTGGAAAGGCAACTTTATGGTCCCGGGATAGCAGATTAATGGGATAGCAGATTAAGAATTCTCTAAGAGTAGAATTTCCATTTGTTCATGTCTATAACACATTTTAAAACTTCAAATGCGTTTTTCTCGAAACATGATTTTTCAGAACGGCACGCGGCATAACTCCAACAATTTTCAATCTTTCTATTTGAAAATTTAACAACAACTTTGAAATAACATTTCAAAGTGAACCACGTAGGGGTTTTTGATAAGTTAATTTAAACAATATTTATTAATAAATAACGGTCCTCTTTTTTTGGTAAAATTGAACAACTTTATTCAAACACTCGCCAATTACACAAACTAAAAAACTAAAATAAAATAATACGCATTTATTTAGAAAATATTCAAAAATATATAAGCATTCGATTATTGAACAGACTCAGACATACACTATTCAATTTTACAAACTGTGTCTGAAAGACAAAGAAAACACGCTCACTAAAAAACAAAAAACCTCTGTTCTACGCGATATTGGGGGGTCCGAGTTCAAGTGCTTTTCCGGGAAGAAAAGCGTGTCGCTAGCACGACAACAACATGTGGCTGGAAACAGCCTCTAGACTGCATGTGCAAAGAGGGAGTGGAGGAGGAGAGGTGCTCAACAGGGCTACAACGAATTTGTAGACCACGAGTAAAGTCAGTCAGAGTCTAGGCGTGCTAAAGGACACACGGGTTTTCTCGCGATATTTATCTATTTTATTCTCCTTGTTATTTCTCGTTTAAAACACTTTTACTGCGGCCGTATTAGCCGGTCTCAAGCCCGGATTAGATGCAGAGGGAAAGTGTCGTTTTTAATTAAAACATCCTTATTTCAATTCGCGTTTATTATATTTTTATTCATGTATTTATTTCTAATTTATTTAAATAAACCGCTCTCGGTTCACGCGCTACGTAACATAACCACAGCTGGGTCATCACAGTGGTGTACAATGGTGTAATACTTTTCGACTCACAATTAAATTGCACAAAAATTAATAATTGTGTACATTTTTAAAATTAACCTCCGAAGTGCCTAAAGTATCGTCATTTTAAATTTAAAGAAATGTCAAAATCCAAAATTGCAAACAAAATGTTATCGGACAGTGAAGTTATAACATTTGGATTGTAAAAGTGAAGTTGTTTGACAGTGGATTTTGAACGCAACACTTCTCTCGTTAGGGTTTTTATCAAAGTCGTCAAGAGGCCGGTACTGCAAACATTTTCAATACTGTAAGTCTATAATATAGCTTTTCAAGAGTAATCAAGTGATACATCTTGAATAGTATTCGAAACAATAAAATTTATAAAGAATCAATAGTTAAAATTAGAGTATTAGGTATTATCGGAAGAAGCAGCTTATGTGGCACGGTGAATCGATTTGCGCATCTTCGTTTTAAAAATTTACCTTTAAATTAAATGCATAAAACTGATTATATTTGATTATATATAGATTCTGCACAATACACACTATTTTCTTTTAAATATCACTATGGTTTTTAGCTTTTAAAATGTATGTTTATTTTTTTATATTATTATACCTAATTAGCAACTGTGCATAGACCGCAAACGTGACGCACAAATTTCTTTTATTATTGAATTAATCCTTTATTTTAGATTTAATTAATCTATATAAAATTTCTGTCTACAGAGTAGACATGTTAAAGTAACATTTAGTACATTTTTATATTCGATTTTAGCAATTATCTAGCAGATATTACATAACGAATTTAAAGTGCGCCTACGCTGCACATCAATGTAAAATGTATATAGCTAGTCAAATTTTATAAAAGAGAGAGATAAGTTCCTTAGAGGATAAGTGTACATATTATAATTACATGTTGTATACTAAATTAAAAGGCATCTTATTTAAAAAGGTAGCTCATGCATTTTTTTTAAACTTATCGATAAAAATGTTCAATTTATGTTTTCGCTAATACAATAAAAATAATGCTATCAAATCGGATTAAACATTTGTATGTAGTTAAATATAAAATATATATTTTATTACTAAGTAAGTAAGATTCTAATATGCTTTATAGATATATGTATAAGGTCAATATTTTTTTTAGTTAGTAAGAGTAAGAAATTTTCTATGATTTAAATTTAAAGTACATACACAGAATTATAATGAATTTAAATTTTAATATGCTTTTCTTACTTAATCCTATTATTTCAAGGAGATCTGAGCAGCAAACTAATCATAAATTAATACAAATTTTATAAATAGTTGTTATACAAATATTAATATAATAAGTGATATATTCTGTTGAATACATTATTTTAAAATAAAAGAATTCAATGATTATTTATTTCCTTTAAAAGTTTAGTAAAATGAAATTAATTATTCTACAAATGTTGTAACGCATCGTTTTATTACTTTTAGTTTTTTACGCCTTTGATATGCATTTCACTAAAACATATAGCAACTCTATATATTATATGTATGTAATATTTAAACTTTCAATAATTTAATAAACTTAATATTTTACGAACATTTAATACAAATGTATACATTTTTTTTTAATTTAATAGATAAAAAATGCACTTTCTGCAGTAAACATTTTAAATAAACACATAAATTTAGAATAAAATACATTTCTAAAATTTCCATTGATATATCATTTTTCTATTTAGTAGCATCATTTTATTAAGTATTTAAAATACATAAATTGAGTCCAAGAATTGGAAAAGAATTTGCGCCATACTTTTTTGATACAAGGCGTACGTATATACAAAAGCAATTAATATGTTTATGAATATTTTATGAAAAATATTTATAGCAATTTTTATAGCAACATTTGCAATTTTCAAATTGATAAAATAAATAGGAGGGTTCATTTTATTTATATATAAAGCCAGATGTAGTATGAAATTTTAGGATAAAATTAAAATTAAAATCAACGTGCGATCAGAAAACTAATGAATATTATGAGGTAGTCTAATATTATATCTAATATAATATTATATAATATTGTATTTTTTTCACGTTGCATGGTAAGCTTAAAAGCGCTATGCAAAATTTGTGATTATATAAATTAGTTCTACAAAACAAATAATAAGTTTGAGAAATTCTGTTCATTAGGCTTCAGATGGAATGTCATTTTTATTAGAAATATTAATGTGATTCTTATTATGCTTATTTTGCTTGTAATAATACAAAGTCGCATCTGTAAATGGACTTTGAGTCTTCAAAAAGAAATAGATACAATTAAATGAAAGTTTATTTACAAGAAAAATATAATACGCAAAGTAAATTTTATAATTACTTATCATGTCCATAATAATCGAATATCGAATAATCGACTTTGTCACTGTTTTTTTTACACTCTCTCAGTATTTAATTTGTTCAAAGTGCAAAGCTCAACCAGGATTTCAAGAAAGTGCTCCTTTAGGTCTCAGTTTTAACATTATTATGAATTGTAGGTGTGGCAATACTGTAATTACTTCCGGGCCAAAAATATACAGTGGTTTTGAAATAAATCGTAGAATTGTATTTGTAATGCGTCTCTTAGGTATTAGCCTAGAAGGCATAAACACATTTTGGAATTACATGGACCTTTGCAAGGGCTTATTGAAGACTGCTTACGAGAAAACTATAAAAAAGGTGCACGAAGCGACGAAAAAAGTTTTTGATGCTTCCTGCTCTGGTGCCATAGAAAGTGAAAAAATAGAAAATGAAAAAAAAAGAAAGCCTGCAGACGAGCTTGCTGTTTCCGGGGATGGATCATGGAAACGAAGAGGCCATCAGTCATTGCTTGGTGTTGTAACATTAATCGCAAATTCGTGCGGTAAAGTAATGGATTTGGTTGTAAAAAGTAGCTTATGCAAAGCGTGTGCAGCCAAAAAAAATGTTGATCAAGACTCCGAGGAATATGTTGAATGGTGGGCAGAACATGAAGAAGAGTGCTCGAAGAATCACCGAGGTTCCGCAGGAAGCATGGAAGTGGAGGGAGTAAAAGAAATTTTTTTGAGATCCGTAGAAAAGTTCAATGTCAAATACATGAATTATATAGGGAACGGAGACTCTGCAACATTTAAAGGTTTGCTTCAATTAAATACATACGGTGATAATTTTACAGAAAAAAAAGCGAATGCATCTCTCACGTTCAAAAAATAATGGGGTCGCGGCTTCGCGCTTTAAAAAAAAACTCTCTTTGAAACGCGGAGTGTTCACGATGGCGCTGATTAATAATATTTCAGTGTACTACGGGCTGGCTATTAGACGTACTACTAATACGTCTGTAAAAAAAATGCAGGACTCGATAATGGCAACATACTATCATATGATTTCTACAGACCACACGCAGAAACACCACCTATGTAATCCAGGCGCTGACAGCTGGTGCAAGTACCAGAGAGCACTTGCTGCAGCTGCTGGTACTAATCGAAAACAGATTAATTATACGCACCCCACAGATTTGAAAAAAACAATTCATCCAAATTTATCTAAAGAAATACTCCCCATTTTTGAAGATTTGTCTCGAAGTGAATTGATTGAAAGATGTGTAGGTGGATATACCCAGAATGCTAATGAGTCATTTAACTCAACTGTGTGGAAGCTGGCCCCTAAGCATATGCATTCTGGTCGAAAAATCGTTGAAATATCGTCGTTTGTAGCAGGTTCCATCTTTAATGATGGCCAATACTCAGTATTAAAAATAAGAATGAGTTTGGAGGCCTGCCTGGCAAGAACAGCCAAGCGTTCGCCGATTACGGAAACATACGCCGAGTTAAAAAACAAAACAAGGAAGCATCTTTAACATCAAAAGAAGCTCGTACGCTGCACAAACAACAAAGAACAGCTGAAGATGAGTGACACGAAGAGATAGAAGGTTTGGTGTACGACCCTGGAATGGCTGATAATTGGTAAGTCGAAAAAATTAAGATTTTTCTGCTCCGAAAACTTTAAACGCGTTTTTCTCGAAACACCATTTTCTCACACTTCTTGCACGATAACTCAAAAAATAATTGTTCGATTGCTTTGAAATTTTGTGGAGATCTTTTTCAAATATCTGGCTATACTCCAAACCTACGATTGGGATTTTTTAAAGAAAATTACGGAATTTATTTAAACAAATTAATTAAAAGAAAACGTTAAATTTTTTAAAATCTTTCTCATTTTTGTAAAAATGACTTTTTTTTGTTTTATAGGTTTGGAGTATTAAAAATAATGTTAGTAACAAAACTTCTTTTGATTTTTTGTTTCAGATAAATAATAAGGCCGCTATCGTGCAAGCAAATTGCAAAACAACTCAAGTTTGACGCAGTGCAGCACCGCCATTTTGAAAGTTAAAAACACAAAAATATTATATAGCATACTTTAAATATGTATCTAAATAATAATAAAACATTTAGAAAAAAAACAACACTTTTTCACCCCAAAAAAAATTCTTGAAAATACACCTCGTTTTGGGGCCTTCCCCCCTTAATCACCTACACGGTTGATGTACGACCATCAATTTCACCTCAGCGCTTCTACTACTTGGGGTAGTCATGCTCCATCGACTGTTGCGTCTTCCAAGACTAACTGATTAACCCTTCTTCAGCGCGTATAGTACTTGGAGCAGTCAATCTCCATCAACTGTTGAGTCTTACAAAACTAACTCATTAATCCTTCTTCAGTGCATCTAGTACTTGGAGCATTCAAGCTCCATCGACTGTTGCGTCTTACGAAACTCACTTACCAACTTCTTTAATTCTAACCCTTTCGACCATTGCGACCTGTGAGATTTTTCATTGTCATTTAGCATCTTTTTCTCAACAAACCTGCATCTTGAGTACTTTCTATCATTTTATTCACTTATATTTTGTATGGCTATAATTTGCAGATTCATGCAGTGTTAGTAATTTTTGAGAAATGGAATTTAGAGTTGATAAGGTATTATTGTTTTTTGATTCTGTAACTGATGGGGAGTCTGCAAATAGCCATCCTTTCGACTCAATAGAGTGTTAATTTTTTTAGAGGATAATTATTCAAAGGATTATTTCATAAATCATCAGTATTTAAATTCACTTGGCAAGCCTTTTAATAGTCACTTTCAAAAATGTATAATTCTTTATGTGTATCATGAATAATCGAATAATCGGTTGGGATTTTTTTTCTTAATCTACAAGCAAATATAGGTTCTTCATGAGTGCCTTTTTGGCGTGGATTTGACATTTTAAAACTCTAATGACGATCCGTACGTGTCAAAAACCGGAGCAAAAGTAACGCGCAGCTGCTTTCTCTGCTCGCTCGAACAGCCAAAGTCTAACGGTTATTTTCCTGTTTAGACACGTTTGGGAGCATTAGGTCTTCCCCTTCTCTTACTCGAACTAAGCTATACCTATATCTAAAAATAAGAATAAGGAAGAGCAGACGGAGCGTCCCTTCTTCGTGCGCTCGGGGATCCCTGCCGCGCGCTCCAAAACTGAGCGTATACCTGCGGCCGAAAATATGCTGCCATTTCAAAACGAAAAAAGATTTTGATGAGACATTCTTGAGATGTTTTAGAACAAATACACAAAGTTTCAAAAAATCGAAAAAAAATTTTGGGACCTTCCCCCCTTAAGAGCCAGACGTGTCAACAAGAAATATCGAACACAGTGATACTGAAAGCTTTGCGAGCCAAGAGTATAAAAAAAATCTCGAACGCAATGATACGTACTGACAGCTCTGAGTAAGGAAAAGGAATAAACTTAAGTATCTTGAGAAAAATGGTATTACAGCAATGTATGAATTAATATTGTATTTAAGGGACATGTAAGTCCATGATATTGATATTCTAAGAAAAATAAACATTTTATTCACTTTATTTTGGCATATTGTAGTGATATTGTACTGATCGAAAAAGAATTCCTTGACAGTGATTTGAAAGTTAAACAAGACCTCCAAAATACTTTATTAATTAGTATGAGAAAACTTTACAAAAATTATTGTTATCAAAACAAATGAAGCAAATGATAAGTTTAGAAGTAAAACATTTGTGATACAAATTTCTCAATACAAACTCTTGTGATTTAATTGAATCTATCTCCTTTATAAGTATCAATTATAATTGGGCATTTATTAAATTAAATAGATGCTTATCAAAAAAGGAACACTTGAAACCAACAGAATATTATTATCAAATTGTATACATCAGCTCATGAAGATCTCGACTCGATATTCAGAATTTAACATAACAAAATTATCAACTTCAATGTAAATTGATTACATGAAAGGGTGTTTTTAACTAAACAAAAGCTGTTTCTTACGAAACATCTTTTGCATAAGGGAAAAGGTGCAACCTATTGATAAAATCATTCGTGTAGTATACATTGAAATTTCATATTTAGACGTATGTATATAGTAAATACTAGTTAGTATACAAGATTTACCAATAAAATTAATAAGTAATATATAGTAGTATTGGGCCAGTTTACGAAATTGTATTTTCCTCATAATAAGAAAATTAAATTTCAGAAATCTTAACTATAGTTATTTTAAACTCTTAATACATAACTATTTCAAAATTAGAATAGAATATGATAAATCAACAAAAGTTAAAGTATATCTTTGGATTAATATTTGTGATAATAATTAGTAACTTTTCAATATATCATATTATATGCATAGCATGATAGAATATAGGTTTATAATTTTTACTTAATCAATTAAATTTGTATAGCAATGCTACAGATTTACGCATCAATCAATGTCTCACCTTTAGTAAGATCACGTTAATATAAATTTTTTTAAATTGACCAAAACATTAGAATATTATTTTATTTTGAAACATTTATTTAAAAAGATGTCTTCTTATAGTCAACATCTTTTTTGCATAAGGGAAAATGTGTAATGTAATAATACATCACGTGTTATTGGCCATTTATACGCGCAAATATTCAAACACACAATATTCAATTTTACAAACTGTGTCTGATAGGTAAAAAAAAACACGCTCACTAAAAAACAAAGAACCTCTGTTCTACGCGATATTGGGGGGTCCGAGTTCAAGTGCTTTTCGGGGAAGAAAAGCGTGTCGCTAGCACGACAACAACATGTGGCTGCAAACAGCCTCTAGACTGCATGTGCAAAAAGGGAGTGGAGGAGGAGAGGTGCTCAACAGGGCTACAACGAATTTGTAGACCACGAGTAAAGTCAGTCAGAGTCTAGGCGTGCTAAAGGACACACGGGTTTTCTTGCGATATTTATCTATTTTATTCTCCTTGTTATTTCTCGTTCCAAACACTTTTGATGCGGCCGTATTAGCCAGTCTCAAACCCGGATTAGACGCAGAGAGAAAGTGTCGTTCTTAATTAAAACATCCTTATTTCAATCCGCGTTTATTATATTTTTATTCATTTATTTATTTCTAATTTATTTAAATAAACCGCTCTCGATTTACGCGCTATCTATCCCAGTCTGGGTCATAACAAAGGAAAACTGCGACTTAAGTATTCGCGCGCAAAATTCAAATTACGATTAAATTATTATGATTATTAAATTAAGGGGTAAAACACCTTTGAAATCACGAAAAAATCGTTTTTTATTCCCTATTTCCATATGAAATTTCCCGTTGGCTCCCGACGATTCCGCTCCAGTTGGTTTTATAAAAAAATTGTATATTGAGTTAATAATTGCTTGCAATTTCTTTTTCTAAGTTACTGTGAGTAAAATATTGAATATATTAACCAAATATACGTTAAAATATCAGGAAAAAATATTGTATACATTAGAAAAACAGATATATTTTTTATATCACGAAATTTGTGTAATTCATTTGTAATAAGAAAATCAAAAATATACATAATTTGAATTCTTCCAGAAAGTTTGTGTCACCTGTTCAATGCTACATGTAAACACAGATGATATCTGTGATTTTAGCATTCGAATTTTGACAGCTCTTTTTATCCGTCGTTGATTATTGTTAAGTGTGAATAATATTTTTCGCGTTCGTGAGTGAATTAGCGAGTTAAATCTAAGTGAAGTGTAGTGAAGTGAAAAGTGTATTTATATTAAACAAATCTAAAATATAGGCCAATTGTAAATTTTAATAATAGGAAAATATAAAAAGTGATGCAAGCGGAGTGGCGATTGGGGCGGTTTTGACACAGGAAGGGGATGATGGACATATATGATGGAGAGCACCCCATCGTATATGTGAGTAGAGTACTCACGGCGGCTGAACGAAATTATACCACGTCCGAAAGAGAATGCTTGGCGTTATTATGGGCCATTAAGAAGTTGTGACCATACCTTGAAGGGTACGAATTCAAGGCCATCACCACCATAGCGCCCTCCAATGGCTCCGTAATCTAAAGGACCCTACTGGACGACTAGCCCGTTGGGCACTTGAAATGCAGCAGTGGGACTTCGAAGTAATCCATCGGAAGGGCACTCTGCTGAAAGTGCCTGACGCGTTGTCCAGGATGTATGAGGATGGCGGGGAAATAGCTGGCTTTGAAGAGATACAGGACGAGCGATACGTAACTAGGATGGAAGAAGTACAAAGACACCCACACCGATTCCCAGACTGGCGAATCGAAGATGGCATGTTGTACAAATTTCGTAGCGACCCCCTATTAGACTCAGTGACATCTCGAGAAGAAGGATGGAGACTTGTCGTCCCAGTAGAGTACCGTGAGAGAGTGATGACGGAGAGCCACTCCATCACCTCCGCGGGACACCTGGGACTTGAGAAGACCTATGACCGAGTGGCCCGCGAATACTACTGGCAAGGCATGTACTACGGCGTGCGCCACTTCACTGCTTGTCTCGAATGTCAGAAGCACAAGGCCTCTCAGACGGGACCCCTAGGGCTACTAGGCAAAAGAATTGTAGAGCGACCATGGGCCGTAGTGGCAGCAGATCTTATGGAATTTCCACCAAATAAGTAATTGACTCTTAAGTCAATTCAAATACTTGGTGATATTCCAAGATCTCTTCACGCGGTCGATCGAGCTGAAGCCGCTGAGAAAGGCGGATGGCAAGTCGGTGGCTCGCGCCCTAGAGGAGCTCATCTTGTTTCGGTGGGAGACGCCAGACTACGTACTCACAGATAACGGGAAAGAGTTCATTAATAAGCACCTGACCGACACTCTGAAGGAGTATGGAGTGACCCATGTGACCACGCCACCGTACCATCCGCAAGCCAATCCAGTGGAGAGAAGCAACCGAACCCTAAAGACCATGATAGCGACCTTCGTAAAACAAGACCATCGGAATTGGGATGCCCATCTTCATGAGTTTAGGCATGCAGTCAACACTGCCATGCAAGCGACCACCAAGGTATCACCAGCCTTCTTGAATTATGGACGACACCCAAGAACGGTGAAGAGTTTACGAAGAGAAGTAGAGCCAAAGCGACCAATTATTAGTAGCGACCCTGAAGATTGGTTAGAGAGAGTAAGAAGACTGGATGCCCTACGTGACCTAGTAATCAGGCATATCGATTCTGCAAAGGAGCGACAAGCCAAATACTACAATCGTGGCAGGAAGGAGGCGACATTCCAGGTAGGAGACTTAGTAATGAGGGCAAACCACCACTTGTCAAACAAAGACAAGCTTTTCGGCTAAGTTAGCTGGCCGGTTTGACGGCCCGTTTGCCATCAAAGAAGTTAAGTCTCCGCTGGTATATGTGCTAAGTATGGGTGAGGATAAAAGAATACCCGAGGTGCACGTGAGTGAATTGAAGAGATATATTCCCCCAAGGGGGAAAGCCCAGTAGTAGCGACCTCTTCTTTACAAGCGACCTTGAAGTTGTTATATTTTTTTTTGTCGTTTATGTTCACAGAGTAAAAGAAGAGAACCATCAACAAGAATGTTCAGAGCTAGGGGAGTGCGCAGAGGCCGAGCGAGCCGAGGGGATCACCACCCTTATCCCGAGTTCGAATACCCAGTTAGCTGCCGTATCCCGAATGACGATCGGGTACAGCAAGTGGGAGCTATGGCGACCCTTCGTAGCCCTCCACCTACGATCGAAGATAGCCCAATGGCCGCCCCCGAATGGGAAACCGCGGTACGGCAGGAGTGGGAGCAGCAGGAGAGTAACCGGGCCTTCAATGCTCTGATGTCGACGACCCAACCCCAGGAGTTCCCACGGGGATTGCCCACATCCTATCCTTCCGGAGTGGAACCCATGGGCCCCGCGGACGTCGAGGTTGGAGCCAACACTCCATCGGGACACGACGAAACCCAGCAACCCGGAGAGGATTCAGGAAGCTAGGGAAGGAATGGCGGTCCACGAGTTAGCCCCTCACTCCGAGCCACGGTATATGCCGTTCGTAGCGACCCGGATCAGCGACCCCACAGGAGAAGAGCCACCAAGAAACCAGATGGCGTCGATCGCCCCGAGCGGCCCGAGACGGGTCACCTGGGCGGATGAGCAGGAGGAGGAGAAAGCCATCCTGGAGCGGATGAGGAACCGCCGACTCCACCCAACCCCTCAGCAAGTGGAAGATGAACACCCTCCTCCACCAGTGAGGAGTTTGGTAGCGCGCCTGATGGCTGCTCGGGCTACGGGAGTGGTATCTCGTCGTCTAGCCCAAGAGTTGGAGCAAACGGAGAGGCCGCCTCCAGAAGAGAATCATGGTGTCGCAACTAGCCAACGGGAGATTCCAGAGGGTGAGGAATCGAGGGAACCTTGTCCAGAACCCGACATACCCCCGACGCACCCGACTCGTCCAACAATTCCCCTGGAAACAGGCCCGTCGGGGACCCCTTTGGCCTGGGACCTGGAAGAGGAATCGACCGTGAGTGGTGAGGTTGCCGGGTTGAGGGAAGTCCCCTACCCTCCCCCTATCTCAGCTCGGAGGCATCGGTATAACCCGCGGCGGCAGCTCCAGTTAGATGATTACGAGTTGCCGGTAGCTGAGAGGGTGGCAGCCATGCGCGCGCAGTCACCGCCCCCGGGACCGGCGCCTCTCGGCGGTCGGCGGCAGGTGTCCGTCGAGCCGGCGGAGGCCCGCAGGGTGAAGCTCACGGGCATCATATTTAGCCATGGACTGATCTCCATACCCTCTGACCCGACGCTTGACCCTCCTGAGGGGGCTTGCAACAACTGTTGGCAGAAGGGGCATATCTCGTCGAGGTGTCCGAGGCCCCGCCAAAATACTTGGTGTCGCAACTGCGGCAGGTGGGGCGTAATAGTGACGAGCTGTCCCAGATGCAGTGAGCCTCACCGGGAGTGGGTCCGGTGGAAGTATGAGGGGGGATCGTCCCCGCTGGGCATGGGCCTACGAGACGAACCTCGCGATCCTCCGCCGGGGACGGGTACGGCGTCGTCGGCAGCCGGGGAGCCGGCTCCGGCGCGAGGGGTCTCGCAACCGTCGACGTTGCCCTCAGCGACGGTAGTCCATTTGGAGCGGAATCATAGAGGCTCAGAGAGACCGACGCCAGCCCCGCGTCGTGTACTACCCCCACCACCAGACACACCAAGCGACCCATCTAGGACTGCAGCCTCGCCGGAAGATATCATGGGGAGGATCCAGCGACTGGCGGAGAGCCTTGCGGACCTTCCGCCCCACGACCGAGCCGCACTGCTACGCGTCACCTTGGAGGCCCATCGCCTCGAGAAGAGCCAGACCAGTAGAAGGAGAGCAACCTGATCACTCTAGCGACCACAATGATAATAGCGACCCATCCGAGACCCTAGGCATAGGCGACCAAAGGGGCATAACCTGAGAACTACTAACGACCGAAACCTGGAGTGAAGGAGGCATACCCATGCCCAGTAAGTTGTTAAAAATGTTATTTATTTATTTATTGAAATTTTTTTATTTAGGATATTATAATTCCCCTATGGTCGCGCGATCTATGAGCGCCGTTGCTCTGTGGTCAGATTGGGAGTAGTAAGGTGGAGGTATTAATAAATTTTTTTGTTTGTTTTCAGCTTGATTAGTTTTAAGTGTAGATATGTATATAGATTGTTTCTTGCAAAAGCTCTGGTGCCGAGGGTTGTTCGGAAATCGCGTTGATGGGATACAATGGCCCAATTAGAATCTCGTTTGATTATTGGAATAACCAGTCCACTCCTGGCGGTGTGTCCCGTTTAGGGGGGGAGAGTTTGTGACGTGTATTTCACGTCCCAATCATATTAAATACGGGCAGTCAATCGCGAACAAGTCACCCGTCACCAGAGCCGAGCATTTTCATATTAATTAGTATTGTTATTAATGGGGGGATTGTTATTTATTTGTTGAGGGAATGAGGATAAGGAGTCGCGACCGAGGAAGGCCGCAGACCGGCACACACACGTACACACCCATACCGGCGGCACCAGCTGATCACCGCAGCAACGGCTGCTAGGAGCGAGCAACGGCGACGAGCCTACACACACATGCACAGTACCAACATCACTGCACACTGTACGCACGACCCTCTCTCTCTCGCTTGCTCTTTCTTCCCCGCCTCTCGAGGATGATGAGCCGCTGCCCGCGCACACACATACACACACGCGCGCGCGACCGCCCTCTCTCCCGATGCACGCAGACGCGGGAGGAGAGAGGATTCACAGCGGCAGCGGCGGCTTCCTCGAGGCACACTATCTCGGCTGTAGCCACGAGAGAGAGAGAGAGAGAGATACCGACACGGCTGTCGGCAGAAAGGAGAGCTAGCAGCCGCCGCGACGCGAGCCGCATGAAGCTGCCGGCCTCTCCTAGCGTAGGCCGACGCGCGCACGTCGTCGCTGCCAACTGTGTTGGTCCGGCAGCGACAAAACCGAAAGCGCCCGATATAGATATACACGCCGGGTTGCCCGCGCGTGTATATCTAACAATTTATATTGCCCGCGCTGCGTGGACAGGGCGGCATTCGCGGAGCGGGCCAATGAGAATTAGCGACTCAAATCACCGCTGACTTGGCCTTGATTTTTGCATCTAGGGAAAATCAAGGCCAATCACCGTGAAGAAAGGGGCGGAAGCAATTTTGAGCATTGACTGTCCGCCCGTCGACTACGTAGACGCACTCATCGAGAGTTATATATATTGAGGGAACATTACCCGGCGACATTGCGACCTACGAGGGAGGAACATCGCGAGACGTGCCCGATTAGCGACGGTGAGTGGACTGTAATTGTCGAGCTTCCCTCGGCGCTTGCAAGTAAAATCTATTAGAACAATTATCGTACATTGCCGCCATGTGCTCGGGGTTTAGCAGAATAAATCCGTGGTGGTGTGACACCGTTATGTAGGATCGGTGCGTGTCGGGCCAGGATTAACATTTCAAGTATTAGTGTGGGGAAAATTACGCGATTCGGAAAACTCGGGAAACGTGGTGAGTTTGGTCGTCGCGAGGGACGCGTGAGAGGGCTAGCGTAGCCATGTTTGTATAGCGACCGATTCATTGTGTGAAATTGTAAATTGTGGCGACCGTGCGTATTTATAACTGCAATAAAGCTTAGGCATATTTAAAGATAAAATTTGTGAGTGTTTATTATAAAATTCTTAATTCCTGGTTTTCCTCTTCACGGAACTTCCTCCGGGAAAGGGCTCGTGCCGAGTTAGCCGCGCTTTACCTGGCGCCCATTAACTTAGAAAATTTGGTAAAGTGTCGAGATAATAAGCCGTAACTGCCACGTTACAATGTACATGATATTTTTAAAACCATCATTAAAGGTGCAAACTGCAATACTAGTTGCAATATCAATAACAGTTTTGCCGTTGGAGTGATGCTTCGGCGCAAAGTTCCAAACTACGCTATTGAACGATTCGTTACTGTTCTGCGTGTAGCCGTCCAAGCAGCGCTCGAGTAAATCTCCTTTCAAAAGATCTTCATAAACTTCTTTGACTGCTTGAAAAACTTCATCTTTCATCGGTGGTTTATGAGTAAAATCTTTTAGTTCTCCAGCTGCTTTAGACTTTTGCCACTTTCACCACGAATCAGGACCAGACGGGCAATCTTCGTGCTGTAGTTTATTGGCGATCGATATTTTATGCTTTAGACCAGCCCAAATCTCTTTTTTCATGGCTTTATCTGAGTCGCAATTGCTTCTTATTCCTAAACTAAAATTTATGGCCAGTTCATCAATCAGTTAGTTCGTCAGCTTACCTCGTCCTCCAAGTCCTTTCTTTTTTTTTCTTGTCGCGTAGTCGTGTGCCTACACGCTTTTGCACATCATCGACGAATTCCTTTTTTCTCACTTCGAGATCTGGGTAAGGATTACTGTTAGCAATACCTTTTTTTGTTTTTGTGTCACCATCCCCGATGTAAAATTCGTACTTGACTCCATGCAGTTCTTCAGAACGCTCGAACATGTCGACCTCAGAATCAACTTCCATTTTGCCGAACGATCCTTCGTGATTTTTCATGCATTCATCTTCGTGCTCCTCAAGCCAATTGTCATACTCTTCAGTGCCTTTTTTCTTCTCCCAAATGAGCATGATAAACTAAATTTTGATTTCACTAAAATGTCGATTACTTTACCAGTATACCATCTAATCAAAGAAACGAAACCAAACAAAGATGTAAAGCCTTTTTTCTGCCAACTACCGTCGCCCGATACTGTTAAACCTTTTTCTTTTCTTTCTTTCATTTCTTCGATCTCTTGTTTTGCTGCTCGACTCATCGATTTATCTGATACCATGTTACATGCATCTGCTATGCCAGTCTGGATTTTTGAATAAAAAGATTGAAACACCGGCCATGGTAATTCCATTATAGCGCAAAACTTTTTCAGACTGTACATGCCGAGTCCCATCAGTCTAAAGGCAAATATAATTCTTCTATTTATATCATAAGCTCTACTGTCAATCAAAGGACATGAATTTACTTCTTCTTTTTTACAATCATTTGAGAATTTCATTTGTATTTTGAAACCGAGCCCACGACACGAAATTTCAGTAAACGAAACGTCGCCGTGACACTTTTTGCAACATAAATTCTTTGATAGAAAAACAAAAATGCCACAAATTTCAATGATGCGATAAGCAAATCCTCCATTTTTTTGCTGATGCACTTACATTAGGCATTAGGCATCACGAGTATCATCGTAGCGATTTTTCGAAGGCTGTTTTCTTTTCTTATGACTACTCCGATCGTTGATTTCTCGACTGCCTTTATGACGTTCTTTTAATTTCGGCACTTCTTCCATGTTTTCACTACTAAATTAACACAAACAAAACAGAATTTAAGTATAAAAACACCAAAACTATTTCTCCGATGGGAGAGTAACTGTGCTCGAGCATGTGCTGCTGTTTACTGAAGTCTAACGGTTTTCTAAATAGCTTGGCGTCCTTAGAACGCCCTCTATAGGTAATAGAGTACGAAAAATACTACTTACCATTAGCCAAATATACCTGGCATTATTATACGATGGTTAAAGCATATGTATACCTGCTGCGCTGGCGCGCCCGCAGCGGGTCGACATAGACAGTTGATGCGCTCTGAGGTACTTTTGGAAAATCGTTCATAACTCACAAAAAAATTTTTCCTTGCTATAAAACCAAATGGACATCATTCTTACGATAATAATAGATCATTTTATGAAAAAAAAAGGGTGTACTCCCCCCCCCCCCCGCCATAAAGTTAGAAAATAATTGTAAATAAACCAATGCAATACTGATTTACTACAGTTATATAATAAAAATTGATGATTTTGATATTATAATTAAACTTTGTATATTTATTTATCTCAACCTCATTTCTTCTATACTTTCATATAGGTATTTGATTTTATTATATAAATTGAAACACTTTGTATCTTTATTGAATATATTATTATGTTATATTACTGTTTGTTATTGAATTTACTTGCTTAAACGTGGACAGAAAACGCACATTGCACCATCTCACGGCACCGTTAATTTTGCCTGGTATAAGGGCAATATAAGTTTTATTATTTATAATGCAGTCTGAAAAATGTTATATAATATTTGTTTAACTTTAATTCTATACCTTTCATTTTTTGAGTAAAATTTTTTTCATTTGTTCAAGCTTCATTTGTTATGCAATACTTTCATTTATTATATTGTTAATAAAATATTCATTATACAATCAGTCGACAAAAAATTTATCGGACACTAGAAGAAGAAGACTCCTTTAAAATTAGACGAGGAGAACAACTCAGAAATAATAGATTAAAAAGACGAGCTGCTGAAATGGACCACAATAGAATTAACTTATTACAAGTACATAATATCGAATCTATTGAAGAATGTTATGAAGGCAAAATAGATGTTTTATGTAAACATTGTAAGGCTAAACATTTTAATGGCGAAAAAGTTTCTAACAAAAATAACTCTTTTAATGATAGTTGTAGTCATGGAGCTATCGTTTTACAATTCATGCCAGAGTTTCCTATAGAATTAAAATCTCTTTTCACAGGTGTCATAACAAATCGAAAACTTTTTATGACAGAATTCGAAGTTATAATAATTCTTTTTCATTTGCTTCGTTTAACGTTAATCTTGTAAATTTCCAATCTCAACGGAATGGACCTTATTGTTTTAAAATTCAAGGTCAAATTTAACCTATTGAACCTACTGAAAGTCCTACGTATGGACAGCTTTTTATAGTAGACCCATCAGAAGCAGTTGATTTTCGAATAAATCAATGTAGAGAACTTGATGTCGATGTTATCAAGATTTTGGATCAAACGATGAGAAATCATAATATTTTTGCTCAATCATATCAAATGATGAATGAGGAAATAAAAAATCAACAGCAATTGTTAGCAGCAACTAATTGCCTTGGATTTGTACCTGAATTACAACCGCTATTTACGTTAAAACCAGGTATGGATCAACGACGTTATAATTTTCAGCGTGTAAACGAAGTTGCTGCAGTATTTTCTACCACTGGTGATAAAGATATTCCAGAATCTTATGTTACGATTCGTAATAAAAATAGTAAACTTTTACAATATGTTAGTACCATGGATCCAAATGTAGAACCATGGATTTATCCGCTTTTTTATCCTTACGGAATTCAAGGGTGGAATAAAGATTTACATCCATTTAATAGTAATCGTCGAATTACTAGATCAGCTTATATTAAACATCGTATGTCAATTCGTGACGATGAATTTAATCCTTTTATTTTGGGACGTAGATTATTTCAACAATGGGTAGTAGATCATTATGATAAAGTCAAAAGAAACAGAATTAATTTCTGTAAAGAAAACCAAAAACAATTGCGAGCTGATTCTTATCAAGGTTTGATTGAGTATTTGCCTAATGCAGCTAATGATAACAATGCAAGATTAGGGAAAATGGTGATTTTACCTTCATCATTTATTGGGTCTCCACGTAATATGATGCTAAACTATCAAGATTCAATGGCTATAGTGCGAGTGAAAGGAAAGCCAGACCTTTTTATCACAATGACGTGCAATCCGAATTGGATTGAAATAAGAGAAAATCTTTTATCGGGTCAACAACCTTCACACAGAATCAATTAATTGATTTGATTGTCCGAACAAATTTTTTTGGAGAGGTAGAAGTTTATGTTTATGTTGTAGAATTTCAGAAGCGTGGTTTACCACATATGTATTTATTAGTAACATTAACAAAAAATTGGAAGATGACAACACCTAATACAGTTGACAAATATATTTCTGTAGAGATTCTGGATCCAGTAGAGCAATCTAATTTGCACGATATAGTTATTAAGAATATGATACATGGTCTATGTGGTGATTGGTGTATTGTTAACGATAAATGCTCTAAACATTTTCCGAAATCATTTCATAATGAAATGAAAGTCGATGCTAATGGTTATCCACAATATCGTCGAAGAGATGCAGGTAAAATATATTCACGACCATCTAATAATTACGAATTTGATAACAGACATGTTGTACCATATTCTCCTGAATTATTGTTAAGATTTAATGCTCATATAAATGTAGAAGTTGTTTCAAACATCCAAGCAGTAAAATATTTATATAAATATGTATATAAAGGTTATGATAAAGCTGCAATAGTATTTGAAAATGTGCAATCAGACGACCCGGAGAGAATTATTGACCACGATGAAATAAAAGATTTATTAGAAGCACGTTACGTAGGTCCTGTAGAAGGTTGTTGGCGAATATTATCTAAAGTACTTCAAGAAAAAACTCATACTGTTACACGGTTACCACTTAATTTATCTAACGGGCATCGTGTGGTAAAAAATGTATTCATTAACTCATTTTCTATATTATTGCATAAAAATAAACAAAAATGTGCTCACTTGTAGTTAGTTTTCCAGATTTGGATGCTTCCACATACACGTTTTCTAGTCTAAATAAACTAGCTTCTACAATAGGACCGAATTGACCACTTTGCTTCTTTAACACTATAAAAAGTGGGGATAGTAGTTGTCTAGTAGCTGATATAAGTGGTTGTATGGTGTAACTGTGCGTTATCGATGAAACTGACTGAACTAGGTATTGCATTTGTTTTTCTGCTTCAACTGTTAATGTTCTTCCAGAATGCATTTCTTATTGGAATATACCCTGATCTAAATTGTACAAATTCTGCATCCCATTTGTTGGTATACACGACTTAATGTCAGCCACAAATATATCTGCTTTAGTTTGAAGCTCTGAACCACTTTCCAATGTTTTCCTAGTAATAAACTTATTTACTTTACTAGATACTATTCTATAAGCCTTTTTAAAATTTAATAACCAATTTTTAGAAGCTTTGAATCGTAAATCTTCAAAGCCAATTTCTTTTTGAGTTTGTAACGCCCATCTACATATATCGCGATCATGAATTATTAAACCACTCTCAACAGCAGCTTTAAAATTATTTAGCGTATATTGACAATATCGTGCAATTTTTTCTCTATATGTTCCACCTTTATTTATCGCATGAGTCCAATATTTTAACTGACTGACAGATGAGACTTTTCTGAATCTTTTTTGTACACTTTCAATACATAAGTTTTTCTTGTTGTCACTTCTCCAAAATTCTACGGCTTTTCGCTTGTATTCGAAACTAATTTCTTCATTATCTTCTGTACACTGATTTGTCGGTGCTACGACAGGATCAGGGAAGTGATGTTGTACTTCATCCTCGACTATCTTAGCATCATAGTCTTTATATTCTTCATGAAAATCCAGCGACTCATCAATAATCATGTCTACAGCATTAAAGTCATTTGTAGCATCTATTAATATCTTTTTAAATTTTTCTGACAACTGAATTTCTTTATAATTCGTCACGCGATCTGGTATTTGAAAGGTTTGAAAATGCGCTAATAATAAATACACTACGCTTAAAGGATTAATCCTCATCTTTGAATCTAAAATAAAAACATTGAAATAATTCTTTATTTCGAATATTTAATAGAAATTTAATTGAAATGCAAAAAAAAAATAGAAAAAAATTGCAATGTACATACCAGTACTACATAATATTTAAAAGAAAAAAAATTAAAATGATTTGAATAAGAACGTTTGCTTGAAAGAAGCTTAAAAACGTCAAACACACTATTTTGAAATTAGCAAAAAGAAAATAATGTTTAACATTTATATTTAATATATTTTTACTATTCTTAAAAAACTTTAGAATTAGCGTAAATTAAATATTCAAATAAAAATAAAATTATATATGAAAAATGACAGTTAATAAAATACTTACGTGATTAATAAAAGAAATTAGCTTACTATTTGTAAGCACATCTATACAATTTTTATTGATTATATTTATGTATTTAAGAAATATGTATACGTGTTAAAGGAAACTAAAAGATTTGATATTTTTAATAGTCAGTGCTATAAGTGACTTTCTAAATGCTTCAATTCTCTGGAACTTTTGTCAGTAATAACAAGTTGGGTGAAACTCTTTTCTGCGAGTCATGGATAAGATTAGTGTATTTATGATAACATATATCTCTTCGGCGAGCTATAAATAAGATAAGTGTACAAAAATAACATCTAGCTTCAATTGGGTTTAAATATTTATAATTTTGTCGAAATAATAGTAATAATAATAATGATGATATAAATACTAAAAAAAAACAGCCGGATAGTGTGGGGCTGTTTGGGGATGCATCCGCCGTGTGTAAATATAGGACGAAAAATAAAATAAACAAAAACTCAAAAAAGCTACGCAGCCATTGCATCACAAACCGACCCACTAAAACCTACCACCCTTTCCTCTTCTGGCGGAACCCACCCTGGTACCGTTTATCACACTACCTCAGGGTTATGCCATTCTTGTATCGTCTCGCATACCGCTGCTGCCTTAATCTGAAACAAATTTAAATATTCATAATTTTAAATCCCCGAGGGGACGTCAGATCTGTTGTCGCTTCTAGATTAGATAACCCGTTAGATAACCCGTCTCATTTATACGCGTATTCGAACCGGCGCATTCATCGCCGTGCGGAAAGGAGAAGTATCCCAGTCCCTCCCCGTGACATTCATAAAATGAGAGAAAATGAGCGTCTCCCTGTGAAGAAAGGGTCCCATTTTCTCCCTCCTCGTCCGTTTCCATGGAGTCGTCCGACGTCCCTGGGTTATGTTGGGGTGTCGGACCGTCTCCCAGCGCTTCATTCATACCTTCGACGGTTGCCCTGTCAAGGTACCGTTTCTTTTGTCGCAGGACCGTCTCGGCGAATTTTTCCGTGGCGGCCCACTTATCCTTGGTGAACAACATTTCGCCCACGATGGTCTCGGGCGTGAAATGTCCGACCAAGTCAAAAAGAGCTGTCCTTTCTTCGTTCCACTGTTCGCAGATGAAAAACGCGTGGAACGCATCGTCGCGATCAGCGGAAGAAAAAATACACTTCGGGCTCTGTAGCTTCCCCATGCGTTTGAGATTGTCTCAGAAATACCTGTGGTCACTCAGGAATTGGGTAAGGTAGTATCCTACCTCCTCGTGGTCTCTGTTTATCCAAGGGGCCAGTTGGTCTATCAGCCTGACTGTCCACTGACCCTTGGTTTCATTTGTCCAGGATTGTTGCCACGTTTCCATGGTACGCTCACGTTCCTCACTATGGACGGTTGTTCTGTCCTCTGCTGGGTTTTTCTTCTTCCGTTCGTAGATTCTCTTGCGCTCCTTCGCGTGCAGGTTGATCGGGATGATTCCGGCAATAACGAGTACTGCCGGTCCCGAGACCGTGTGATATGCGCTGGACATTCGGAGAGCTCCTCTACGTTGAACGGGAGTGATTCTAATCCGGTACGACTCTCTCTCCATTGCATCGGCCCATATTTCAGAGCCGTACAATAGGATGGACGTGATGACTGACATGAGCAGCCGTCGCTTGCTCGCTTTTGGTCCACTCGTGTTCACCATGAGATGGCTCAGCTGTGCCGTCATTTTCACCGCTATGTCCGCTGCATATGCTAGGTGACACAAGAAAGTAAGCTTAGTATGTAGTTTGAGTCCCAGATACATATCCTCCCTCCTCGTCAATATCTCTGTTTCTCCCACTTTCATGGGGTTTATCCGCTTGCCGGGAAAGGGCACGATCTCTGTCTTAGCGGCTGCCAAGTCGAGTCCGTGTTTCCGCATCCAGCGCGAGATCCTGTGCATCGCCTGGTTGTGCAGATATTGTGCTCTTTCGAAGTTGCGTGCGATGATGACTAAAGCGATATCATCGGCGTACGCTATCATGTACACCCCATCCGGCAGCCCGAGCCTCAGCAGGCTATCGTACAGGATGTTCCAAAAATCTGGACCAAAGATCGACCCCTGGGCCACGCCGGCGCTGAGATACTTCTCGCGTTGGCCATCTTCTGTATCGTATCGGAGGATACGATCCTTTAAGTAGTCTCGTATCACCCGCATGATATACTCGGGGACTCTGAACACGTTCAACGCTTCCAAGGTGTCAAGCCACTTGGCCGAGTTGAAGGCGTTCTTAACGTCCAGCGTGACCAGGAGTGCAATGTTCCTGGAAAAATGATTTCCGATCCATGCCCTCCTGCCCCGCTGTACTACCTCCCGTAGAGCGTCCACCGTGAATCGTTGTTTCCTGAAGCCGTACTAGTTGTCAGCTAAATCGCCGGCAGCTCGCACAGCTCCGTGTATCCGTGGTTTGAGCAACCTCTCGTAGAGCTTTCCTGCGTGGTCCAACATGCACAGAGGCCTGTTGGACGACGGAAGTCCGGGATCACCTACCTTACCTTTGCCAATCAGCACGAGACGTGCAACCTTCCAGGGGGTGCCAAAGGCAGCAAGAGAGAGGGTACTCTCGCCGCGATGATCTTCAATATCTCAGCTGGTATCCCGTCGGCGGCCATCATTTTGGCGGCCATCTGCAGCTCCCCGCTGAAGAATAGTTGAATCTCCCCCACTTCAGCGGTTTCCTCCTGGTCCTGCCTTGCCGGATGCGATGGGAACAGAGTGTCCACGATTAGTGACATGGTGTTCTCGTCAATAGGGTGATTGGGGATCGCGCAGAGTTTCTTGGTCACGATCTTGTAGCCCAAGCCCCACACGTCCCGATTTACTTCCTCCGTCAGGTTCTTCCAGCACTGTGCCTTGCTCCGCTTGACTCCGAGTCGGAACCGTTTGCGCGCTACTTTGTGCTGCTCCGACTATATTTTTGCCTCTTTTTCGTCCCGCGTTCTCTGCGATCTTCTTCTGAGACGATTTGCTTCCGCTCTCAGTTGCGCGATTTCGTCGGTCCACCAGTGAGCTTGGCGTTTTCGACGTCGCAGGCTCGGTGAATGAGACCCATGGTCTCCTTCAGTCGAACCTCCGCTTCGACCATGCTCCCTGTGGCGTTCATCGTCGGTAGATTTGGCTGTCCTTCAAGCAGTACCTCGACTAGTTTGTCCGTGTTTAGCATGCCCAGGTTCCATCGGAGTGACGTTCGCGCGACTCCTGCCTGCGATTGGGATTTATCGCTCAGCTGAAATATGATGTATTGGTGATCGCTTCCGTTGTAATCCTTCAGTATCCTCCAATCCGACGCTCTACGCGCTAGATTTTCGGATGCGAAAAACACGTCCGGAATCGTCCCAACCTACCCTTCTAAATGTCGGCCTGTTCCCAACGTTGAGAACTATCAGGTCGAGGCTGGATGCCATCTCCATGATGGAGTTTCCTCTGCTGTCCGGCATGCCCCACTCCAATGCTCGCGCATTAATTAAAGTCGCCGGCGACCACGATTTTGCCTTGCGTCTCGCGAATCGCGTCTTCCAGCTCGTCCAGACTCCGCCTAAATTCATCGATGGGAACGTTCGAGGTATAATAGCAGCTCACGTAAGTTATGTCTCTGCTTTTCACCCAAACAAAGCCACTCCCGGCTTCGTGTTCGTCTACTCTGATGGTTTGTGGGTTCGCGTAGATTGCTGCTGTGCTCAGGTTGTCTCGATGCTACGTACGTGTATCCCAGTCACGGTACTGCTCGCTCATTAGTAGCACGTCAGGCTTCCTGAGGCACGCACTCTACCACTGAGCCAACGCCGCACTCACTGTTTATTACACTAGATTTGTATTTATACAATACTAATTATTTAGGATATACGTATAAATTTGGCGATATATATTTTTTGTATTTATGCCAATTTGCAAAGCGCAAAATAATCAGCATAAATTATTCATGCCAAATATTGCTATCGTGGCGTACCGCCTGTCGCCAAAAAAAATGGATGACTGCGAAACTACCTCGCGGCGCACATGCAAAAACGGCCAGCTACAAGCCGTTGCGACTCGCCGCGGCCACGTGTATATCACTCACAAAAAATCCGACTATATCTTTATAGGTGCCGCTTTATGTGTTATTCACATGTACTGTCGTATTCTACGAATTTTTAGTCAGAAATTGCTTTTAATTAAATTTTAATTTAATTTTGTAATTATATATTAACTTTAACTATAATTTTAATTTAATCCAAATTCCACCGAATTTAATTTAATTTAATCCAAATTCTGGGGCCTGCGGCGGCTCAGTCGGTAGAGTGTCGGATTCCCACGCCGGTGACCCGGGTTCGAATCCTAGTCTCTGCCGATTGATACAAGCACCTCTGTAAAAATTACATGTGCTTTGTTTACAAACACACCGCAGACCCCCGTCGTCGATTAGCACCACATGGAAGCACAAACATGGCGACGTTAAATAATAATAAAAAAAAAAAAAAAAAAAATTCCACCGAAAATTTTGTCGGGCCCCGCGTTGCTGCGTCAATTTTAGTCAGAAGGCTGTCTAAGTTGCTAAGCTAAGTTGCTTCTGTGTAGGTTCATTTGAAGAAACGTTATATGGCCCATCATTAACGTGCAGCTTTGTTCTGCCTAAGCGTTTCGCAGAACGCCCTACACTGTCCTGATCCTGGGGTGTGGCCCAGGTAAGCCTGGTCTACCTGAAGGTCAGTGCAGAGAACGCACATCGCCTCGGTATCCTTGCAAGCTGCTCCTTTGTGGCCGTCTTTGTCACATGTGTAGCAAGCCTTGCTTCTGTCTGGGCCTCTGCAATCGCGTGCCTGATGTCCGTAACCCAGACATCTAAAGCACCGCTGCAGCCGCTGCCACCTTCTCAGTCGGCAGTTCATGTAGCCGACTCTCAAGCGGCTCTACTCGAGCAGGAAATCAGCCTTTTCCTGGTCCATCTCTATGATGGCCAGCCGCTGTTCCCTGCTATTGGGTTTGGTTATCGATACGCTGATCTCACCCACTGAGCTCCCTGCTTCGTCGAAGAGTCCCTTGACCGCCGCTTCCACCTCTTCCTTGGCGGTGAGGCTATCGAGGTCCTTGACTTCCACGCTTGTCCTCTGTGACAGGTTCCTCACGACCCCCGTGTCACCGTCTTTCGGACGCGACCGCTTGTTTCTCTGCCGCTGGCTTGAGCTAGCCGGAGCTCTGCGCACCTGTTACCATACGGTTCTCTCTATTGGAGAGAAGGCGATCCTTCAACGCGTCGAAAAGTTCGACCACAATTGGACGTCTGTCTTTGATGTCGTAATTGACACCACGTTGCCTGCCTACTCCATCCTTCATTTTCTTGAGGAGTTCATCAATCCTCTTGAAAACATCCTCTATCATGCTTTCCTTCGGGGGGCTTGGTTGTTGTGTGTCGCCCAGCAATGTATCTGAAGAATATCGCTCTACTACTGCTATTGCTTCAATGCAAGTTTGGGAAGTTCCTGCTGTCTCGTTCATCACATTTGTTATTTGGGACATGATTCTTCTCTGTTGTTTAACCGGCGCATCATGCGTAGTGGGGCGGGCCGAAATAGCTGGGAGCGGGTGTACCCTCGGATACTTTGATCCTACCCCAGTTCCCTGAGACCCAGCCTTCGTTTCCCCGGTCCCGGAAAACACGGACGGACCAGAGCTGGTCCGGAGCAACAGGGGTTCTGATCCCCCTGCTCAATACGCACTTCCTCATCAGGGTCCGAAGCGTCCGACTTCTGATTCCACGCCGAAACTAACCGCCTCGGCAGAGCTAGGCTCACATCAGCCCTTCGCCCATGCCGATGGGAACAACCGACAGGGGTTCGGACACTCCCAGCGCGAGAACAATCGGGTCGGGCGGATTTCTGTGCATCTGCCTCACGACTAGCGTACCGCCCGAGAGGAGATGTTTGAGTATTTTGTTAAGTGTAGTGCGTGTGGTAAGGGTAGGGTAATGATTGTGAGAGTAAATGTGTGTAGAGTGCGTTCGGTTGCCATTTAGTCACCTTCTGACTTCCAGACGAACTGGCAAAGTCATCCGGCTACAAGCCCTACCGAGAGGACCGCTGGGCTTCGTAATAGTAATAATAATAATAATACAAATGATGGCAGCAGTGATTGTAATTACAATAGTAATTCTAATATGCTATTATAAATATATTACATTTTATTATCTCATTATTTATCTCAAAGAATGCTTCATGTAGGGATGGTTTCAAAAAAATTTCAATACATGTCAATAAGATTTTTATTTGCATGAGCTTTATGTAAACCAATGTAGTTTGTTTTGATTTTTTTTTTCGTTTTATTCCATTTCCGAGGGTAAATTTGCTCTTACCCTTGAAATTACTTTTGCAGAAAAACAGTTTCATATTTTCAATTATTATAAATAACTTTCTGCTTAAAAGTAGAATATTTTTTGAGAAAGAAAGGCATGTGTTACTTTTTACATGTAGCCCATCAGTTGAGGAGGTAATTAAGAGTACATGGGGGTGGTTAATTGAAAAATCCTGAATCACGTCAACTTAAATATTCGATATTGTTGAAACGCAAATACTTTTATTGATATTTTTGAGTTCATACGCTGATTTTCATGATAAAAATATTGATAGGAAATGTAGTTTTATTTTTAAATATAAAATAAGGGTTGTAACCCGTTGGGTCATAAGTACACCTAATATCTCGGCCTTCTTATGAGAAATATTTTGCTATTTGTTTCATTAAAAAACATCCATTATGTGCCGAGATATAAGAAAAAAAATGATTTTTGAGGGTACACTTTAGGGGTGGTTATCACCCCTTAAAAGTGGATGTTGGCACATAAAAAACACGTGTGCCTTATTTCGTCATGTATTACAACATATCCAAAAATTATCAAAATTGGTAGGTCGGGTTGAGGAGGTTTCCTTGTAAGAGATATACGAGGCCACTGATCACGATTCTGTAGCCAGAATTTAAATATTTAAAATGGCTAATTCAAGATGGCTGCTATAAACACAAATATCCTATTCGAAGGGACTCCAATGACACGGAATTGCTTGAAATCGATCCCCCGGAGGTTTCTGAGGTATCTGATCACGAATCTGATGTCAAGTTCACAAATTTAAAATGGTGAATTCAAGATGGCGATTCTATATCTGATTATTCTGCTCTAAGGGGCTCTAATTATACGAGACGAATTAAAAGTGATCACCCAGCGGGTTTTCAGGTATCTGATCACGAATCTGATGCCGAATTTACAAATTCAAAATAGCGGATTTAAGATGGCGAGTGTACATATAATTATTCTGTTTTAAGGGACTATAATTATAAGACTATATAATCAATTCTTTGATTTTTAAAAATTAGAATAGCTCCTAGGAGCATCAAATTGATTACTTAGCGATTTTCAAATGCTATTTAGTTTTTCTTTTCGGGTGAAACATATCTAATCCGATGAGAGGACAATCAACATTCTGCTCGTGCAAGCGTAAGCGAAAAGTATTTTTCAATGTTCTTATTTCTGTTTAAATTCATTTTAATTATAATTTATATTTATTTTATATTTGTTTTAGTAGTGAATAACTGAAAGACAATCGACTACATCACAGTACTTTTTCACTTACAATTTTTTATTCTGAGTATGAATAAATGCATGTTCTATCTGAATTTTGATAATGCTTGGACAAATTGAAAATTTTTTCTTAAGGTGGATCTATAGTACATTTTGAAAAATTTGCAAATTATGTGATAAAATTTTTTTTTAATTGGTGGTTTCATTTTGTACTTAAAAAGAAAGTTTTTTTGTAAATTTTTATACATTTTTAGACAGTTTGCCCATAGTTTTGTAGGAAAAACTAGCAATTTTCAATGAAAATTGATGTTCTTTTAAAACTGTCCTTGCGAATAGGAATGCAATTACAGCATTTGAAAAAATCATGTTATATCGAATACCTGTACCACACAGAACTGTGAACTCCAAATTTTCAAGAACACAATTATAAAGAAAAATAAAATTATATTGAATTTTCATTCTAAAAACTGGGCAACATTTTCTTTATAAATTTTCTTTGAAAAATCGGAGTTCATGGTTGTAGTGCGAATACGTTGAATAAGGTATTCTTAAAGTTTCAGATTGATTCATTGTAATCCTATGTGCATAAGACTTGCTGAACATTGAAAAACCATAAATAGTAAAAACCGTACTTTTATAAAAAAAGAAAAAATTTCTGATGTTTTTAAAACAATTTTTCTACTGCAGAATATCGATCAAAATTTTGTTTTTAATAATTTCTATGTTTTCTGAAGTTTGTCTGCATACTATAGAGTAGACTTGGACATGGGTTAGGATTCGGTTAGTGTAAGAACATGCTGGATAGTGCGACTTTTCTGTTCAAGATAGCACCAATACCGTCGCATGTACCTTTGCCATGAGCAGTGGCATAAAAATGTCATTCTGCCTCAATGCCAAAATCTTCCACGTGATGCATCAAATTCATCATTTGGAAATGATTTTTGTAATGTTGTTTGGCACCATCAGTTACATAAATGATCTTGCTTACTTTTGGAACAACTTCTTTTATTTCTGGAATAATAAGTTGTTGCATAATGTGGAATGCAGTTGCACATGAGCTATACATTCAGATAGCAGTACGAAACTACAGTGTTTGATATCTACACCAGATCTATAGTAGACTACGACTGGATGAACTGTATATTGGTCATTATTAAAGTGACAGGCTTGCGCAGTATCTTGTACGACATATGCGTAATTTTCTGAAAATTCGCTGTGCAGTAATATTTCACCTTCGTTAAGATTATATTTTCTCTTTGAGATATCTATTGATTGGTTTTTGTATATAAAATGATGAGGCAATAATTTTTCTAAACCAGTACACAGTTCATCTGTAAAATAATTAGTATAAAGACATTGTTTGATAAAAGTACATCGATCTGTCGACTGCCACACGCTATATATTACTTCGGTTATTTGTTTCTGTTTTAGTACTCCAGCCACGTAGTTAGAAAATCTCTCAATTCCTGGACATGACTTGCAATTATTCAAGTAACAATCATGCTTAGGCTTTTCGCATATGACATGTTTAAAACAATCGTTGTGGTCTTTTATTTCACAATCAACGGCATCAATCAACGCTATGAGTTCCACTTGTCCCAGCGAGTACGCACCATTTTGGTCTCAGCTCTGCAAACTTGCTTAAAGTGGTCCTATAGTAAAATTTGAGGAAAAACTAGATTTATTTTTAATTTAATTTTCTGATACTTTGTACATTTTTAAAACAGAAAATAATTTAATTTGACAATATTGGCCATAAAAATAATTTTAATGAGCTTAATAGTTATTTATATGTATTTTTCATCCGACCTTTATTACACACAACTCAGCGTGTTCCTGCATTAACCGAATCCTAACCCGTGTCCAAATCTACTCTATTCTATGCATGCAAACTTTTGAAAACATAAAAATTATTAAAAACCAAGTTTTATCGATCTTCTGCAATAGAAAAATTATTTTAAAATCATCAGATAAATATTTATTTTTTTAAAAAAGTGCTGTTTTCTCCATTTATTGTTTTGCAATGTTTAGCAAGTCTTATGCGCATAGGATTACAATGAATTAATCTGAAGCATTAAGGATTTCTTATTCAACTTATTCGCATTACAACCATGAACTCCGAATTTAAAAAAAAAATGTATTAATAAAGTATTACCCATGAATAGAGTTAAAAATGTCGATCTTTTAGGTTATTTTTACAATGAAAATAGAATATAATTTTTTTTTCTTCATAATTGTGTTTTTAAAAATGTGAAGTTCACAGTTCTGTGTGGTATAGGTGTTCGATATTACATAATTTTCTTCAAATGCTATACTTACAGTCCCATGCGCAAGGACAGTTTTGAAAAAACATCAATTTTCATTGAAAATTGCTAGTTTTTCGTGCATGACTATGAGTAAACAGTCTCAAAATTTATGAAAATTTACAAAAAACTTTCTTTTAAATTGTCGGTGCAGTATTTTAATGTCTGAAAGCAATAATCGTTTTTGCAGTTTCCCTTTTTTACCATTAATTCTAACAGATACCGTGTCCTTCTTGTTAGGATCCTACTATTTATGTCACTTTCGTACAATTTTTTAACTTTTTCAATGGTATTCTCTGGTAAGTTGTTACCTTTATTTGAAGCTGGCGTTGCTAAAACTCCATGGATTTTTTGTCTATTTTTGACATGTTGTGCCATACTTTTAGAAGCACCTAATTCGGAACATATCTTACGAATTATCCAACAATCTGGAGCAGTTGTTAGAATAGCTAATCGTAATGGATCATTTTTTGGTAGACTAGAATATTTTTCTTTAAGTCTATTTAAGAGCTCTTCTAATTCATCTTCTCTAGATAAACCCTTTTTCGTATTTCGACTTGATTCGTATCTTGTATCTGAATCTTCTATTCTTTGCGATAGTGTGCTATTTAGAGGTTGAAACGATTCATCTGTATGGATATATTTATTCATCTTTATAGATCGTAACATGTTTTACATATCCTTACAGTAGGAGTTAAATTTGGAAACTTTTTCAAGAACCTATTGCAATCGCAGTTTAAGGCAGGTTTGCCGTGGATTTGCCCTATTTATTCAATAATTTTTATTTCATACAAAAAATAATCTTTGTTGTTCAAACTTTTTACATATTAAAATACACATTTTGAAGATATAAAATTTTTTTTTTTTACGGATTTTTCTTGACAAAATGGCCGCCTCAAAATTATTTTTTTGTTTGACTGTCGACATGATATCTCACCAACGGATCATCTGAAATCAAAAAACTAAAAAGATTCTTAAAACTTATAGTTTTGGCTATTTCATGATCTAGGATTATAACGATCAATAAATTTTTCAAAAAGTTATAAACAATTTTTGTTGCAAAAAAAGAGCCAAAAAATTCAAAAGTCCGCCATTTTGTTTTTTTCCGGTAAAAACGAAATATCCTAGACTATGCAATAGCCAAAACTATAAGTTTTAAGAATCTTTTTAGTTTTTTGATTTCAGATGATCCGTTGGTGAGATATCCTGTCGACAGTCAAACAAAAAAATAATTTTGAGGCGGCCATTTTGTCAAGAGAAATCCGTAAAATGCCTTAAAGGGTTACCGCATTATCAGGGCGAAGATTTTTCGTGGAAGGATTAAGGTGATGTTAAACCCCGTGTTACTGGTAAATACGGGGATCCACTTTTTTCATTCATTTTTAAACTTTAAGAAAATATCTCTCTGAAAAGTTGTTCTTTTTGATTGGAATAACAACTTTTCATAGAGAATTTACTCAAAATTGAAAATGGAATGAGAAAAGTGGATCCTCGTATTTGTCGATGACAGGTGGCTTTAGCATCACCTTAAGGTGATATTTGTTAACGAACATGATAATAAAGGAGTAATTTCAATGCTTATTTCAAATTTTAACCGTTAGCCTGCGACTCAAACGTGATCTCTAACACGGCAAAATTTGTAACACGAAATAAGATCTATCAACTAGAAGGAAATAGTATTTTAGCCTGGAATCAAGGGAGTTTAGTAAGTTATTTATATTCTTACGAGAGAAACTCACTCGCGAGAAAGCCGATGCCACCTAGCGGCCAAACTCAAAACTACCCCAAAATACAAAATAAGCTTTTCTTCAACAAAAAACATCCGTAAAACATATTTCTCTATAAAAAAGTAAATTTAGATCTCACATTTATAAAAAAAAATATTTATCAAAATTTATAAAAAAAATATTTACATCAATGAAATTATTAAAAGCTTAAGAAAAGATTTTCAATTTGTCCAAGCATTACCAAAATTCAGAGAGGACATGCATTTATTCATACTCAGAATAAAAAATTGTAAGTGAAAAAGTACTCTCATGCAGTCGATTGTCTTTCAGTTATTGAGTACTAAAACAAATATAAAATAAATATAAATTATAATTAAAATAAATTTAAAAAGAAATAAGAACACCGAAAAATAAGAAAAAAAAAGAATATATATAATGTCCAATTATTCCCAAAGAAGATGTATAGTGGGCAGTATAGCATCAATTTAATATATATACAACGCACCATTTTTATATAAGTTTACAACGTGAAATTGTTGTATATTCATAAATTAAGTTTTTCGGAGTAAGTGTTCAATAAATAATTGTGCATCCAATTTCTTTGAGAAAAAATTCCGCTTAAGCAGTTAGCAGCGGTTTCAATATTTATTTGATTATTCATATTTTTCAATCTTATTTTCAATATTTTCAAAAAAGTATATGTACGCTATTTAATTATTTGGAATTTTTACTATGAAAGGAATACAATAGGAGACAAATAAGAAATAAATAAAAAAGAAACCATAATTAAGGTAGACCAGAATTTTTATTTATTAAATTATCTAAACAATTTGAGTTACCATTTTCGAACTTCGGCATAGTACGAATACCTTCAACACATGGTATACTTACTATGTATATACAAAAATAAAACTGGAATATTTCTGTACGCATGTATATTCCTTTTACCACCATCTCAAAGATTTCATTGCGAAACAGCTGGGCCGCGTCCCAGACATCAAACTCGGCATTTGCGTAACTTTCTTTCTGGTTCTCTTCATTGATCCTTCGGTTACATCTTCCCGGAGTCATGCCCAATCGGAAAACTGAAATACAAGCATAAATAAATATACATTATTAATGAATCATTAATTACGAAATTAACAAAAGAAAGTGGTAAAAAAATATATAATAATAATCATATTTTTTAAGTTTGTATGTAGGTAGAAATAGTATAATCAACATTTTTGTTTAGAAATAATAATAATAATAATAATTATACTAGAAACAATAATTTTTACTTACGCAAATTCTCTCGTATCTCCTAAGAGGAAAATTCTGATATCTACGACCCGTTACATAGGACCACAAAATGAAATTGGAAAAGTTTTTCGACCAAACTAATGGATCTATATGTTCTCGGGTACTCTGATCACAAATCTGTGGTCTTTATGACATATACACGTCAGGATCAAGGTCATTTGAAGGTCAACTTCATTGATTCGCGAGATATCATTTTCTTGACCTCGGATTCTGAAAGAGCAGGAAATTTTACGTTCGGATATAGTTTGACCCACGGTTCCCAGTGACCTCTAGAGGTCATATTAAGGTCCAGAACATTCTTTAGAACTACTAAACCTAGTAAAAGTTATTGGGCACGTATGGAGGGTTTCAAAATATATACACAGCAAAGCAGGCAAAAAATGAAAATACCTCGTATAACGTTGTGTATTAAATTATCAGGTACTTAAGATTTATTTTTTTTAGCTGTATATAAAAGTTCAAGGTTATAAGGTATTTAAATTGAACTCTTCTGTCTTTGTAACGATTTTAAGGTTATTTTTTGTTGTTTATTTATACATATAAGGATTTTGATGTTATGTGAATATTTTTTTTGTTTCGCTATATATTCTCTAATGTCCTCTCAAACTAAAAAATTTTGTTCTAAGGTACAGTCCTCTTTTTGTCCTCTCTTAATCCTCGCTTGTCCTTCGTGTTTTATGCACGGAAGAACTTCAGTTTGCTGCCCGGAAATGAATCTACGCTCTCTATAACAAAATTTGATGAATGACGTGTTCGTTTACTGGCGACAGATCTACGAAGAGATTCTCTATTATGTGGATTAGTAGTATCTCTTTTGAGAGACCAACAATAGCCCGACATCATATTTATGTCCGAATAACCTTGGTATCTTTTTTCGACATTCGTTTACTGGCGAAAGATCTACGAAGAGATTCTCTATTATGTGGATTATTAGTATCTCTCTTGAGAGACCAGCAGTAGCCCGACATCATATTTATGTCCCAATAACCTTGGTATTTTTTTTCGACATCCTTGAAGTTTTGGTGAAATCTCTCACCCTATTCCTCGCTGAAGTCCCCCAAATTTTCAGGGAAGTAGTCAATATGGAAGTGAAGAAAATGGATTTTTAAATTTATTAGACACCCCATTTCTCTAAAATTGCTTAACATTCTATTCACAATATTTTTGTAATAAGGATCTTTATTATTTCCTAGAAATTTTTGTTGAACTTCTGTGCAACTTTGCCATGCCGCTCGCGCCTTATTTAGCATTCTTTTTTCAAATTCTTCATCCTTCAACAGTTCCCTTATCTGTGAGCTGCTTTGATCAACTATTTAACCAAACTTAGCTTAATATATAAAGGTGGAAGGATGACTTTATGTACAGGGATAAGACTTTCGTGTATAATATTCTTAGTACCTGGAGTTAAATTTGGTCTGAGTAGCCAGTATTTTTGCACATAATGTTGGTTTCGGTTTCGACTATCCCATTTGATCTAATAAAATTGTCATTGTTTTTCAATCTCCAATCAACTATGAGCGGTGAATATCATAATTCAATTTCTCGAGCAGAAAATGAAGATTATGATATTCTTCTTTTAACACAATGGAATGAGCGACTGGTATAGGGGCATATATGCTACCATTATGGAGCAAAACAGCTTTTAAACTTCTTGTCGAAGAAACTCTAAATAGACGCCTGTCACTAGCTTCATACTTAACGCACTTGTATTCATTTGCTAGTCCTTCAACATCGTTACAAAATACAAAATTTAATATTTTTGAAAAAAATTTCCTAAATAAGCGATCTCGATTTCGGTAGAAGGATATACGAGTTTTAGGAACTAGAACCCTATTTCTTTTAACCTAGATGCTACTAGCTCGGAAATTTCTTTCGATAGTCCTGCGTCTCGAACCATGTGACTCAGTTCATTTTGAGTAAACACATTAGAATTTCTTCCGATCATCATCCATTTCTTCCGATTCATCCATTAAACGGTTATCATGTTCATCTCTTGATTCTTCAACTTGCATTTCAATATTACCAGCATCTGTATTAGAAGAATCTTCATTAGTCGACATCTCATTTTCGCTCATATTATGATCAACGGTGATGCGAAGAGGAAGAGTCACAGACTGAACAGATGCATAGGATATAAGAGTTATGTTTTTACGGTTGTACCCAGATGTATTAGTTAAGCCAAAATGGCAATCCGTATTATGATCTGTCGGGTTTCGCCGGATCATTGGTGAAGAAAATGTTAGTTATTTATGATAGTAAAGTTGCAATCTATATTTAATGCATATAGTTTTCGCGGTCCAAAAATTGTCCATTCCACTAGTATCTAAACTGAAGACATTTCTGTAATTTTCTTTTAATTCATCTGTAAATGGCTTTCTTTCCAAACTGGTGACGTATTTTCCACATACGAAAAGAAGTTGTTAACACGCATATTGCACGGCGTCGTTTCTATTCTTCAAGTATGTTGAAAAAAGATACCAAGGTTATTGGGACATAAATATGATGTCGCACTATTGCTGGTATCTCAAAAGAAATACTATTTTTTCAGATAAAAGAAAATCTCTTAGTAGATCTTTCGTCAGTAAACGAACACGTCATCCATGAATTTTTGTTATTGAGAGCGTAGATTCCTTTCCAGGGGGCAGCGAACTTAAGTTCTCCCATGCATAAAACACGAAGCAGAAGCGAGGACTAAGAGAGGACAAGAAGAGAACTGTACCAAGGAACAAAATATTTTAGTTTGAGAGGACATGAGAGGACATTACAGAATATATAGCGAAAAAGACAAAATTTTCACATAACATCAAAGCCCTTATATGTATAAATAGACAACACGTTACAAAGACAGAAGAGTTCAATTTAAATACCTTATAACCTTGAACTTTTATAGACAGGCAGAAGACAAATAAATCTAAGTACCCCATAACTTACAAACCTTATACACAACGTTATATGAGGTATTTCTAGTTTTTACCTGCTTTGCTGTGTATCTATTTTGAAACCCTTCATACGTGCTCAATAACTTTTGTATAGGTCATTACCTCGATATTCGCAGACCAGTACAGTAGTTCTTAAGAATATTTTCGATCTTTATATGACCTCAAAGTCACTTAGAACCGTGGGTCAAACTATATCCGATGATATCTCTCGAATTAACGAAGTTGACCTTCAAATGACCTTGATCCTGACGTGTATATGTCATAAGGACCCTGCGTATTCGTGATCAGAGCACCCGAAAACATATAGATTACTTAATTTGGTCGAATGATTTTTCCGATTTCATTTTGTGGCCCTGTGTTATTATTGTTGATTGAGTTGTGACGTGTATTTCGCGTCCCAATGTTATTAAAAACACGGGCAGTCAATCGCGACCAAATCACCCGTTACCAGAGCCGAGCATTTTTGATTTAATAGTTATTGTTATTAATGGGAGGAATTATTAATTTATTTGTTGAGGGAATGAGGAAAAGGAGAGTCGCGACCGAGGAAAGCCGCAGACCGGCACACACACGCACACACCCATACCAGTGGCACCAGCTGATCGCGCCGCAGCGACAACCGATCGGAGCGAGCAACGACGACGAGCCTATGCACACACATGCACGGCACCAACACGACTGCACTCTGTACGCGCGACGCTCTCTCTCTCGCTTGCTCTTTCTTCCTCGCCTCTCGAGGATGATGAGCCACTGCCCGCGCACACACACACACGCGCGCGACCGCCCTCTCTCCTGATGCACGCAGACGCGGGAGGAGAGAGGATTCACAGCAGCAGCGGCGGTTTCCTCGAGGCACGCCATCTCGGCTGTAGCCACGAGAGAGAGAGAGAGAGAGAGAGAGAGAGAGAGAGAGAGAGAGAGAGAGAGAGAGAGAGAGAGAGAGAGACAGACCGACACGGCTGTCGACAGCCTGGGGAGGGCTAGCAGCCGCCGCGCCGCGAGCCGCATGAAGCTGCCGGCCTATCATAGCGTAGGCCGACGCGCGCACGTCGCCGCTGCCAACTGTGATGGTCCGGTGGCGACAAAACCGAAAGCGCCCGATATTGATATACACGCCGGGTTGCCCGCGCGTGTATATTTGGCAATTCATATTGCCCGCGCTTTGTGGGCAGGGCGGCAATCGCGGAGCGGACCAATGGAAATTAGCGACTCAAATCGCCGCAGACTTAGCCTTGATTTTCGCATTTAGGGAAAATCAAGGCCAATCACCGTGAAGAAAGGGGCGGAAGCAACAAGTGTGTGGGTTGAAGGTGGTCGAGAAGAAGAGCTAAAATTTTGGAAGAGATTTCCGCTCTCTCCGATTTTGAGGATTGCCTAGCCGCCCGTTGTAGGATATAGACGCACGTTGCGAGCACCTTTCACGTTTTAGAAGACCGCGAGGGCATAATCGGCAGAGAGAAAGTTAGCAGTACGAGTTTAGCTAAGAGTAGGAACAAGGAGCGCTACGAGAAAATCGGCGAGAGTTATTGGTCGCGTAGGAGATCCGAGACGCGCGCTAAGGGAGATTAGAGGGATTTCTACGCGGGTTCGCAAGCTAATAGCGACCACGAGGGCAGCGACCTCGAGACTTCTAGCGAAGCGACTACAGTCAAGCGACGGTGAGTGGACTATAAGTATCGAGCATCCCTAGGCATTTATACAGAGAGTGGTAATTATAAAGTTCCTCTTTATACATAATATATATATATATATATATATATATATATATATATATATATATATATATATATATATATATATATATATATATATATATATATATATATATATATATATATATATATATATATATATTGTCGCCATGTGCTCGGAGGCAATGGCGTAAATGCGTTGGTGGTGTGACACCATCGTTTCGAATCAGTGCGCGTCGGGCCAGCTTGAAAATTACGAATAGTAGTGTGGGGAGAATTACGCGATATTCGAGAAAACTCGGGAAACATGGTGATTTGGTCGTCGCGGGAGACGCGTGCGAGGGCTAGCGTAGCCATATTGTATAGCGACCGGTTAATTGCGCGAAAATTGTAAATTTGGCGATCGTTATATGATGTGGACAATAATAAAGCCTAGGTACTCAAAGAGTGAGATTTTTGTGTAGTTATTATATAATTATTCATTCCTGATTTTCCACTTCACGGAACTTCCTCTGGGAAAGGGCTCGTGCAGAGTTAGCCGTGCTTTACCTGGCGCCCATTAATATAGATAAGTTCGATAAAGTGCCGAGCAAAAGTTTAATAAATAACCAGAGTAACGATAAACCACGTTACAGAGTTCGAATGTAAAAACTCTTTTTCAGTTCGAACTTATACACCATTTGAGTTTTACTTATACAGCAATATATACCAACAAGCACTATCCACATCGTGACCAACCAATATCGAAACACCTAATCAAGCAAAATTTTGTCCGACTTTCTTTATATTATAAGCGGTAAATCTGAGCAATCTATAAATATTGTAATCGATTTATCACTTATGGAATTAATTCCTAACCTACGAATAGCAATATTTGTAATGTAATATGAGTAATGACATACTTTCTTTTGTGAAACTTCGCGTACGCAATCCAGTGACGTATCTGCGAAAACGAAGTGCTAAGTTTGACAAAAGGAATGCAATTTCGAAATACAGGCGCGCATCAGTTATAAATCAGGCGATGTAAAATAGCTTCGTAAGCGTTTCATAATCGTTTGTAATCGACATACTTGTGGTATTATATGCCTTTTAGAAACAATGTTTCCTTTAAATATAATATATTATATATTTTTAATCAATAAGAAAGGCGGTATAAAAGAAAATGAAAGCGTAATTAAGGTACTTCGTTCATAAAACTCAAAGTAGACTATTTCGAGGCTCAATTAAATACACAACTGAAACATATAAATCTATTATAAATTTATAAAATATCTATTAAAATTTAAATCTATTTTTATCAATCTTTCAATAAAAATACAGAAAATCGATTTTAGAAATAGACAACTTATATTAACAAATTCTCAAATATATTACAAATCAATTACAGAGCGATTCAATTGTTACAATTATAATAATTCATACAAATTAATAAATAAATAAAAGTTTTATTTGTGAATGCGAGTATTGGAAAATATCATTTATCAACACACTCCAAAAAGCAGCTACGCAGATCCAGCAGAGATTAAAAGTAAGGAGCATTTAATTTTAAAAATCTATACAAAATATTAGACAGGTTGCTGGTAACATACAAGTTCTGAATTCTCATATTTTTGGGACTTCGGAACGTAACAGCTTTACGTAGAAGAGCAGTTCTCTGTTCTTTTTTAAGATAACAGAGAGCATGTAAAACTATAGTGTATTTTGTGGAAAAAGGCAAACGTGCTTTCGCATCCTTTACTCTTGGCAGACTGATGATCAGATGTTAAAAGAATCAGTTTTATATTTCCATTTTGGTACGTATACACACTCATGTTCATCACATGGAAAAACACACGTACAAAAGCTAAATGTGATTACATGAAATGCATGTTCAAAATTTAAAATCATACTTGGTATATAAGATTAATTAAAAGTATTTGTTAGATATATAAATTGTAAGAAAATTACGCTTTGTTTATGAATAATTGCACATTTATTAATTATCTAATGTATATATTCACAATAAATTTATTTCAATTTTGAAAAATTTTCAAAGTTCAAAATTGCATTTTTCTATCAAAAACTACTTTAAAGTAACTATAAGATATAACAATCGAAAGTAGATTTCGTGAGTTTTGCGGATATATACATCTTTTTGACATATCAAACGTATAAAATGACAAAAATATTTTCTGCTTATTTTACAAATTTTTAAATAAAAATTGTAATTCTTTAACTAAAACAAACTCTGACGTAATTGTAAAATAGGACAATAGAAATAAAATTACATGGGCTTTATGAATATATCCATCTTTTTGAAGTATCAAACGTACAAAATTACAAAAATAATTTTTTACAATATCCACAAATTTTAAAAATTTTTAATTTAAAAATTCTTTAACAAACACAAACTTTAAGGATATTGTAAGAATGCCAATTAAAGGGAAATTACGCCTACTTTACGAATGTATGCATATTTTTGACATAGCTAATGCATAACATAACAAAATTTTTTTTTTTTGTATTTTGAAAATTTGTGACATTTAAATTTTTCAAAAATAAGCAGAAAGTTTTTACTGTTTGGCTCCAAAATCTCATCAGTTATATGGTGAGTCATATCTGATGTACCTACAAAACTTATGGGGACCATAAAATTTGACCACATACGTGCACACACACACACACGCATGCACGCACGCACGCACTCACATACAGTGCCGCTCGAGTATACCATGTGCTGCGATGGACGCAAGCCAGAACGGCCGACTTAATGTAAATACCTCGTAAATAGATGATTGATAGAAAATAAATTAGTAATTAAGTTGCCATTTTTAATACTACTGTCGTTATTTCGTGTGTTATAAATTTTGGCACGATTCCCCAAATTTTGCCCCTAGAAAATTTCTAGGACTTGCGGGCCCCACCACTTGCCGATAATAGAGAGGAGAGCAGCCGGGGCCCCCATACTCTATACACGGGGCGTTTCAGCGACCAGCCAGCAATAAGGGTAATTGTTGCTAAACCAATAACTAATTAACATATTCAATTAATTGCTTAAGACGATCCGTTATATTCTACATCAAAACACTTTTCTACACCGGTTTGAGACCCTTAGAAGCTTTCCTTCAAATCTCCCTCCATGCACGGAAGCTAAATTCAATTAAAAGCCACAAAATACTGTTCACCTTCTGGCATAACCCATGATAAATTGGGTCAAAACATGTCCGAAAAATTCACAAGTAGTTATCATACCATTCAACCGGCCCTTAACAAATCGATTTGATTAGCGCGAACGGAAAATCAAACACTGATATTTGACAAAATTTGAAATGTTAATAAATCACTGATCCTTCTGGTATAACCATGGCAGGATGAGACAAATCATGTCCGAAAAATTCAGAAGTACTTAGGGGCTGTATACAAATTACGTAAGGGTCGCAAGGGGGGGGGGGGTTAGGGGTGTACTTACGTATACTTATGTGTAGGGGAGGGGGGCGGCTAAACAAATTCTTCCGTAAGGCTGTTGATTTTTTCAATATCATTTTCTAAACAAAATTTTTAAAACATCGAAAAGGTAGAAGAAAAGGATTTGCAATTGATTGAATAACGCAGCATACGTTAGACTATGACAGAACAAAGTGACAGAAACAGAACAGAAACTGAATGTGAAATGTTGAGTTGATTTTTCTCGAAACGAGTTTTTCTCAATGGGCACGCAGCATAATTTGAACAATTTTCATCCGATCCATTTGAAATTTTAACTATATCTTAATTATTATATTTTGAAGTGAATCACGTAGGGGATTCTTAATAAATTTATTTAAATAATTTTTATAAACAAAAACGTGCCTTTTTTCCATGAAAATTTTTAATTTATTTTCAATTCACTGCCAAATTTGCGAAAATCAATATTTTCAAAATCCTCTACGTGATTCATTAGCTATTACCGTCAAGAATAAATGGATTTTTTTTTGTTCCAGGTTGAAATGTGCGATTGGTACACTGCGTGCCGGGGAGCGCTTCCGATGCAAGAGGCCTCAAGAGATCGGCTATAAATCAGCCATTTTGTATTTTTTTACTCAATTTCTTTTTAAATATACTATAATATTAGACTAATAGTATATCTAAATATCATTTCTTTATAACCTTTCTTTCCATTAAAAAAAATGCTTTTTTTTGCTCTTACAGTGGTGTTACCCCTTAAGATATATTATAATTAATTTTTCATAAAAAATTTCATGAAAAATGTTTTAATTAACTTATTTCTTTATGACATAATTATTAATGGTTTGTTATTTTATTTATAAATGATACATAATTAATTTATGTATTTGAATTGTATTTATTGTATCAACTTCCTTTATCCTCTTAGGGGTCCCGTACAGACTTTACACATTTTTACGGGGGACATCTACCACCTCTGTGTGGATGTCCTGCTTATAAACCTAACTTTTAATATCCCCAGTTTATTATATGTATTATATATATATATATATATATATATTCTCAGACACTTCGGGCAGTGGGTGCATACGTCTATATCAAGCACAACCCGGCAGTAGAGTTCAATTTCGGAAGCATCTGTGCCACAGCTCATGGACATCCGAACTACCGCTCCCTGCCTTACCGCTGTCAGTTCTCGAGAAGTGACGATGATACCCATGAATCCACGTACAGGTAGTCATCGATCCTCTTCGAGGAAGGTCACTGGAGATTTTTTGGCCATTTCTGGAATCTCATAATTTCTTTGTCGGTTACCTGGGTACGAATTCCATAGAAAAATCAAGTTTAAAAAGAACTCGAGTTCTGACTGGGATTCGAACTCACGCCCTATAGTAGCCTTGTTTCCGTAGGCAAGTGCATTACCATCTGAACGAAGGGGGCTCTCATTAATGTATGTATTATTCAATTAAAATAAAATAAAGGGTTAAAATAAAATTAAGAAATATGTTCTTTATGTAGGGGTAAAGGCGAGTTTAAAGTACGGAAAATATCCCTTATGTAATTTGTACCTTATCATAACATTTTCCCGACCCCTTCTGGAGCTTTTGCCAAATCGACTTCAATAGGGCGAATGAAAAATCAAACACTGATATATAATAATATTTCAAATATTAATGAAACGCCGTTGCTTCTGGCATAACCCAAGGTAGGATGGGCCAAACATGTCAGAAATTTCTTTTACTTATCATAAAACTCTCCCAAAACTACCTCGAGTTTTTAGGCACTCGCTCTATCCTGATACAGAGGCTCTGTATGAAATATAAAACCCATGTATGTAATATACTGTATGATGTACAGAATAATCGATATAGTGAGTGAGTGCCTTATAGATTTCATCAAAAATTCATTTTTGTAACACAAGCATGATTTTCCCAAATTTTGATGCATATAAAGAGTAGCCCGTTTCCAACCGGCGGGCAAAAAGATATTGAACAGGCGAAAAAGTATCTTTAACATGATGCCGTACCGGGATACGGAGCAAGATTTACGGTTCCGAACTTTATTCGTTGAATTTATAAATTTACAAAATTTTTAAAGTTGTCCCCAATTCTATACAGAATGAAGAATTGGTGTCAACTTTTAGAAAATTTTAGAATTAAAAGATCGTCAAGTGAAGTTCGGAACCGCGAATTTTATTAAGTACACGTTTACGGCTGCCTCTCAAAAGATACTTTTACGCTCGCTAAAGAAATTCTTTTGAAAACAGGCCCTGTAAGTGTTTAGGACGCCAAAACCTGTGGTATCATCCACATGTTTATGGAGGCCTAAACTCCAGTAGCCAGATTTTAAAAAATTCGACTTAAAAGTGTTTATGTTTACCGTGTCACAAAACGGCTATATTTCGTACCGCTTCACATGCATAAAAATTATGAAAATCTATACACGTGTCACAAAAAATATGGTGTGCACTACGATGAAAAAGCCTTTGTTACACGACTACGGCTTGACGGGAGGGTTATGTGTTTACCAGTCTATGTAAGGTTTCAGAGTTCCCACCTGCATCCTAAACTACTAATTCGATTTTCAATACATGATAGGTCATTTGATTCGTATAAGATGTTCGAGTATTATAGGCTATGTTGAATTAAAAAATAAATGGCGGATGCTACATGAATTAAATCTCTTTTTAAGAGTGGTTTTGGCGTTTATAATGTTATATATTACGTACAAAGTCGTGCAGGGATAGAAGAATGGGAGATTCGCGTCATTTGTACGGGGCAATTAAGCTCATTGATTCTTCGGTGATTGGGGTGTACTTGGAATGAGAAGATAGTGATTTCGACTGACAATGCGTTTATTCAGATGATCTAGATAGAGAGCTGTGTGCAGTGTCTTTTCTGGAGCCGAACTAGCGTGAGACGCGCTCGTTGTACACCAAGACAACGGCGCGCAAGATTAGCGTGCGGCGTCAGCATAGCTGCGCGCTTTCTCGCTCGTCACAGGACACCTGTGAGCAGCGATAAAAACACAAAAATAAAAACAGCGGATGAGTGAAAATTGTCAATTTTTACCCCCAACCTGCATTGATTCCCCTGAATGTACAAGAGTTAACTTCGTATGACTTTTTATGTTTTTTAGCCGTATAATAATGTGGTGTTATTAGTTTTTTTTAAATGAATGAAAATACCCTTTATTTTGAAAATACTTTTTATAGTGCGTTACGGAACTGACATTTTACTTTGAAACTGTTTTCATAACTCCAAGACCTAACATGCGAATTTTTTTGCAAATAAGTTTTATGTACTCTACTATTAAGTAACGAAAAACACTTCTTACTTGTAGTAAATCATCTAATAAACAGTATCTAGATAGTCATTTAGCAGTCTTACGGAACTAACCACTACTGCTTTTTACTTAAATCTGAAGTGAGAAAACTGTTTATACTCACGAAATTTTTATTCCTAGATCATTTTCCGAATACGTTTGATGAGCCATAACATATAGTTTACTAACCACCGTCAGGATGGTCCATTATAGCAAAGTACTGCACTTTTTGGTGTAGATACTTTTGTCATCAATATATTATCGCAAACTGATGAACAAAAAGTACGCACTATTAATGGCACGCACTTGCTTTAATGATGATTAGCGAATTTTGAGTTTAAAACCAATATAAATGTGTAGTATTAACTCTATACTTTGCTGTGTACACGAAAAAATTTTTTTGATCTACCTTACTTCCGCGTAGAGTGCTGTTTTATATCAAAATTTGCGTTTTGGACATGTTACGTTACTGACATTCGAGACCTAATTTATTGATTTGTTTTAAAGGATAGCACTCATATACGTTTTCGGCTCTTAACAATTATAGCTGATTATGTCATGCATGTGTAAAAATGAAGAAGAAATTTTTTTTCCGAATTTATAAGTGTCTAAGAGGCCTGGACGCAAAGTGGACAAGTTACGACGGAATCACCCATGTGTGTAGGTGTTGTGCATGTGCTGTTGTTTGGTATCTTTCTGAGTGTGTACAGTATATGTGTTTCTCTCTGTTTTTTTTTAAAGTATAACGAAGATATTGCTTATTACTATGATTATGGATATGCTGAACAGTTTCATTACTTGTAATAGGATACATTGACAAAATAGTGTAGATTATTTGAGAATTCAAGCATATTTATGGTAATGATTTATCAAAATGGCCTAAATTGATGTGATTTGTGCAGATTTGATAATTAAGATTTTTTTTATTGATATTGATTTTTAAATTGTTATACTGGAATACATAGAAAATTGCTAGCTATAGTTGTTATTACTCTATCACAACGTCTAAAATAAAGCGCTATTAGACTGAATTGATAATCAAGAAAAATTAGAATGTTATTACTTATCTCGTATCTCATATAGTATCCTATACTATTTTATAGCAATGCCTGCCCTAAGTCCGCTGTCACGCCTATCCGTACCCTAAGCAGTCCAGTGTTGCACCGTGCGGTAGCGAGGGCGATAAGCACGGTGCTTTAATGGACTACTTATGTGATGGATGACTTAGGTACTATTATAGTACATTGTGTAACGAGTGCCGTATTGTACGCTATACCGCAGGAGTTTCACATACAATTTTTTATCGTAAGTGCTGAGAATATAACATATATTGCGTGGGGGTTTTGTGTACGCTAAATGGTCAAAAGACACCATGGGTGTTATGGGAATGATGCCCGCAGTGTGTTATTGACCATTTACCGTACGCAAAACCGTCACGGAATACGTAATTTTTCCATCACGTATGATGAAAAGTCATCTTCGTGTTTGTATTCACTGCACTCAAACAGGCAGTTCCTTCGGGTGATAAGCTGCTGCTGTACTGTACACCTGGTTAGGAGCGGGGGAGATGTTTACAATCTCTTCTCGCCGTTTCATTGCTGTGGCGGAGCTGGCAGAGAGAGAGAGAGAGAGAGAGAGAGAGAGAGAGAGAGAGAGAGATAGATAGATAGATAGATAGATATACTTTTTATTCGTCAGAAGACAAAATCTTACAATTTCATGTACATGTAGTTGTATTTATAATTAAAAAAAAAATATCAGTCGGTTTAATATAATTGTTATCTTACTTTCACTTATTGCATATTTCTTATTAAAATAATAATTCACTTTATCAGTTCGTCAGTTTATAAAATCTAAATGCAATGAACTAGTCACAGTCAAATATCACATAAAACGCTTCGTCAAAAAAAATAATAATACATAGAATAAAAAATAAATACAATAAAGATAACATATAAATAAGAATACATACACATACTTTGCTAAATCTTTGCGTACACTATCACGTCCAAACTTAAAACACACTCATTCATAACACTTTAACAATCACGCTAATAAATACATTCACACTTAATTAACACTAAAAATATTTAATAAATAAATAAATAAATTAATAAATAAATACGTCGAATACATAAATAAACAAGATAAATAATTAAATTAAATAAATAAATAAATAAATTTAAATAAATAAATAAGTTAAATAAATAAATAAATTTAAATAAATAAATAAGTTAAATAAATAAATAAGTAAGTTTTAATAAATAAATAAATTAAATAAATAAGTTTTAATAAATAAATAAATTAAATAAATAAGTTTTAATAAATAAATAAATTAAATAAATAAATAATTTAAATAAATAAAAAGCCTAAATAAATACTCGACTCATTTTTTATCTCTGAACATACTCCTCACCATGTAATTGCTTAAGGTGCCTGCTAAACGCCGTTTTAAATTTACAAAAAGATGGCAGGCACCTCACACTGCTCGGGAGCGAATTCCAGAGGTGCGCACCTTGAACTCTGAATGAAAAAAGGCCCTTATCGGTGCGCGACCCCGGAACCGAGAGCTCTTTCATACCACCCCTACTTGAAGTCCTGGCCTGGTTTTTTTCAAAGAGGGCAGTAAGATACGGTGGCTGCCGCATGACAACCGCTTTGTAAAGCAGCAGCCCCATAAAATACTCCCTCCTCACCTTCAAATCTAACCAGTCCAGTTTTTTCCTGTAGGCGGTGATATGCTCATCCCGCCTAACACCACATATGTATCTCACACATGCATTCTGTAGACGTTGTAGTCGTGTCTGGAGCTCCCCTGACACATCAAGAAGAACCACTGAGCAATAATCTAAGTGAGGTAGTACCAGTGCACATGCCAGCTGCTTCCTCAGTATCTCTGTGGTGCTTGAACGGAAAAGTTTTAAGCTATACAGAGCCCTATTTACCTTTCTACTGACCGCATTCAGTTGCGGCTTCCATGTCAACCCTCCGTCCATCACCACGCCGAGGTTGGTGACTGTATCGACAAAGGGAACGTGTACGCCGGTCTGTATCTCAATGCCTTGCAAGTCGAGGCTCTGAACCTGTTTGATGTTGTGATCAGATCCAAAAATGATCGCCTTTGTCTTGCCGACATTGAGGCGCAGGCCAGCTGACGTTGCCCAGTTCGACACTGCTTGTGTTACAGCCGACATGCGACCGATACCATCACGAAGACCTTCCAGGGTCACTTGTGTGTAGGTTTGCAAGTCGTCAGCGTAAAGTATGTGTTCAACACCATCTAAGTCGAGTGCGTCTTGTAAGTCGTTTATGTACAGGCTGAAAAGCAGGGGTCCCAGGACTGAGCCCTGTGGAACGCCAAGATTGGTGGTTAGCCAACCTGAATCCCCGTTTGTGATTGTGACGACTTTCTGTCGTCTCCCCATGATATATGACTTAAGCCACAGGAGAACACTCCTGGAGAATCCCATGCGCATCAGCTTACGCAGCAGTTTAGTGTGTGAGATGGTGTCGAATGCTTTGCTAAAATCAAACATTAACAAAATAGTCAATAGTTTTTTGTTGTTGTCAATGCCTGATCTTATGTCCTCCGTCAGTTTCAGTAGTGCTGTCTGTGTACTGTGATTCTGTCGAAAACCAGTCTGCATCGGGTCCAAAGTATTATTTTCTCGTAAGAAGTTGGTTATTTGGTCGTGTACGATTTTTTCAAGGACCTTAGAAAGGAAACTCAGCAGGGCAATTGGTCGGAAATCTGACACCGTAGATGGGACAGGTTTCTTCTTCAAAGGCACCAACCGAGCTCCCCTCCAAGCTCCCGGAAAAATGCCACTGGACAGAGAGGAGTTAAAGATCTTAACAATATGATCTCCCACAAACGGAAGAGCCGATTGTCCCTGCTCAGTACAACGTCATTATTATCTGTCAAGATCACATCAATCCACGTGTGAGAATCCGTGAGATGATGAGTCGCACCATGATCAATTATTTGAAGGTTAAGATCATCAGCCAACCGTCTAACAAATTTCGCATCGGCTGACGTTCCGAGTAGGTTCGCATTCAGATCTCCCATAATAATTTTGTGACTAAAGTCTTGAGTATGTATCGTCAGTTTGTCTATTAAGTCCGAGCCCTGTAAAAACGGTACGTGTGGTGGTCTGTATATTAAAGCAACAAAGACGGGGGGAAGGCTGCCCTGCTGAACACTGCACATTAAATATTCAGGTATAAATGGTCTGCCCTCCTGTGTTGTTGGAGAACTGCTTAGTAAATTTGCCTTGAAAGTGTTATGAATGTACAGGACTAGCCCGCCTCCTAGTTTGTTGCGATCAAGTCTAAGTAGTGAGTAGTCATCGATCTGAATGAGATCACTCCCAACATCAGGGTCAAGGTGCGACTCAGCAACCCCAAAGAGATGGTAGGTAGGACGAGCTGAAAGGTGTTGTTTAATCATGCCAATGTGCCCCTTCAGTGAGGTAACATTGACAAAACCTGCCCTCAGTCCCTTACAGTGAACCCCCCCAGCAGTGTCTGCGGATAGTCAATTTTTTGCAGCATTTGACGGAATTACATTATTATCAATTTCGATTTCATTATCAACAGTTTTTTTTTCAGTATTTACAGTTTGAGATGGTTGATTAATGGCATATGATGCCACAATTGTCTGTAAATCAGCCGCAGATGAAAATTCATGAGAGACATCGCCATCGCGCCTCTTCACCAGGAAACGGCCCCCTCTATGCCAAACATATTTAAAATTAAGTCTCATCGCAAGGGCCTTGAGACTTCTATATTTAATAAAACATTCTTTTGTTAACAATTCATTTATAAAAATTTTCCCATTTATAATCCCATCCCTTGTGTCCTGGTCAAGAGCTGCAATGTCGACATCTCTAGCATGAAAGCCAGTGATAAGCTTTTTGGCTCGCATTATTCTCTCGCCTAACGCACTGCTGGAAAGGGTAACAACCCATGGTGACCTTCTACGTTCGCTGTTTGTATCTGCTAATGCCGCAGCTGTTGATTCTTCTGACCGAAGCAGGCGTGTGCCTATTATATCAATTTTTTGTGTTGATGGAAGGACACGGCACAGTATCGCGTGTGCGACGTCAACACGCTTAGAGACATCACCGTCGAAAATGTTTGAAATAATAAGCTCCGTATTACCGCTTTTAATGTTTTTACTGTGCATTGTCCCCCCATCAATCGTTTGCACCCGCGTGCTTCGTGCAGGTGATGCCGCAGCGTCAGCATTGTCGTTATTATACTTGTTCAAACGCCTAGACATTTTATTTCTACTATTTACAATCTGGATAAACCCGTCATTATTGCTTTCACAATTGTCAATTGTTTCGCTTATATCACTATAATTGTCAAGTAAGGTACTATTCGTAGCAGACGCATTATTATTAGCAGTATTACATTTTTTTGTACTTATAAGAGAAACGGTATTGTTTTGTGTACTGGGTAGTACTGCGATTTTTTGGAATTCTATTTTATTTAGTATGAGTTGGTTATCTTTTTGGATGTTCTCAACATTTCTTTCAATTTTCTCAATAGTAGTAGTATATACAGAGGTAAAATCTTCTTTTGTTATTATTTTTTCTATTTTTGTTATTATTTCCTTGTTGTCAAGTTCAACTCTATTGATTTTATTTGTTAAATTTAGGAAATCGTTTTCAAAAGTGTTTAATACAAGATTATCAATTTTAGTCTGTGACTCGAGATTTGTCTGCTCTAGATTATCGATTTTATCAATTAACATATTATAATTTACCTCTGTATTGGTCAATAAAGTGTTCGTTTCTACGTTATTATCATGTAATTTTTTATTTTTAATTTTTAGGTTATCTATTTCTTGATAAAGCACTTGCTTCTCCTTTTTCATCTCCTCCAGCTGGGAGTGTTGTTTCGACAGTTTTTCCTCAATTTTTTGCAGCTTAGAGTCAATTGAAAGTGCCAAAGTATGTACTGCTGGTAACGTATTTAGCCTATTTACAATTGCCTCCAATCTGCCTTCAATAGAGGTGCAATGTCTAGCAAGTGCATTATCAATGTTTCTTGAAGTAGAATTCGCGTACTCCACTAGGCAGGAGACCGTTGTTCCCTTTTTTAACGCGGTACTATCTAGCATACGGATGACTGACGCATTTATATCATTAATACTGCTGTTATTTTTGGAGAAGGAGGACTGTGAAGTATTATTAGCTCGGTCCGCATTCTTGGCCGTGACGTCACTCGGGGATTCCCCACTGTGCTCTGCTCCTATACTGGAAATGGGCGGGCCTAGTGACGTCACAGGAGACTGTGAGGCCAACCGGAGTAGGCTGCTGGTGGGGGCGGGGCTTAGCCCCTGCAACGGAGAGAGTGAGGAGTTGGTGGGCGCGGCCTTGCTCGCCTGATTGGTGCGAGCAGCTGTTGCAGGCCTTTTATTGGCCGGAGTGGACGCGGCTAGCTCCTTCTCTTTCCCACTCATATTTTTGCTGGCGTTCGTCGCGCGCGCGACTGCCGACTCGAACATCGACCTCTTCGAGTCGATACATGCCTGGCACGCTACCGCTTTAGTATGTAGCTGCAATGCATTCCTTTGTACGCGGGTAAGCACTGCAAGAGGCTTGCACGCCGGATGGTAAGTAATATCGCATATGCAGCACTTACGTAGCGAGTTGCTGCTCCTAGGAACCTCCCCGCAGATGGCGCAGTTGTCGACCATGGTGTTAGTGGCGACAAAGATGAGTCGTGGAAGGTACTGATGGTGTGTCTAGGATGCAGCAGGTGTCGCCTCGGTGGTCACGTAGTTGTAGTTCGAGTCGGCAGATGGCGCCTTGATAGTATGGCGCTGCGTGCTGTGTGTCCAGAATGAAGTGGTACCTCTGGATTAGGCTTCGTGCTTGGCTCCCGCCACTCTGCCGTGTTCACCTCTCTTAACCTCAAAAAACACCTGGCCGGGTGTTGTTGCTTGGATGTTGAAAGCTGTGCCGATGGACCAGTGGAAGCTGTGATTTATTATCACAGCTATGGTTAGAATGTTCCACTGTGCAGGCACCACAACAGACCGGCTCACAGGCGCAGGAGGCAGCAGAGTGCGGTGTAAATGCAGGAGCCAAAACACGAGCAGGTGCACCTAGCAGACGCGCGACGGACAGAAGCCGGAGAAGAGAGAGAGAGAGAGAGAGAGAGAGAGAGAGAGAGAGATAGAGAGAGAGAGAGAGAGTCTTGTTGCGAGCGCGCCGCTATTAAGCTCTTCATTAGACATCGACTTTGTATACACATATACTATCGTGTCCATTGCCGTATACAAGCGCTACTTATACAGTTTTAAGAAGCCTTCACCTCTACTTCATGTCTGGACCTGAATGGTTCGACCAAGGTTCCGAATTTTCTGGTGTCGCGATTTGCATTCTCGCGCTTGTCAGTTTGCACTTCTTTAATATACGATAGTAATTTATAATTTTTATATCACTTCATTTTGGTTCATGTAATTTTTGCATTCACGTAAAAACATTCGTGAAACTAATTTTACTAGCATTTTAATAACTATCACGTCTTAATCGAGTTTATGTTGCTTGCCACCAATTCGCATGGTACATGCATTAGGGTGGACAGAAAATTCATTTATTCATTTTTCAATATGTCTGACCCTGGAAAGATGACTATTTTATCACTAGAAACATTTCCTCCAGTTTTATTTAGTAAGAAATTTTCAGTTTAATTTCCTGCTTTGGAAAATTACGTATCCAACCGCTAGATAACGAACGGTGCATTAGACCGAAAAATTTATTTCTTTATCACTGCGTAACTTCAGCTGTTGATTTATCACTGCTAAGATCCATAAAAATTATCTTATGCATTTGCTTCTTTTATTTATATGACTTGACATAAGTACTTGTAAATGTCTTGATTTTTTAAACTGTCAATATCCACGAGATAAAGAAGTGCCGACAGAAAATAGCATCTTTTTAACTGGTCAACGAAGAGACAGAAAAATGATGATTGGTACTGTGGATAAAATTGCGACAAATAAATGTATGAATGAATTAAAAAGAAAAGTACCAAACGTCGATAAGGAAAATTAATATTTCTCTTTTATCCCTTCAATCGGCACATCTAATCTGGATAGTGACTGTGCACCATCAAGCAATCTCAAAAGCATACAGGGTGTCAATTAAGTCCCGGGACGGCTGAATATTTTCTAAAGTACTGCTTTTCTGGAAGAGGTCAAGGTCATTCCTTAAGTAACTTTGAACAAGGAACCCAATGGTGATCTTGGATTTGACCTTGAACCTCATTTTCAAGGTTATTTTGAGGTCAACCTCATTTTTTCAAACGGGAACCCCTATTTTTTATAGCGGAATCGGAAAGAGCGGACAATTTTACATCCGGATATGTATTGAGGTATGGGGTTGAGGTAACCCCTAGAGGTCAAATAGAGGTCAAATAATGACTTCTTAAAAATCTCGCGAGTTCAGTGGTAAAACAAAACAAACAAAGGTCATACCCTAGGTAAATCTTTACGGGGTACCCGACGGTGACCTTGGATTTGACCTTGAACCTCATTTTCAAGGTTGTTTCGAGATCGACCTCATATTTTCAAATGGAAACCCTTATTTTTGATACCGGATTCGGAAGGAGCGAGAAATTTCAAGTATGGATGTGTTGAACAAGGGATGTAATTGTGACCTTCAATTTGACTTTGGACTTGACCTTGAAGGTCATTTGAAGGTCAACTGGTTTTTTTAATCGTAAATCCCAGTAATAATACCGGAAACCGATAGAGCGAGAAATTTTACATTCAGTCCTTATTCTCACTTTTAGCGTTACCCAGAAACAACGACGTGGACGTAGTAAGATCTGTTTCCTTTGGGGTGCTTGATTAACGTGAGTTCCCTTGCCTCTCACTCAAAAGTTCAAAGTTTAATGGCAATAACATCTTGGATTTGAAGAAACTGAAATTTCGGTAGTAGATCCTAATTCAGCGACCCCAAAAATCCCCGAGTACTCATTTCCAGACAAAAATGTGCTGTTCCCAAGATTTTCATCCGCCATCTTGAATTCGCCATTTTGGATTTGGAAAAATCGAAATTTTAGTAGTAGATTCTAACTCAGCGACCCCAAAAACCCCCAAGTAAAATATTTCAAGACAGAATAGTCACTTAAAAGGAATGTTTACAAAAGAAAATGATTGTTAGATAAAATAAACGTTTGTTAAAATTGTTTCCAAACGCATTTCAAGTTTGTAAATAGGTAAAGACAAAGATTGATGTCAGGAATTTAACATTACAGTTTATGAGTTAGCGGTTCCTGAATTTAAGGACTCTTGCTAATTAAACATTTAAAAAAAACAGAATTTATTAGATATTTTGCGTTGTTCCTGGATTGTACTTCCGGCTGATAGTTTTCGAACAAAATAAGTTTTAGAGTTCAAATTGGTAGTTCAAATTCGTAGGTATTTAAGTACTCACAATTTATTTTATCTAAAAATTCTTTTTGGAAAAACTCGTTTTCCTTTGCAACTGATAAGTTTTTCTTTTGGTTTCAATTTGTGTACTATTCTTATCTAATTAAAAAAATAGCGTATGCTAAACTTTCGGAGCGAGAACGGATAAGTTTGTTGATGATGCGTGGTTAGGGAGATCGAGTTCGATCTTACCTTGAAGTGCGCACACTGTTCAATAACAATTTCCGTAATCAAGATGGACAAACGCCTATTTCAAAATCTACAGTCGAAAGGACTGTACGGCGCTTCGCAGAATTTGGGACTATTAGTGATCTTCAGAGAACTGGTCGCCCAACATCTGTTGCAACTGAGGAGAAGCAGATTGAAATTGCTCAAGCGTTTATTGAAAATCCGCATCTCAGTTTACATAGAGCTGGGCATGAGCATGACGTTTCTCATGAATGCGTACGAAAAATTCTGAAAAGCATTCATTTTCATCCTTATAAAATCCATTTGGTACAGGAGCTTAATGAAGATGATCCGGATCGTCGGCTCGAGTTTTGCGAAACGATGATGAATAGAATAGACGCAGAGCCTAATTTTTTATACAATATAGTTTTTTCGGATGAGGCTACTTTCACTTTAAATGGTGAGGTTAATAGACATAATTGCAGATATTGGTCTGACTCAAATCCTGCATGGATGTTGGAAAACCACACAATATCCACAAAAGGTGAATATGTGGGCTGGTATCTTTAACGATACTCTCGTAGGCCCTTTCTTTATCGACGGTAATCTCACTGCAGCTTTATACTAACAGTTACTAAGTGATCAAATAATACCACGAATTAGAGAGATAGCAGGTGATGATTACGATGTAACTTGGTTTCAGCAGGACGGAGCAGCCGCTCATTTTGGTCGAGACGATCGAGCATATTTGGGTGTTCAGTTTCCTCGTAGATGGATTGGAAGGAGGAGTGAAATCGAGTGGCCGGCTAGATCTCCGGATCTGACACCACTCGATTACTTTCTCTGGGGTTACCTCAAGAGTAAAGTTTATGCCACTAAACCAAACAATTTAGAGGATCTGCGCAATCGGATTATGGAAGAGGCTGCTAGAATTGATAGAGCAATGATTCGCGATGCTGTTACTCATTTTTACAATCGTCTAGCTTTCTGTCAAGAAGTTGAAGGTTTTCAGTTTGAGCATCTCCGTTAAACTTTGAACCTTTGAGTGAGAGGCAAGGGGACTCACGTTAATCAAGCACGCCAAAGGAAACAGATCTTACTACGTCCACGTCGTTGTTTCTGGGTAACGCTAAAAGTGAGAATAAGGACTGAATGTAAAATTTCTCGCTCTATTGGTTTCCGGTATTATTACTGGGATTTCCGATTAAAAAAACCAGTAGACCTTCAAATGACCTTCAAGGTCAAGTCCAAAGTCAAATTGAAGGTCACAATTACATCCCTTGTTCAACACATCCATACTTGAAATTTCTCGCTCCTTCCGAATCCGGTATCAAAAATAAGGGTTTCCATTTGAAAATATGAGGTCGACCTCGAAACAACCTTGAAAATGAGGTTCAAGGTCAAATCCAAGGTCACCGTCGGGTACCCCGTAAAGATAGGGTATGACCTTTGTTTGTTTTGTTTTACCACTGAACTCGCGAGATTTTTAAGAAGTCATTATTTGACCTCTATTTGACCTCTAGGGGTTACGTCAACCCCATATCTCAATACATATCCGGATGTAAAATTGTCCGCTCTTTCCGATTCCGCTATAAAAAATAGGGGTTCCCGTTTGAAAAAATGAGGTTGACCTCAAAATAACCTTGAAAATGAGGTTCAAGGTCAAATCCAAGGTCACCGTTGGGTTCCTTGTTCAAAGTTACTTAAGGAATGACCTTGACCTCTTCCAGAAAAGCAGTACTTTAGAAAATATTCAGCCGTCCCGGGACTTAATTGACACCCTGTATAAAACTTTTCATAACAGCCATGATAAGGGACAGATTTAACGTATCTGACCGAGCAACTGTGGCGATTACTTCAGCAGCTTCATATTATGTTGGAATATTCGATTATAAAAATACATCGAAAGTAGTGGATAAGAATAAGTAAGACATGAAAGAAGATAAAAGATTCGCATTTATACCGAAGGAATTAAATTGCAAGGTTTATTTTTCGATGGCCGGAAAGTTGATACGTTACACTTTGAAACGATAAGATATCAATACAAAAAAATTCATTTTTTTTCAATTCAAAAGAGAATGTTACTATTGTAAGTGAAACTGGATCAAAGTACCTCGGACAAATTAGTCCTCAGTACGGTGATGCAAAGGCTGCGGATAGTGATATTTTTGTCTTTCTAAAAGTTAATAATATTGACTATCAAGAGCTTACAGCGATTTGACGTGACGAGTGTAATGTCAACATCGGTGTTCATAAAGGTATAATAAGAAATTTGGAGAATTATTTACAAAAATTATTACAATTGGTTATTTGTCAATTACATAGTAATAAAATACCTCTAAGACACCTCATTGAGCACATTGATGATAAATGTATGGACCCTGTTGTGAGTTTGAAAAAAATTAGATTCGGATTTTCATTTGCTTGATACAAAAGAACTCAGTACCGATAAGAAATACTTGTGGGACATTTGCCATGCAGTTGTGTCTGATGAATCCTCATCTGACCTATCATGTAGAGATGCTGAACGGCTTACAACAGCTAATCGCATAGTTCGACTATACATTGGTACTAAAAGCCCTTCAAGCAATGTAATTGAATTGACAGAATATATTGTTAAAGTTTATGCACTAAAGTAGTTCAATATTAAATTACACGCAATCACTCGAAGACGGCTCACGACATTTATACGAAAATATACGACGATATAGATATATATCTGTAGAACTCAGAAATGTAATAGATAAAACTATTGCTAGTCATGGTTATTTTCCACATCTAGAAAACAAAATTATTGCAATGTTTAATGATCTTCCTTCAAGTATAAGAAACGAAGGTTTTAAAATATTTCAGAAATCTAGAAAGTTGAAAATCAACAGAATTAGAAAATGTTCTATACCAGCTATAAATTTTGTCACAAGCAATTATATTGAACTCATTGATTGTCAACATATCAAGCTTACAGAACCAGATATGACAATTAAATTAAGTACAAAATATATAAATACATATGCTATTAGTAAAACTGTACCGAAGATCAAATTTCCAAAATTTCCTTGCAACATACAAGCTGTTGAAAGATTTATCAAAGCTGTCTCTGAAGCATTTTAAGCAGTCGCTGCGGATAATAAGAGGGCCGGATATATTAAATCCAAGCTGGAGTTCAAATCTATTATGCAAAATTTTGGAACTAAGAAAGATTGTATAGATAAAAAACAAACAAAAATAATAATAATAATGTAAAAAATCGATTTTCAGATCACGAAGGTTCAGCAGGGAAGATGGATGTGGATTCTAACGTGAAAATATTTTCGAGATCCGAAGAAAAGTTTGGTGTGAAATATACAAATTGCATCAGTGATGGCAATTCTAAAACTTTTGCGGGTATTCTGAAGATAAATCCATATGGTGACGAATGCCTTGTTACAAAAAATGAGTGCGTGGGACACGTACAAAGACCTATAGGTACGCGAATTCAAAATAAAAGGAAGCAATATATGGACGGAGGTAAAGAAGCACCTGACGGAAAGTCTCATTAAAAAGCTAACGAACTATTATGGCTTGGCAATTAGATTAATTCTGACCAAGAGATGAGAAAAGCTATAATAGCAACGTTGGATCATTATTGCTCCACGGATAAATCTCGTGGGCACGAGAATGGTCCGGCAGGCGCCGAAAGCTGGTATGAATGGCGGAAGGCTGAATTCATGAATCAACTGGAATCTATTAAGCATCCTGTTCGATTGATTGACGAAAAAGTTGAGGAACACATTCTCCCAATTTACGAGGAACTTTCAAATGATGAACTTTTAATGCGATGCTTAGGCGGTCACGCGTAAAATTCCAACGAGTCGTTCAATTCGAGTCTGGCGCATGAATCTAAAATATCTGCATTCTGGTCAAAAAGTCATTGAAATTGCCGCCTACACGGCTGCAGGTATATCCATGAAGGGTATTCTGCTGTTTTGAGTGCCATGCATTTGCTGAATTTGAGTATTGTCCAGCAGCGCAAAATATTTACTGATAACTCTGATGCGCAACGGCTCGAGAGGGAAAACAGGCGCCACTCATTTTCCAGCAAGGAAGCTCGTATGACTCGTTGACTCGAGAAAATGCATCAAAATGTGTTTTTTTTTTAAAGCTGAGGGTCTATTATATGGACCAGGAATCGGATTATTAGTATAAGTAATCGAAAGCTGGTTAGCGGATTATTAGTGTAAGTAATCGAAAATTGATACTTTTTCTTATCGAAAACTTTGATGCGCGTTTTCTCCAGTTATCATTTTTACGATTTCTTTAAATTGGCGGGCGTGATTGCAGACAAAATAAACAACATATTGGAACGATTCAAAGCTTGTTATCTTTAGTATTGTATATTCTTCTATTTGAACTAAAGAGATTGAAAAACTCTTTTTAAACGACTTTTATAGCAAGTTAAAGTGATTTTGTTTGCAAAAAGCACTTTTTTCAAACCTGGAGAAAGTTAGAATTTCATAATTTCTTCCGGTTTTTCTTAGTTCACCCAGAAGAAAAATACATGAAAATTAAAATTCTTTTTTACGTTTCTGCTTCAGACAAGAATTACGAGCTGCCTCTTTCCCGCCAATTGGAAACTTCAGTGGCGAGGCGCTCTACGAACGTGCTTATATATCGGCTGTACTTCAGTGTTTCATGTTAAAAAAATTTGTTTGTTAAGTTCAATTACACATGAAAACACCCCCAAAAATTCGCTGGACCAGTTGTCTTTTTCCCTTCCAAAGAAATTCGCAATATAAAGCTTTTTACAACACGGAACTGGATGCCATCCTATAGAGAGTGCCCGCCGATATAAAGGACGAGGAAACTCTGGAAGAGACAGTCCGCATTTTGACCCATGACAGCATACTAGCCTTTGAGAGGAATTGTGACCTCAAAAAGATCAGAACCAAAGGCGAGGTCACCTGGTGGAGTCAAAAATTGGAGGTAATGAAGGAGAAAACTATAAAACTCCTCAAAGCAGCTAGGAAAAGATAGTACGGCACTGTGGAACTCGTACAGAGTTGCAAGAGATAAATATAAAACCGCAGTGGGCAACGAAAACCACAAGGAGGCACGAAATGAAAGCTGGATCACTTTCTCCGAGAATGTCAATGAAGGAAAGGAGGGGGCAAGAATGGACATGATTCTGTCCAGGAATCCAGAGGTCATTCTGGGCACGCTCAAACTCCCAAATGACCAATATGCCACTACGGGCGAAGAGACTCTCTCCTATCAGATCCAAGCGCACTTTCCGAGCTTCAGTCGAAGCGGGGAGGGCGAGGAAATCCCTAACTCGTTGGGGTCTGGGGATGGCTGCAGAAAGTCATTCAACGAACTAGGTGAGCGGCGCTGGCTGGCCAATAAAATCGTCACGCCAGATAGGGTCAGGTGGGCCGTGGGGTCTTTTAGCCTATACAAGTCACCGGGACCCGATGGTCCATATCCGGCCCTGCTGCATAAAGCGGAGGACGTTATCATCGGCCTATTGACAAGAATAGCACGAGCGAGTATTACACTAGGACTCGTTCCATCCAAATGGCGGGAAACGAGATTGGTGTTTATACCGAAACCAGGAAAATGCGGATATATCTTCCGAAGGACTTCCGCCCTATCAGCCTGACGTCATTCTTACTTAAGACTGTTGAAAGGCTGATTAATAGATACATCCGAGACACTGTCTTGGAGAAAAAAACAGCTTCATAAGCAGCCTGGAGTCAGCCTGGCTTCTAAGCAAGCATGGAATACAGGAAAAAGCGGCATTCCAAGCGGAAAAAATCTGTAATACACAGACGGATCCAAAAGCTCGGTCGGTGCTAGGGCAGGTATTTACTGTAGGAGGAACGGTTAGGGCCAGTCCACTACCGTATACCAAGCCGAATTGATAACAATAACACATGGCGCAGAGATGGCTGCAGAAGCCGTCTCGAACGAGCGGGTTTACATGTGCTCGGACAGCAAGAGTGCTATACAAACATTTATCAGCTTTACGACAAAATCTAGATTAGTGTGGGAATATTGTATAGCCGTCAATAATCTGGCTAACACCACCAAAGTTACGCTGCTATGAATCCTTGGGCACAGCGGTGCGATATAAAGCGAAACCTGATAGCGGACGACCTGGCTAAAAGTGAAGCTAAGGAAAACTTCATTGGCCCAGTGCAGGCTGCAGGCATTTGCACTAGCCTTGTAAAAAATGAAATTGCGGGGTGGGTAGCAAGACAGTATCAACAGGCGTGAGAAAACGAGGAGCGATCCGGGCAGACGAAAGCCTTCATTTCTCCAGCGACAGTACAAGACTGGATGAGAGACATCCTAGATCTCAGTAAGAAAAGGCCAGGCATATCGTGGAAATACTCACGGGCCACGGTAACCTGCGCTCACATAGACTAAAGATGGGTCTGGTAGATAGCCCAAATTGTCGCTTTTGCTGCCAAGAAGAGGAGTCATCAGAACACCTTCTATGTAACTGTCCAGCACTCTGAAAGTAAGCGCCGTATTCTAGAAGGTAATTACTACTAGTCAGTAACTGACCTGTAAAGGAAGGACGCCAAGGGAAACCATACGTCTGGACGACTCAGAGCCCAATTAAAACTAATAATAATAATAAAGCTGTTGTGATTTTTAAAAATATTTTTGTTTTTATCTAAAATTTAATGTTTTCTAACATTTGCGTGACAGAAAAAGTCAAATAAGTACGCCCTAAGGAAGTCAAAATGTCAGTAGAAGTTAAAACCCAATGTTAATGGTGGATTGAAACTGCTGCTAATTGCTTTAGCAGAATGCTTTCTCAAAGAGATTGGATGCATAATTATTTATTGAATATTTACTCTGAAAAAGTTATTTTATGAATAAATAAGAATTTTACGTTGTAAACTTATATAAAAATGGTGCATTGTTTTATAATAAATTGATGAAACACTCCCCACTATACATCTTTTTTTTTAATAATTGGACATTATATGCACTTTTATAAAATGTATCTAAAGTATAAAGAAAATTTCAATTTTTACTAATTTAAAATCGCATTTCATCAACAAAAATAACTTTTAAGTATATATAAGTTACACCAATCAAAACAAAATTAAGTCAGACATACGAATGTATGTATTATTTTGACACATCTAGCGGTTAAATGACAGAAATTTTTTTTTTTTTCAATTTTCACAATTTCTCTAAATTTACACGCACACACGCGCACACATACACGCACACACACACACACACATGCACACACGCATGCACGCACGCACACACACACACACATACACAGTGTATTTTGATTCCTAGTATCTCAAAACAAGTTTGTAACATGTTTTTAGCAAAACTTTCGTTTTACCATCCCCAAGCTTCCTCTATAAGGAAACAAAAAATGACCCCTTCTAAATATTATAAATCTAAATATTATCGATTACGACATAAATGACATACATGACACGATGCACATCCTGTAAGTAAATAGTATTTTTAGGTTTAGTCTCACTGCGTCGTGGTTTACACGGCTCTAGCCTAGATTTACTGCTAAGCTGATGTATTTTTAAAGAACATAAATTCGTATCTTCTTTTATGTGATTAAAATTGCTTTGGCGGACAGTTTTTTAATCTTTAACACGTTTATACAAAACGTCGAATATCGGTGTGCGTACTTTGTAGCTAGAAAATAAGGTAGGTAAAGCTTACTTTATTTATACTTGAATATACGTTATATATAGATATAAGTGGAGTATACGTGCGAATAGGTAGCGAAATAAAAAATTATTAAATCATAATTATTCTTCAAACTTAAAAAATTCAATTTACCTGTTGGATCTGATTTTTTGTAACAATTAGCAGCATCAACATAATTAGTAGCTGCATCGTGTTTACTACCTGCTTTTCCATTGAGAGTAGCAGCTTGACAGAAAGCGCTACCAGCTCCACTCCATTTTTTGGACATCTTTAACAAATTTGCAGCACGTTGATAGGATTCTACAGCTTCTTCAATTTTTGATGAACCCCTAAAAAAACATGTATTTTTATATAAAATATGTACTATTCAATATTTTAAAGATGGCAGATTATAAATTGAGTCGAATTAGACATAAAAACGATTTTCGGAAACATTTTTTAATGAGTATTTTATCGTATAAACTGATAGGGACCATGTCTTTTAATGTTGAGAATATTGATACTATAACGAAGAAATACACTCAAGGTGAAAAAAATAATAAAAGTAAAATAGGAATTTTGTTAAAATTACATTGTCATAACTTAAAAATAAAATTAGAAAACTGAATAAATGCTTTTTACCGCAATGAATTACGAGAAGTACTTATAGAAGTTATTCGTAGGGCTCTATTGAGCACGCCATGTAGTAAATCCTTTTCAGAGGATTTGAACCCACGCCCTTGATTATAATATTGGGAAGTAAATATAAAACTACAGTAATTGGTTGTAAACATTAAAATTATCGAAAATTGGATATAAAATCATTGATCATTAGTAAGATTCGAACTTAGGGTATCTCGGTAGTAGATCAAATATCAGTTATTCAATAATCCTCGCTAATAAGATAGATTATTTTTGGTTATCACAAAATTATCATAATTGAAAGTTTATCGATTTTATTGACTAGATAGAAATTGATAAAAAAAATTGACTTATTATACATTTACTGCACCAAATACCACGTCCCCAGATCATTGGACTAGTAATAAATTATTTAAAGGACTGAACGTACATATTTAGATAATCAATCTCATCAATACTAAAAACTATAATGATGCATCTTTAAATCAAATACTTTAAAGACTCATATTTAGTTATTGTATTATAATTTTGCAAAATCATACTGTAAGATTATTCGGAGACTTTCGTATAAATTTCGAAGTAAACATGGAAAATGGTAATCAGAATAATAATCAGGATGGTGATCAGGGTATTAACCAAGACCCGTCTGGAGGACAGGGCGGAATTATAGTTAGAAATCCGGTAGTTAATCAACCTGATCTAATAACTACCATGACGGCAAGCTTTAACTTTCAAAATTGTGTAAACTCAATACGTATCTATCATGGGAAAAATATGCCTTTAGCAGATGTTATACAAGACGTTCGCAATGGGGATGTATACGCGACAGAAGTCAACAAGAATTATTACCTAAAAGCAGTAATAGGGAACTTAACTAAGGCCGCGCGAAAGTGTATCAATAATCGGGAATTTGCCACATTAGATGCCTTAATCAGGCATTTAAAGAATAGATTCGCCCCCGGGAAAAAGTGTGGGTATTAGATGCTCGTTTACGTCGACTGCGAATGACAGCCAACGACACCGTAGGTGATTTTTACGATGAATCAAATATATTACTCAGTAGTGCAAAGAGCACACTTCGAGAATAAAAGGGAGATAAGTATCATAATATGATAATCCTTATGCATTCAAGGACCATTGACATATTAAAAAAGGCCTCTCAAGTGAATTAAGCAAAGCAGAAGACGCCACCAAACCAAATTTATTAGAAAATGCCTATCGATAAGCCGCGCGGTTAGAAACTATAATGGAAGCGAAAATATTACCCGATAATAGATTCAGACCCAGTAAAAGGTATCAAAATTATAATTACCGCGAAAACTATAATCAAAATTATGATAATTACGATAGTTATGAACGCAGACCGAATAATGATCGTTTTGGACTTCCGCGTTATTATGTTAATAATCCGCAACCTAATAGAGATTTTAGTAGGGTGCACACGTGCACCCTGATAGAAACTATTCGCGAGATGATTATAGATCAAGCAGATAGAGCTAATTATCAAAATAGACCCCACCATGACTATCGGCAGCCACATAACCCCTATACGGATGAGAATTATCTAAGCCGAAATCCCCAGTATACCGACAGATATTCTAATCCTCGACAATCCAGAAATCCAGTTAGATACTATAATGATAGGCAAAAATATTCCACTAATCCAAACTATTCTAATCATTAAAACAATCCTAAGTATCCGAATTACAATGACAAAGGGACTAGATTATTTAATCCTGAAGCTAGGAATTATCAATAGTATCGTCCTCGACAACCTGACAGACGACATCATTATAAACATAAACCTTACAATCAAGGACCCGACAATTCTTTAAACTCGAACAGGGCTCGTCAAAAGTTCGCGATGACGAGCCAGAGATACCCAAACCAGATATATTCCAACGAGAGATACTGGGATCGACATCAGAACTAAAGGGAAATAATTTAATTACCTCAATCGAACCAAGCACCTCCGACCCAATTGCAGGAATCGTCGACAACGACAAACCAAGTAATGACCATAACGAACAAGACAGAAAACCGCGAATTGCCTCGTGTAAAGGTTATACCAGCAATGAAGCGATTGTTGACAATCCAAAAGAAGTGAGTAACTAAAGGTCTGATCCCATGCCTCATATTCATCTTAAATGACTCTTAGTTTATCGTAGATGATAATAAACGTACTAAACTAACCGGAATTACTGAGGGGGCCATGGAAAGTTACGGAACTGTTAATTTAATGTGAAAAGGAAAACCTACCAGGTTTCATGTAGTAGACGATTGTTTTCCAATTATTGGAGCCGGTATGCTTAGTAGAAAATATTTTAAGGAACCGAAGCTATAATTAGTTATTACACAAACGCAATGGTGGTAAATACGGATGTCATGCATCATATACATTTCCTAAGAACTGAGGACAGTAGAGACAAAAGATCAAAATTAGTAAACAAATTTGAGTTAGATATGAGTGGTGACCAAATAATGGTGACGGTAAAACACAATAATATGGATAATTTAAATAAAAATGAGAATAAGACATATTAAAATAGTAGAAGCAAACGAGAATACACGGACACAAAACTTGACAAGACAAGTTAATGAACACCGATTCCCTATAAAACAATAGATGCCACCACGGGAGATATCAAATTAACAGACAACCACCAGAGTCCACAGGACAGGATAAAGAGAGAGGAAGTGTAGATCGAATTATATCGAACTATTATGACACTTTTATTTCCGGAAGACCCTTTACCTTGTGCCAATAAAGTAGAACATGAGATTCCAACTGAAAATAATATTCCCATTAAGGTAGTTCTCCGGATTTTTCGATTTCATAAAAAAAAAAAAAAAAAAAAAAAAAAAAAAAAAAAAAAAACTTGAAAATTGGTAAGATAAGGTTTAATAAGGTATCGTTTATATGTGGTTAAATGTTGAACCTCCAAGCAAAATGAAATTTGTAGATATTAAGCCTTGAAATTTCATACTTTAACATAGGAAGCCTATACTGAGTCCCACAGCGAGAGAGGTTTCGTTCATTTGTAAACGAAGTTTTGTTTAATTTCTTTTTTGACGAACAAGCATATGATGTAAAATAATAATACGAATCATGGAGAAAAAAGTTTGATAGGGCAAGCTATGCTTTTCTTAAGATACAACAGTCCAAAGTTTTAATCCCATACTACAGTACATTTATATATGAGCGTAGTGCTTCACTCTCTTCCAACTTATGTGAATATTTGATACTCTAGACACTGTCTATTCAAATTCTGATGTTTGAATTATTAATTGTGAGGTTTTCACATTTGATAACGCCATATAATATATTAGAAAATAAATATTCTAATTTAACCCCGAATTGAGCACCACTGCAAGACGGAGAACTACCTTAACACCACCCAGTATCGACATTCACCCGCTCACAAACAAGTAGTAAGCGAACAAATTTAGAAAAAGCTTCACAAAAATATAATAGAGCTCTCAAGACCTCCCATTAATAGTCCTGTTTGGATGATTATAAAAAGCGAGACAGCAAAGGAAATCCTAGATGGCGCGTCGTTATCGATTTGAGGAAACTAAACAAGAAAACCATCGGTGACGCGTACTCCTTACCAAATATAGCCGATATAATAGATCAACTTGGAGGGGCAATGTACTTTTCGACCTTTGATCTTGGTAGTGGTTTCCAGCAGATACCCCTTCACCGTCAGAACCGCTTGAAAACCGCATTTTCCACGCAAAATGGGCATTTTCAGTATTTACGTATGCCAGAAGGTTGAAAAAGTGCTCCTGCTACATTTCAACGACTTATGGACAATATTTTTCGTAGTTTGCAAAATATAGAGATGCTTGTACATCTTGATGATATAATAGTATATGCAAAAGATCTGTTTAAACATGACCAAAGAGTAAGGAGATTATTAAATCGATTGAGAGACGCAGGATTAGTATTGCAACTCGATAAGGTAGAGTTTTTGAGACGAGAAGTATCTTTCTTAGAACATATCATTAGTGATCGAGGAGTAAAATCTGACCCCAAAAAGATTGAAGCAGTACAAAATTTTCCAAAACCTCAAACCGCCAAAAACATTCGTGAATTCCTCAGTTTAGCCGGTTATTACAGACGATTTATCAAGAATTTTTGTAAGAAATGAAATCCATTGACAGATTTATTAAAGAAAGTCCAAGAATTTAGCGGGGACCCGATCAGAATAATAGTTTTGGAGATTTGAAAGGGCATCTATGTAAACAACCTATCCTATAATTTCATGATTTCAACAAAATTTTCACTTTAACCATGGATTCCTCCGATTGCGTAATTGGACCCGTGCTTAGTAAGGAAAAGGACCAATTTGACCATCCCGTATGTTATTTATCACGAACCCTAAATAAGGCAGATTTAAATTCCGCCAATACCGAAGAAGAATGTTTGACTGTACTATACGCTTTACATAAATTCAGGACATATCTACTATGTCATAAAATTATATTGATTGCTGATTATGAACCTTCAAATTGGATGCGCAAAATAAAATGCCAAGGTCGAAAACTAATGCGGTGGATGTTTAAGTTCCCCGGATATGAGTACAGTTTCAAATATAAACCTGGTAAATTAAACACGAACGCGGATGCCTTATCAAGAAATCCGAGTGAAAAAGAAATAACGTCAATTTACCCAAAATCTCAATACCGCACCTAAGGGCCACAACAATAGCAGACGCTCTAGCGAGACACCTAATTTGTCAATTCGGAGCTCCTCGAGCAATCTTATCAGACCGTGGGACCACTTTCTTATCAGAGATAGTGGAAAGCATGTTAAAAGTTTATAAAATATATCATTTGGCTACATTCGGTTATAGACCTCAAACAAATGACTCTTTAGAAAGAAGCCATGGACCACTAATTGACTTCATAAGAACATATTCTGAAAATTACGATGATTGGGATTATTTAGCGCCATTCGCGACATTTACGTACAAAACCAGCGTCCATACAGCCACACATTTTACACCGTAAGAACTAGGATTCGGACGAATAGCACGTTTCCCTATAAAAATACCATCTGACGTGAAACTTAGGACTTCTAACGTATATCTACGAGATTTAATAATGCGATTAGAAATGAAAATTTTTGCAGATGTAAATCAGAACACGAAAAAGAAATCGAAAGAAAGATATGACAAAAAGAAAAAACCTTCTTATAGAGAAGTAGGAGACTATGCTTGGGTAAAAAATGAGATACAAATAGAGTTCAATTAAGCAGTATGGCCACAGTCGCAGGCATAAAAGCATGTGCATATTCAACATTTGTTTTTAATATGAAAAAAAAGTTTTTTTTACCATTAGTCTGCGATACCAGCACCATAAAGTTGCCCTTCCAACTCAAGATTTTGATCCCCTTCAGATTTTCTCACCGATTTTGCCTCTTTTGCCGCGTCGGTTAGTGAGCGCTCAGCGTAGTTGACGCGCTGTACGTCGACTTCCAGGCAAATATTGTAGCAGTTAGGCCCTACAGTCATGCCTGAAACTTTCATGATTTCCATGACACTGCTGAGGCCATCATCGAAAATGCAAACATCAATATGAGCAGCTATTTCAAGAAGAACTTTGCCACTCGAAGTGTTCTTGGGCGCCAAGCTGCACACGGTCGAGTTGAAACTTTCATTGCTGTTCTGTGTGAAACCTCCAAAACAGCGAGTAAGTAAATCGTCATTTGAAAGCTCTTCATAAATCGGCTTAACAGCATTGAAAACTTTAATATTGAGCGGTTTGTTATGGCGGTAAGAATCGAGAGTATTCGTAGCCTTTGCTTCTGCCAAGTACACCACGAGTCAGCGCTGCTAGATCATTTGTCAGACTGCCGATTTTCGTCAGTGGAAAGTTTATGGTAACGTGTCGCCCAGATTTCTCTTTTCATATCTTCAGTAGATCCTGTATTTCTTCTTATCGCCAATCCAAAATATATGCTTAGTTCATCGATTGATTTTCCGGTCAACTTTCCTTTGCCGTCCAGTTCTTTCTTTTTTTTTTGTCAAATTGCGGAGTCGCGTGCCCATACGCTTCAGAACATGATCGATACACTCTTTTCTTTACAATGACATTTTTGTAAGGTTCTGCATCTACAAAGCCTTTAAATGATTTACTGTCGCCGTCTCCAATATAATAGGCATACTTTGTTCCGTGTAATTCTTCAGAGCGTTCCAACATTTCGGCAGCGGAATCTACCTCCACTTTCCTGTAGAGCCCTCGTGATTGCTTTTACATGATTCTTTATGCTCATCGTACCATTCTTCATATTCTGTCGTGTCTATTTTATCTACCCAAAATTCGCAAGCTTTACAATACTTTGATTTTACTTGTATATCGACGACTTTGCCCGTGCGCCAACCGATGAGAGTCGTAATGCCGTAAAGGAAGGAATATACCCTTCTCCTCCAAGAACCATCGCCCGAAACTGTAATCCCCTTGGTCTGTCCTTCTTCACAAGACTTCAATACTTCTTCTGCAGCTGCGTTTTGCATGCTCTTGTTACGAACAGCTGACGTCGCTCTAGATGTTGATTCGACAAGCTTAACGTAAAAAGAATAATATACGGGTCGCGGCATTTCCATGAAATCACAAAATTTTTTTATGCCATTCAACCTACACCCAATAATTGCATCGCTAAGATGATTTGGAGATTAATTTCATAGCTGTTTTTTATGTAAGGGCAGCTAGGTATTTCAGTTTTTTCACACTTTTCACATGAAACGACAATTTTAAAACCCAAAGCACGTGTGGCCGATTCAGTTATTTTACTTTTTCGCCGCACTTTTGCACACTACCACTTTACAAATTGCGCTCATAACAGCTATAAAATTAATAATTCTGTATCCGAATTGAACATCAATATCAATATCGTTTGCGCTTGTTGACATTCGCAGTTTTTTCGTCGACGAGCTCACGCCTCCTGTATCTACCTCTGCTTCATAGCGATTCGGCGGTCGCCGATTCGAAATATTACACCTATATAAAGAACGGTAATTTGTTCTTGCCCCTTTTTTGGCATTGTAAACAGTTTTTCTGTCACTCATTTTGCTAATTTACACAAGTAAAACTTTCGAAATACAAAAAAAATATAAACACGCTCGGAGAGCAGAAAAGCAACTGAACGGCGTCGTTTGAACGGTTATACTGGCATTATATGATGCAAAAGGTATATTTTCAAAAAGGTAGAGACACAATTTACCGATAAACGGTTAATGGTTATTAGCTTACACAGGTATACCTTCAACAATCTGAGGGCGTAGCGCGGTGCGGTCGGGCCTTTGAGGCCGTTCGGGCCGTGCCGGAGGTAGGCTCACATTATATGCTCAAAGTCGGTCAAAAAAAAATTTTTTTCACGCTATAACTCGAATGGTAACTTATTTCTATGATAATAAAGTATTAAAAACAGCCAAAAAAAATTGGACTTTTTGAAAGTTCTACTGTGGCTATACTCCTTAATAAATCAAAATATCGATAAATTATTCACGGACCAAATATCTATGGTACAATTAGTGGACCAACAAGCACACATAATATCAACAGGCTTTTAATAACTTTATAACATAACAATGAACCATGAAATACTAATCAAAGAAATAGACAAAGTAATAGATGCAAAAATGGACACAAATAAAAGCAAAAATAGTAGTAAAAAATTATTTACCATATTAAGAGCCCTAAAGGAAGGAAAGGTACATCCTGAATTGCTAAAACCCGAAATATAGCCGCTGATGCTAGACGATTTACTGCTGATCTAGATTTCGCTATACCTGCCGAACACCTTAGGTTCGAAGAAATCGGAAGGATTTCCAAATTAGATATTCATAAAGATGGGCGTACCATCGACGTATTACATTTGCTTTTAGTAGAGAGAATTCCATACCATCTTTACAAAATACATCCTTTATCCGTACCACAAATTAATCAAAACCAAACATTAGGCTCAGCCTATATTAAACCAACTCATACTCATCTAGCTATCAGTCAAGATAAAAAACAATACCTAAAATTTAATCACGAAACTATTCTCAATATCTTACAAACATATTATGCCTACCTATGACCTGCACAGGGACCCCTAATCGAAATAGGATTGAATTATGACTTTGAAATTACCATGTGACTGAATCCTAGCATAGAGGGATTAAGGTACTGCGAAATTATTTACAAAATTAGCCCCAGCTTCCCATTGGATTATCTTAAAGTAGACGGATCCTGGTTGTATTCTACAATTCGAGAAGAATTTTTACGAATTACCTGTACTGGTCAGCCAGAACAAATAACAAAAATAACGAGAAAACACGCTCATGGACCAATAAAAGGCAGTCATTGCATAATATCATGACCAAAATACACGAATCAGGACAAAACAAACGAGACTTAACACACACTCATACCATGCTTTATGGGGGGATCACAACACAACTTATTATCATTAGCTTAATAATATTATCATTAATATGGTTTAAGTGTGATTTAAGTAAATGCTTTAATTAGTATCAAGCACGTCTGAACAATAAGCCATCCCTTCAACCAACCCTAATAATCAATCTGTACGCATCTCTAGCCCAATAAACGCATCTCTAGCCCAAAGAACATTACCCAGACAATTCAAAGTATCATAATAAATAATTATTTAAGCTAAACACTAACATTAACATATCCAATATCAACATACACACGTTACATATTAACATGGTATTTTGTATAACATAGACAATCATTATGACGGACAACGAACATGAGACTAATAGACCAAATGCAGTATATGTACATTTCAATCAAGCGACCACACTTTCAAGCATAATTGAAATTTTAGAGAAAATTGACACTATAAACATTGAGATAAAACAAGCTATTGAACAATATAACAAATACATTGTTTTCACATTTGAGACTCAACAAATAGCGCAGAAAGCTTAAGAATTTATGCAATTACAAAACAAACCAGATATAGTTGAAGTCGCATACCCAACAGCAACAGTCAAATCTGAAATACACATACAACACACTAGTGAAAAACCAAATAGAAGTTTAGATAAAAAGCGTTTATTCTGTCTTATAATATGGATCGGAAGTGATAGAGAAAAAGACGAAGCACTCTATAAATATTTTTTACAATTTGGAAAATTGAACTATTATGAAACGGTTACAGGCAAAAGGGGAAAATTATCGTTCAACCATTTACAATATTATAGAGATGAACACGCCATGACGGCTATAGGAAAATGTAACCCAATTTATAAGGCACAATATGCAGAATACAAAAAGATACCTCAATACTTAGCCAATAATCATCAAATGTCAAATAGAATACACTGGGTATGTGGCCAATTTATAGAAACATATATATATATACCATTTACATGATCTTACCCGTCGAAAGCAATTCACGAGTTGGCCACGGACTTTTACTAACATACACATTAGCAAACATCAGATATCAAATAAATCTATGATAAAATCTAATACACCAGTTACGGAAGACTAATTACCATCAGTGCGGGAATTATTAGCTGCTGTTAATTTTATCAAAGGCATTAAACAACAACAATAACCCCCAGAGTCTAAAGTAATAAACCAGGAAAATAAACCGACGACGGACCCATTGCTATCTCAGTCAAAGGGTAACGCAGTAGAAAAAATACTTCAGAATTAACCCTTAGCGGCCACACCTCAGCCAGGCCAAATAGCGGCCACATGGGGTAACTCATTACCCCACGCTGAAAAACCTAGTTGTACAAGACATATGGGTGTTTTAACACTTGTAACCGATTGTTTCATGTTTGTTAAAGTGTTCTTCAATATTTCTAATTATTTTTATCGGTCAATTTATAGATGGCGTTCTAAAAACTGGTCAAATGTTTTAAATGTTTTAGACCTCCAATTTCACTTTTTCTGAGCCTGGGGTAACTAGTTACCCCGTGTGGCCGCTAAGGGTTAACTTGCATATACCTCTAAACCTACCAGGGACCAATGCCTAGAGGTAGAGCCAATAGATGAGTATTTAGACATGGATACACCTATGGATCAATTAATGGAAACTGAACATTAACACTCTACTCTATCTATATTTAATATATTCAATACTAATTAACCCAGGACGTCCAAGACGATGCTTGAATTTTCCAAGTCGGGCGGATGACCGTTGAGCTACTGGTTCTCGCTCTATTTCTACAACTATAATTAGTTTAATGAAATGAATGTCCAAGTCTCAGTGGTTGGATGTGCCGATTCTGTCGGCTGACCGTATTCGTGTGCCTGGTTCCGCCAGACTTCGAATAACTAAAACTTATCTACCTTATCAAAAACAAACGAAAGATAACCTATTCCATCCTTTTCCAAAATAAATAAGTGATGAAAAGTGTAGCAGCACGACCATTGCCAAATGCACACTACCTGATATATCTCACTTCTAATATATAATTCTCATAACCTTATCCCTGATATAGTTTACCGGTGGAGTGTTATCCCTAAGATTTTGCGAATAAAAGTCTTAATTGTTCACGGACGAATAATTCAAAGAAAGATATAAATCAAATAAAAAACATAATAAAAATAAGATCGTGCCGTCTTCGGGTGATAATATCGATGGTACGATATAAAATATTCAGACGCAGTTTTGAAAGAACCTATCAGAGTTCTCGGATAACTGACAGCTAAAGCAATTCGCCACTGTGCAGACGGTTGTGCATCCGACAGGCCTATAGTAACAACGTATACACGTCAGTGCGTAGATAATTTTTCAAACTTTGTAACAAATGTTATATAACTTTAATATAAAATACTATTACTAGTGAATTTATATTTTTATAATTATATTTGAATTTGCTTAAATCTATATATCAAATTATATCATTAAATTTTAATAATTATCTTCATTATTAGATAATCTCCAAATTCAAATCTGAAGTTTTTATACAGTCCTGCTCGATTACACTTCGTCACCAAATATATAAAATAGTCGAGTATATGTCTACAAAAGCCTTCTTTAGCTTCTTGTTCAATTTTGAATCTTATTTTTAAGTATATATTATCTTAAATGAAATGACTGTAGATTCATTATGAAATAAGCAGTGTTTATTGAAACGAGGACAAATGTGTCTGTTTAGCAAAATATATCAATACATAAAAATTAATTTCAAATCCAATAAGATTTAAATAAAGTAACTAATCAATAATGCTTTATTAAATTTCAATAAAGTTTCAGCATGTCTTAATGTATTAATTGTAATAATTTGAACACTGAATATTTAACAGAAGTTGAAAATGACATCAAGATAAGAAATAAATTAGAAGACAATGAAAAAATACCAAAACAAAAAAAGCAACCTTTGGTTAATCATAGCTGAAGTAAATACCAGTGCATATGAAAAATAAATGATGAAGTGAAAAGTATTTGTTGGATATACAAGCTGCATAATTTATGACGACTATAATGTGAATATCTGTTATCAGTATTGCATTTATGGTCACTTTAAAAAAAGTAGCTAAAGGAAAGCGAGTTACTATTACTGTGCAGGTGAACATGATGGCAGGTGAACATAATTGTAATCAAACAGAGAATCTGAAATGTATTAACTGTTCAAAGGCAAATGAAAAATATAAAATAAAATGACAAACAAATAATTTAGTAGATAATAAAGATTTGTGTGAATCATATAAACAACTCTTAAGAAGATCAATTAAAAAATACGACTATCCATATGATCCAACAACAAGAAATTGCGCAAGGTGATACAGAGATTTTGAAGAGAACGAAATTCATTGATTCCACTAAATATACGATGAAACCTACGTTACCAATAGCTAGTAACCCAGCTGTACATCACCAACAAAGGATAAGAATGGAACAACAGTTAGCGGCACCAACATCTACACATATTGATATACTCAATGGCGTAAAAATTTGAATTATTAGAAGAAGTTCAACAAGAAGTAATTAAAAAGAAGGACTCTTATAATGATCTTCAAACGATTAATAAAGCAATGGATATTAATTCAAATTGTATAACGTAAAAGTTTGGATATCAAACCATATGTAATTGTTAGTTCGGAATCTTGGATGTACGCAATATAAATATTTAAAAATATCTGAATTTTTTTCGAGAGGGGGGTGGGGGGGGAGGACATGCCGTTGCATCGCAAACCGACCCACTAAAACCTACCTCCCTTTTCTCTGCTGGCGGAACCCCCATTGGTACCGTTTATCACATAACCTCAGGGTGGTGCCATTCTAGTATCGTCTCGATAATCGCTGTTGCCCTGACTAGAATCAAATTAAAAAATTTATAATTTTAAATTCCCCGAGGGGCCGTTAGATCTAACCTGTTTCATTTATATGCGTATTCGATACCGCAGCATTTCATCTTCGTTCGGAAACGAGAAGTTTCCTCGTCCCTCCCCGCGACATACATAAAATGGAAGATTTACGCCTTCCGGTTAACAAGACGTTTCGTCATCTCCTACCACACACATTTCTACAGGATCGTCCGTCATCCCTGGATTATGATGAGGTGTCGGAGCGATTCCCGACGCTACAGTCATAACTTCTTCGATTGCTCTATCCAAGTATCTCTTTTTTTCTCGTAAAACCGACTCGACGAATTTTGCCGTGGCAGCCCACTTATTCTTGGGGTAAAACCTCCGCCCCTCCCAGTTTCATGGTAAAGATGGAGCTTATCCGCTTGCCAGTGAAGGGCATAATCTCAGTCTTAGCAGCTGCCAAGTTAAGTCCGTGTTCCCCCATCCAGCGCGATATCCTGCGCATCGCCTAGTTGAGCAGATATTGTGCTCGTTCAAAGTTCCGCGGGATGATGACTAAAGCGACGTCATCGGCGTACCCTATCATGTACCCAACTTCTGACAGCCCGAGCCTCAGTAGGCTGTCGTACAGGATGTTACAAAAATCTGAGCCAAAGATCGACCCCTGTGCCACGCCGGCGCTGAGATATTTCTCGCATGACCTTCTTCTGTATCATAGCGGAGGATACGGTTCTTCAACGGTTTGCTCAAGGATATAGAGAAACTAGGGAGAATTTGGGAAAAGAAGAAAGAACTAGACGACCGGTTTGAAGAGCCTCCACCAAAGGAGAAGATGAGCATACCAGGTGCAGCATACTCTGGGACACACTCAGTCCGTAAGGTAGCGGCAGACTACGAGAAATTGAAACCAGAAAGCGACACTAGCGACAGCACATCAGCGACAACCAAACCTGCGAGAAAGAGAAATAGGAATAGAAAAGCGAAGAAAAAACAAAAACAAATAAATGCGGTAGCCGCTGCCAAGGAGAATCAAAGGCCTGAGGCCAACGTACAAGCGACCCCAGTACAGCCAGCCTCGCACAACGCGACCGCAACAATGACTTACAGCACACCGCTGAATCCATTGAGACCGAGTTTTGTGCCCGCTTGGCAATGGTCTCCTCCCCAGAATGTTAACTCGTTTCAGGGTAGAGGTGGTCAGGCCCAAGAATTCACCGGCCGAGGCGCCTATAATATGAGAGGAACTAGAGACCAAAGTGGGCCTCCTGCCCAAAATATACCAGTATATGGTGTATGCTATACATGCCAGATGGTAGGGCACCGAGCAAGAGAATGTCCACAAAGGACATGCTACTTATGTAGGGATATGGGACACTATGCAAACGAATGTCCCAATAGACAGCCGGCATGGCAGTCTTCTCCAAATAATCAGGCCATGGGAAACGGGATGCAGGGCAGGCAGAAGAGTCCCATACCTCCCCAGCAACCGCAAACGGGACGAAACTGGCAACAATAAAGGGAAGCCAGCATAGCGCCCAACCGACCATATAGGAGAAGAGAATAGCGACCCCAGAGAAAGCGAAAATTAGCACCGACCAAGAGAGAAGTGGATCGATGATAGACAGCTAAAAGTATTAAGTCCATATTGTCAGATGGGGAGACTCACCCAGTATGGAGTAATACTTCAAACAGCGGAGGATTAAATAGGACCTCACCAATAGCGACCACAAGACCATTAGTAGAGAGAGTAGTGAGAGCAACAAAATTCGAGAAGAGAGAGAAAAAGTAGAGAATAGAAAGAGTAGTGAGAGCAACAAAATTCGAGGAGAGGGAGGAAAAGCAGAGAATAGAGGGTTTCATAACAGTGGCATACAGAAATTCAGTGAAAACAAAGACAAAGTCGAAAGAAACGAGAGCGACTTAGCGACCATGAGAGAGCAGAATGGCGATAGTGGAGCAAGCAGTCAAAACTACTCTCAACAGAGCATCCAACGACTCCTGCGTCCGGTGACCGAAAGAGTGACAACCTTACCGATCCTCGAAGGGTCCGACGTAACGGCGCCCAATCCAACAGCTGACGAGCAGAAGGATTCCGAGCACCTAGCCCACATACGAGAGGCGTTCGACCTTCTGGAAGGGTCACAGGTGTCCACTCCCTCGTTGGAGGGTCCCTCCACCTCTGTTACAGACTTAGATGTTGGGGTGCCCACATCTAGTCTAGGGGGGGAGAGCAGCGTACTACGTACGCCGGAGGCCGACCAACTGGAGGTTCCGGAACCAGGCGAAGACGAAGTCGCAGGTATGAGCGCAGAGAATTGCATCTTTACGAAGGTAATACTAGGTGGTAGGCCGTACAGAGCCCTAATTGATGGAGGAGCCACGGTCTCCCTAGTAGGACCAGCGATAGCGGCTAAGTTCAAGGACCGATTGCGACCAGCGAACTCTGTTATAAGAAGTGTGTTAGGTGGAACAAAGAAAATATTGGGGTATCTGGAGATCAACATGGAATTGGATGGCAGGTCCAGGAAGCTAACGGTAAGAGCCGTAGATCCTTGCGACCACGACATTTTACTTGGACAGGACTTTACCACCCCATGGGACGTTGATATAAGATACGGTAGACGGATGTGGATGACTAACGAGGGCCCGTGGAAGCGCCGGAATTACCGAGGTAGACGACGAGCAGCGGAAAGCCATAGAAGACCTAGTGACAAGGATATTGCCACCGCCATCGGAAAATTTAGGAACGACCACACTGACCGAACATCACATAGATGTCCTCTCCGCAGCCGCCATCAAACATCGGCCAAGGAGAATGTCACCCAAACTTCTGCAAGTAGTACACGAAGACATAGAGAAGATGTTCAGGAGTGGAGTAATAGAGCGATCGGGAAGTGAATGGAGTAGCGCTCCGATAATCATCAAGAAGCCAGACGGGAGTTATAGATTTTGTATAGATTATCGCGACCTGAACAAAGTGACCCGGAAGGATGCATATCCTATCAGGAGCATGGATTCCATCTTGGACAAATTGCGTAAAGCCAAATGTTTGACCAAAATTGACCTCAAGCAAGCCTATTTTCAAGTACTGATGGAGCAAAGCAGCAAGAAATTTACAGCATTTGCAGTTCCGGGGTCAGGGCTTTGGCAATTCGTAAAAATGCCCTTCGGATTAACGAATTCGCCCATGACCTTTCAACGCCTGATCGATGCTTTATTTGGCGTCCAGCATGAACCACATGTGTTTGGATACTTGGACGACATCATTATATCGACCAAGACCTTTGAAGAACATCTCCAATGGTTGGAGCTGGTCCTCAAGAAGTTGGTCGAAGCAGGATTGGTAATCAATCGGAAAAAGTACGAAATCTGCTGCTCTAGAGTGACGTACTTAGACTTCTTGCTTGATAAAGATGGACTGCGACCAGACCCAGAAAAGGTATCGCCAGTGACAGAATATCCAGCACCGAATACCGTTAAGCAGCTGAGACGATTTCTGGGTATGGTAGGATGGTACTCTGGATTCATTGAGAACGACTCAGAGATGAAAATTCCGTTAGTGAAGTTACTACGAAAGGGGCAAGAATGGAAATGGGATAGCGACCAACAAGAGGCCTTTGAAGGTCTGAAGAAGAAGCTCACAGTAGCTCCGGTCCTGGCAAGACCAGATTTTGGCAAAACCTTCACGGTCCAGAGTGATGCAAGCGGAGTGGCGATTGGGGCGGTTTTGACACAGGAAGGGGATGATAGAGAGCACCCCATCGTATATGTGAGTAGAGTACTCACGGCAGCTGAATGAAACTATACCACGTCCGAAAGAGAATGCTTGGCGTTATTATGGGTCATTAAGAAGTTGCGACCATACCTGGAAGGGTACGAATTCAAGGCCATCACCGACCATAGCGCCCTCCAATGGCTTCGTAATCTAAAGGACCCTACTGGACGACTAGCCCGTTGGGCACTTGAAATGCAGCAGTGGGACTTCGAAGTAATCCATCGGAAGGGCACTCTGCTGAAAGTGCCTGATGCGTTGTCCAGGATGTATGAAGATGGTGGGGAAATAGCTGGATTTGAAGAGATACAAGACGAGCGATACGTAGCTAGGATGGAAGAAGTACAAAGCACCCACACCAATTCCCAGACTGGCGAATCGAAGATGGCATGTTGTACAAATTTCGTAGCGACCCCCTATTAGACCCAGTGACATCTCGAGAAGAAGGATGGAGACTTGTCGTCCCAGTAGAGTACCGTGAGAGAGTGATCGCCTCCGTGGGACACCTGGGACTTGAGAAGACCTATGACCGAGTGGCCCGCGAATACTACTGGCAAGGCATGTACTACGACGTGCGCCACTTCGTCCAGTCTTGTCTCGAATGCCAGAAGCACAAGGCCTCTCAGACGGGACCCATAGGGCTACTAGGCAAGAGAATTGTAGAGCGACCATGGTCCGTAGTGGCAGCAGATCTTATGGAATTTCCAACAAGTAAGAGTCAATTCAAATACTTGGTGATATTCCAGGATCTCTTCATGCGGTGGATGGAGTTGAAGCCGCTGAGAAAGGCGGATGGCGAGTCGGTGGCTCGCGCCCTAGAGGAGCTCATATTGTTTCGGTGGGAAACGCCAAACTACGTACTCACAGATAATGGGAAAGAGTTAATTAATAAGCACCTGACCGACACTCTGAAGGAGTATGGAGTGACCCATGTGACCACGCCACCGTACCATCCGCAAGCCAATCCAGTGGAGAGAAGCAACCGAACCCTAAAGACCATGATAGCGACCTTCGTAAAACAAGACCATCGGAATTGGGATGCCCATCTTCATGAGTTTAGGCATGCAGTCAACACTGCCATGCAAGCGACCACCAAGGTATCACCAGCCTTCTTGAATTATGGACGAAACCCAAGGCCGGTGAAGAGTTTACGAAGAGAAGTAGAGCCAAAGCGACCAATTGTTAGTAGCGACCCCGAAAATTGGTTAGATAGAGTAAGAAGACTGGATGCCCTACGTGACCTAGTAATCAGGCATATCGACTCTGCAAAGGAGCGACAAGCCAAATACTACAATCGGGGCAGGAAGGATGCGACATTCCAGGTAGGGGACTTAGTAATGAGGGCAACCCATCACTTGTCAAACAAAGACAAGCGGTTCTCGGCTAAGTTAACTGGCCGATTTGACGGCCCATTTGCCATCAAAGAAGTCAAGTCTCCGCTGGTATATGTGCTAAACATGGGGGAGGATAAAAGAATACCCGAGGTGCACGTGAGGGAATTGAAGAGATATATTCCCCCAAGGGGAAAAGCCCCGTAGTAGCGAACTCCTCCTTACAAGCGACCTTGAAGTGGTTATTTATCGAGATGGCCAGTAGATGGAGACTCCGAACACTGTAGCGACCACAAATATAGCGACCCATCCGAAACCCTAAGCATCGGCTACCAAGGACATAACCTGAGAAACCATTAGCGACCTAAACATGGAGTGACGGAGGCATACCCATGCCCAGTAAGTTGTTACAATTCTTGTTATTTATTTATTTATTAAATTTTTCTTTAGTATCTTATAATTACCCCTATAGTCGCGTGATCTATGAGCGCCATTGCTCTGTGGTCGGATTGGGAGTAGTAAGGTGCAGGTATTAATAATATTTTTGTTTGTTTTCAGCCTGATTAGTTCTAAGTATAGATATATATATATTGTTTCTTGCAAAAGCTCTGGTGCCGAGGGTTGTTCGGGAATCGCGTTGATGGGATACAATGGACCAATTAGAGTCTCGTTTAAATATTTATAAAAACCCTTCGAAAAGTTCTTGAAAAAACCTACCAAAATCAATTTTTTTTATTGTTACGTTGTACATAGTTTTGCAGCTAACGCTTACCGTCTTTGGCAGTTGATATCTCAGAACTTATATGTTCAATTTCAACGTTTTTTCTTTCAAATTAAGCGTCTTTCCGAGTACTTTTTTTAGGTGCTTTCATTATATTTTTCAACGGGAAATACCGCTTTGAAAAATAATTTATTTATAAAGTAAAAATTTTACCAACTGTTAAAATCGCTCCAGAAGTCGTTAAAAAAAGAAAATTGGTATTATAACGATTCTACGTGATAGTTAAGAGGTCCAAGTATGTGTAAAAAAATTAGCGCTAATCAGAGTACCAAACTTTAACCCCAGAATTGACGCAAACAAATTATGATATTTTACACGATAATTACTTAACAAATGTCTCAGGTTAAAACTATCAGATCGATTTGGATCGGGTTTCGGGATTTCACTTTGTACTATTTTAAAGTACTAAAATCCGCAATGAGAGTAGATTTGGATAATTTCTTAGCTGTGAGACGAACGCTTGAAAATGACCTTGCTTTTTACCTATTTTTTTCGACTTTGATGACTATTTTGCAACGAAAATTTCATATGTACGCATTTTAAACCACTTCTATCTTGTATAGAATTTTATAACAAACAAATTTATTAGTATTATTTTTTTCCCTAAATTGCATATTTACAAAGTTGTATAGGAAAATATGCAAAAATAAGTGCGATTTTTGCGTATTTTTTCACTTCTCGATTTTTCCTGAAGCTAGCACACCTTTTTAAGCCGGAGGAACATTTTATTTTCATTATATATATTATTTGTGAGCGAATTCCACTAATAACTAATTTCCTGAACGTTACAGCAATACCAATATGTAATACTCCTGGCCTATATTAAAAACACGGGCAGTCAATCGCGACCAAATCACCCGTCACCAGAGCCGAGCATTTTTGATTAAATAGTTTTTGTTATTAATGGGAGGAATTATTATTTTATTTGTTGAGGGAATGAGGATAAGGAGAGTCGCGACCGAGAAAAGCCGCAGGCCGGCACACAAACGGACAGACCCATACCATCGGCACCAGCTGATCGCGCCGCAGCGACGACCGATCGGAGCGAGCAACGACGACGAGCCTATACACACACATCCACGGCACCAACACCACTGCACTCTGTACGCGCGACCCTTTCTCTCTCGCTTGCTCTCTCTTCTTCGCCTCTCGAGGATGATGAGCCACTGCCCGCGCACACACACACGCGCGCGGGCGCGACCGCCCTCTCTCCCGATGCACGCAGACGCGGGAGGAGGGAGGATTCACAGCAGCAGCCGCGGCTTCCTCGAGGCACACCATCTCGGCTGTAGCCACGAGAGAGAGAGAGAGAGAGAGAGAGAGAGAGAGAGAGAGAGAGAGAGAGAGAGAGAGAGATACCGACACGGTTGTCGACAGCATGGGGAGAGCTAGCAGCCGCCGCGCGCACGTCGCCGCTGCCAACTGTGATGGTCCGGCAGCGACAAAACCGAAAGCGCCCGATATAGATATACACGCCGGGTTGCCCGCGCGTGTATATTTAGCAATTCATATTGCCCGCGATTCGTAGGCAGGGCGGCATTCGCGGAGCGGACCAATGGAAATTAGCGACTCAAATCGCCGCAGACTTAGCCTTGATTTTCGCATTTAGGGAAAATCAAGTCCAATCACCGTGAAGAAAGGGGCGGAAGCAACAAGTGTGTGGGCTGAAGGTAGTCGAGAAGAAGAGCTAAAATTTTGGAAGAGATTTCCGCCCTCTTCGATTTTGAGCATTGCCTGCCCGCCCGTTGTAGGAGATAGACACACGTTGCGAGCACCTTACGTATTGTAAAATCGGCGGACATTATTAGCGAGGATATTATCGGAGGAAACAATAGCGACCGGAGTATAAGAAGCACCGTTAGGCGTCCATAATTAGCGACGGTGAGTGGACTATAATTGTCGAGCTTCCCTAGGCACTTGTAGGTAAAATTATAATTTAACAGATATCGCACATTGCCGCCATCTACTTAGGGTTAATGGAATAAACTCGTGGTGGTGTGACACCGTTGTCTAGAATCAGATCGCGTCGGACCAGCTTGAAAATTACGAATATTAGTGTGGGGGGAATTACGCGATTCGGGAAAACTCGGGAAACGTGGTGATTTGGTCGTTGTGGGAGACGCGTGCGAGGGCTAGCGTAGCCATATTGTATAGCGACCGGTTAATTGCGTGAAAATTGTAAATTTGGCGACCGTTATCTAGGGTGGACAATAATAAAGCCTAGGTACTTAAAGAGTGAGATTTTTGTGTAGTTATTATATAATTATTCATTCCTGATTTTCCACTTCACGGAACTTCCTCTGGGAAAGGGCTCGTGCAGAGTTAGCCGTGCTTTACCTGGCGCCCATTAATATAGATAAATTCGGTAAAGTGCCGAGCAAAAGTTTAATAAATAACCAGAGTAACGAAAAACCACGTTACAACCCTTGCCTGAAACAAATGATATTTGACATGAAATAAAATTAAAGACGGACAGTAGGATCAAACGGTTGTCAACATTTCGACTATACACGTATGGCCATGGGTTTAAAAGAAGCCACGAAGATTTTCGCCAAAGCCATGTCATTAGCCATGGCTGGCGTACACTCTCAAGATGTAGCAATTTACTTGGACGATCTAATGATCTTTGGTAACAATCTCCAAGAACATGAGGTCAGATTCAGAAGAGTTATGCAACGCGTAGTCGAAGCAAATTTAACCATAGAACCGACCAATGCCAATTTTTAGTTTTTTAAGCGAGAAGCTATGGTGTTAGGACACATCGTAGGAGGAGGAAAAATCCGCATGGATCCAGACAAATTTAAAGCAGTTAGAAGGTACCCAATACCCACCACCAAAAAGAAGACCAGACAGCTTTTAGGCTTCTGGAATTATTACAAAATATATATTCCCAACGCAGCAGAGATGGCGCTACTTTTAACACGTCTCTTGCGTAATGGAGTCAAGGTCCATTGGAAAGAAGAACACCAACAGGCCTTTGATGAAATGATAGAAATTATATGTTCAGAGCCAGTCCTAACAACTCCAGATCTATCGAAACCCACTATTATAACAGTCGATGCGTCAGACTACAGTCTAGGCGCTATACTCAGCCAGGGTAAGCTAGGTGAATAAAAACCATGTGCTTATGCATCACGCCTACTCAATAGCAGCGAACTTCGTTACCCTACTTATGATAGGAAGCTTCTTGCGGTAGTTTATGCTAAAGAACAGTTCTGGCACTATCTGTATGGGAAAAGTTTCACAGTGGTCACATATCATGAACCACTTGAGCATTTTCACACAACCAAGAATTTCGGGTTTCTACCCGACCTCCGTTTTAATAGATTAAATGCTGTTCTGAGAGTATTCGAGTTTGAAGTCATATATAAATCTGGCAAACTCAATCTCAATGTTGATGCGTTATCACGTAACCCAGTTATTGCGTAAGATGAAGTAAATCCGGCATGTCTCCGCGCAGAAATCTACGAGTTAGCGCACAAGCAGGAAGAAGCAGATAGCAATTTGAATGAGAAATGACCACCTGCACGCATGTTCATCACACGTGTAGTCAGACAAAAAACACAGTCAGGAATGTGAAGAAGAATCAAGACGATTCGGATCCAGACTGCAGCAGAATGAGCAAAAGGAAGCGTATAGATGACTCAAATGTTTTAAAGAAAGGAAAGTTTTTAGCAGTTAGGAACTTGTATAACAGCTTCTATCTATGCAAAGCTCTGATTAACATTCAACAAAGTGACAGTAGCATCCCCAATTGAAAACTTTAGGTACAACTGAATGCACACACATCGGTGCGATTCTCAAAGCTTCCATAGATCATCAGCTCGTGAAACTGGGGGAAAGCGTAAAAGAACTCGCACGAGATTCATCCCAAATTCTCCTGACTTGCATAAATTAGTCAAAGTATCCAATAATTCTCAAGAGAAACCACCAACTAAATAACCCAAGAAAACAAATAATACTAAGATAATCAAGCAGAGTTCTCAATGTGGCGTACACTCCGTAATTTTATTTAAAATAATCAAAAGATCTAGAATCAAACGCAAACCTCTAAGATCAAGTCTTGAATAGAATCCCAGACAACTTCAAAATCACACCTGAAGAAAAATCACCCAAAGAAACAGGTATCCCACCTCTGGAGATAATTACCATTCAGCGAGCAGCAGAGATGCAACCAGACGACAACATACCTGTCCGTTAGATTTCACCACCAGGACTTCCGTTGTCACCACTATCCGCAGTATCACCACCACTACAGTCATGATCACACATCTGGTGCTCCTATGGGTGACATCCTTAACAAGTTCGGTGCTAAACTGAGAGTAAACATCACCGAGCAACAATTTGAAAAGAGAAATGGTATTCAAATCAACGTATGAGAAGTGAGTTCTGTATCACGTGAGAAAGACACCATAGACAATCAGGGTACAAAAGGTACACCTCATCACAAAAATGTAACTCCATCTCATGCCAATAAATTAGTACCCCAATCTCACAAACTCATCGATGAGTGTGTAGAAGACATATCCCATTCATCAAGCCTTTCTAAAGTCAGTGCGTTCCTTGCTGACAAGAAAGACATTGAGTCTTCATCGGCAGTAGATGTTAATTCAGTTGACGATCAAGATATGACACTCCAAGACTCACAAATCATAGATCATGAGTTACCTCGGGATGTAGATTTTCTGGAACCTCCAGACAATTTTGACAATTTCGAATACGTCCCTCGTAACGCTGACATAACTGTGCACAGACAATCCATCCAACACTCATCAGTAAGCTCTTATACAGGCAGATTCAGAGTATTTGAACCACGAACTACTTGCACAAATCCAGAATGCAACTTCGAACGTTATGTGGACATTCCATCGCAACCTCAAGGGAATTGCCTATTTTATTCATTCATAGAAATTATGAATTTAAGATTTTCAACTCTTGACTTAAGAGCAAGACTTGCTTGCTCACCAGCTCTTCAGTACTGCGGAAATCCACAAGAAGCACTCAACATTCTTCTGTCTCAAACTGAATTTGGAGACGCTGATTGTGCGCTTATCTTTGCGATAGAATTCAATCAGATTATCTGTATTCATTATTATCACGACAATGGAGAACTAGATTTCTGACATTTCATAGCCAATGAGTCACACAATTTCATACACTTACACCTGATAGGTAACCATTTCAATCGGCTACTATTAGCGCAAATCCCAGAGCGAGATAATAGTCTGAGCCAAACGTCAGCTGGAGCACGAGGGGAAATAGCTCAAAACAGCAACTCGAGATATGGCAATGAACATCAACCACCACCTGAACCAACGCTTGTAGTCATACCAGTCAACATGCCGCATGATAGTGTAACCGCCAATTATGGCGCAGATCACCCGAATACCCCATCGATCAGTGCACGGAATGATGTTATCCATGCTAAAGCACACCACGCCGCCTTGGAACGTTGTCTCATAATGAGAGCACGACCACCCCGTGAAAAACTGCCCTGGGCTATTCCAGACGGACATAAAGCGCCACCATTAGTTAAAATTTTTCAAATTCAGGAGCACCCGTTTAGGTATAAAGAAAATTTAGTATATTTCTTGACCACAGACTTCTTTGACACAGAAATTTTAGAAGCCATGATTGAGAGACAGTCCATCAACATGGACGCATTACAGAGTACACAGCGTAGACTAGGTGACGTAGACACATTCACGTGTAAGGACACGAAACTACTGGGACTATTTGTCAAAAACAACATCAACGACAGACCTCTTAAGGCTGACATGCGCAAATGCCTCAAGAAGCTGAAAGAAGAAGTTATAAGTCAGAACATTACTTCGTTCGCCATCATCAGGGATTTAGCCATGTTCACTCTCAATGAATACAACACCTTTATTCAGTTGTTCGATTCAATCTTAGCTGGAGTTCCAGTAGTAGCTATGTTTTATTTAAACAATTTTCCACTCCCATCTGTGGAACACAGATACAAATTATTAAAGGAATACCACGAGGCACCCTTGGGAGGACATCGTAAAATTAATAAAACGTATCTCAAAGTTGCTAACGATTATTACTGGCGCAACATGCGACCAGACATACGACAGTTTGTCCATCGCTGTTCCGAATGTCAAACCAATAAACTTGTTAGAGTAAAGACCCGCTTACCTTTAAGAATAACCAATACACCTTTCAAAACCTTCCAAAAATTATCAATGTACTTTTATGGGGAATTACAAGAAACTGAAAGGGGTTACAGATATATCCTCACTATACAGGATTGGCTAACAAAACATTTTATACAAATGCATGTAGTGAAGGCGACAGCTGAAGAAGTCTCAAGAACATTCACTGACAAGGTTATTTGTTACTTTGGCCCTCCAACAGCAGCGAACTTCGTTACCCTACTTATGATAGGAAGCTTCTTGCGGTAGTTTATGCTAAAGAACAGTTCTGGCACTATCTGTATGGGAAAAGTTTCACAGTGGTCACGGACTAGGAGACTCATTTTAAAAACAGATTATTAGAATAGTTCGTCAAAATATTCAGAATAGATAAGTACACTTCCACTGCATATCACCCTCAGTCCAATGGTGGCATTGAGAGAATGCACTACACCTTAACTGAGTGTCTCAAGAAATATATAGAAAATAGAAAAGATTGGGGAAAATGGGTACCAATCTGTCACCACGCCTACAATACCACAGAACATGAGGCCTCTGAATACACTCCACATGAACTAGTATTTGGGTAAAAACCGCGAACACCATTTAGTTTTCCACCGAGAGACTCGGAATTATCTGCGACATATGCTAATCATATTTCTGAATTAATTGGTAGCCTATCTCAAATGCAAACTATTGCGGCAATGTACTTGGTTGAAGCTAAGTATAGATCTAAATATTATTACGATAGAAAACTAAACACAAAAGATTTCAGAGAAGGCGAATTGGTTTATTTGTTAAAAAAACCTCATGTAGGTAAATTCGCGGTTGATTATGAGGAACCTTATAAAATTATTGAAATTAATCACAAAATGAAAAATGCTAAATTAAGAAATGGGGAAACAGCAAAAATCACAATTCTAAAGAACTTAAAAAGACCTGGTTTTCTGAAAGATCCGTCACTTGCAGGCTATGATTATAAACACATAATTATTGAAGATTCCGAGAGTGAATCGTCAAGCGTGTAAGGTCAGATACATGCTGTACTCGCTCTCACAACAAATTTTCATATTTATAACACATTTTTCTCTTTTTCCGCTGCTTATGGGCGTAAAAAGAAGAAAAGACACCTTTTTTCTCTTTTTACTCTGTTCTCAGAAAGCATCAAATTATTAATACATTCAACTATCAATATAATACCCGTGTAAATTGATAACGCAATGTCGAACTGTAATATTAAAAACCCTCCACATCCTGAGTTATATAAGATGGCGAGCTCACATATATTTTTTTCTTCATTTTGTAGAATTGCGTCAGACGATGATTCCAGAAATGTGGACACTATACAATATAAAATATAACTTTATTGAACATAAAATATAACTCTATTAAAAATAATCCAGGAATGTTATCAGAACATATATCACCACTTGCTACCTCTAGTGTTGATTGGAAAATCATTCACAAGGTTGATTTAGATACGTATTTTAACACAGGAAGGAACCTGTACGATCAATGCCAGAAATTATATCATCACTGTGAACAATTAATGTCACCATGCCCACATAAAAATTTACTGGATTCGAAACAACAGATTGATGACACTATCAACCAAATCAGCTAACACAACTTCTGTCGGGCTTGGGTGCATCCAGAGACACGCATATCAAGCGCTCAGTCTAACCATTTGTAGGACAAATCAGTAAGATATTATCTAGTACATTGGATGAGAATACTGAAGTAAATCTACGAAATTTGATTAAGATCACATCCAATGACACCAAGCAATTAGCAAAACTTTTAGTCGAACAAACAGAATTAGTTGATACAAAATTCACTGACATAGACCAAAAAATAGAAACATTATGTACTACTTTATATAACATTTCTCAATCAAATGACTATCATTTTAAATCAGAAGCCATAATTAACGCGATACAATTTTTAAATGAAGGCACCATTCAATTCAAATTAGACACCGAAAATGTAACGAATGCAGTAACATTTACCTCCTAAGGAGCGTTGCACCCGTGATTTGTGCCTCCAACTGTATTCGTCAAATCTGCCAATATAGTAGCGAAAACTAAATCAAACGTTCGCATATATTTGGTCGGAATATAGTTACTACTTAGACAACCTATTAATTTGTAAAAACACCGGGCAGGTTCGTGAAATCAAACAAAATGCTGGTTGTGAAATCAAATTTACAACCAACCAAAATTTAATCAATTTAGTAGATTGCAACATAAAAATTATTCAATTACAAGACACTTATTGGGTCAGGTTACGTAAGACAAATCCATGGGCCTTCTCAACTGCTAATACTGAAACTCTTTTCATACAATGCCCCAAGGTGGCACATATCACCACACAAATAAGCAGCACAACTATTCTCAGGCTAAACCCTGTACGCACAAACAATGCGAGACTCATGGGTTCACGTGAATATACCCTTAACTCTTCCGAAGTAGCTCTCATCACAGAAAATCTAAATCTAAGTTCTATATTATCAAATTTTACACACATACAAAACATGTCAAATTTAATCCATGAGGTAATAAACTCTGAAATTTCTCAAAAAGCGAGAAACCTGCATGGGATCCATGTAGATTCTCTGAAAACTAACACTAATTTACAGGAAATTATACAGAAAGCCAAAAATTTAGCTATATATCGCGACATAAACAATGATTTTGACTCCTTCAAGTATAGCACACATACAACATTATATTCGCTAATAGGCTTAACCATAACCGTGTTTGTGACTTGGAAATTTGTAATCCCCGGGGGGTTTCCGTTTACTAATCTGTTTCAAGTGCGTTACAGGAACACTCAATAGTCAAACCTCCAACCGAAATCATAACATTGAAATGCAGCCACTGCAGGTTGCGCGATACATTGCACACCCGCTTAATGCTTTACCATCCAATCCAACTTGAAATGTGCATTCCAATCGGATGCCTCAACAATATGCGCAAACAGCGCACGTGCTCGAACTAACTCTGTCACAACAGGCCAGGCTCAGGGCCATTGAAGCCCCTTAACATCAACGAGGCAATGCCAAGCCGACGTCATCGTCAACCAACTCCAGCTGAATCATTACAAAAACTACAACACATATATGATCTACTAGGAACATTGCAAAAGCGCACTCCAGCGCATCATACAGAACATTAATATTCTTATACACATATATAAACAAATTCCTATTTCTTCTATTTATAGTGTTACTTTTAAGTTTATGTCCACTTCAACTCACACCAACGTAATTTTGCGTACCAAACGAATGCATTAGCGTAGTTATTACTTTTTACATCAATAATTCAAAGTACTCTTGATAATAATATTTTCTTTAGACATAAGCTGATACTGGATGAAAACTACAACACGTCTCTGCGCATCACATGAGTTTTTGCAACAATTTTTGATAATAAGCTTTCTTCACTATACTGTTTACATAAACAAATCAAATCACCAGTGCTACGGCATACGAACTCATAGATGCGTAATGTACATGTAGGTATTACAAAAACAAAAAAAAAATATTGTTTCCAGAGCATACTATGCGAATAATCTCTCGGAATCAGATATAGAATCACCGATGTAAATTTTGGATATCCCTTCAATTATAGTACATTTGGAATTTAGCACCAACTATGCAGTGCTATATATATTAGACTATTATTATTAGATACAATGTTAGAGAAAAGTAATCGTGCAGGGCCTAAATTTTCAGAGTTCTCAATATTCATGAAAATGCGAACTCAATACTTCATCAAACTCTCTTCCTTCCCCTTATTTCCTACCTGCAATTGTTAAGAGCCTCTTATGAATCAAGATAGTAGTTATTTCATCAAGATCCGTGTGAATCTTAAAATCACTAGCAAATCTTTGTCCAATTCCATGGAATTTTTGTCAAAAGTCTGTTGTCACGTTTTGTCTTCTGAATGAGACACTCATCCAATTACGAATTAAAATGCTTGAATATCTTTTTCTACAATGTACCTAAAAAAATGCGAGACTCATGGCTTCACGTGAATATAGCTTTTACTCTTCCGAAGTAGCTACAAGAGAAAGAAGAAAGCTGCATCCATGTAAAGTCTGGAGTTCCATGTCAGAGAATCAGTGCAACACTAATGTAGAAGAGTCAAGGAGTCGAAGTAGAAAACACATGAGATAAGATTATTGAGAAAGACGCAGAACACAACGCAATGAGGACACATCGTTACATATTGACGAAAAAAGATTAAATCTAATTATAAACTTCAGTTCAACCATTTGTAAAGCAAACACCAAACACATTTAGAAGTCAACTTTATCACTGAAACAGAATCACATCAGCAAAAAGGAAACAAACCAGATGTAAAACTTTCCATTCCTAACATTGTATAACAAAAACTTCCTCCTCACTCCTTCTCTTCTGCTCAAAATCATATCAGTCATTTAAGAACTCTGCACTGATAGGACAATTTGAAATTTTTAACAATATAAAAAAAATCCAATTTTAACAAGTATTGTAGAAAGAGAACGCAGTCAAACACAAACACTTTTGTAATACACCACATACTAGCGGGGTGTGAATACAAACAACATCAAACAAACACTATACTAATATTGTTTTATAAAACCGAATGGACATCCAAATTTCTTTGAGGTACCAGAATCTGCCACGTCGTGGCCGTTGTTCATCACTGTTATGGGCGCGTGACGTACTGTACCTAGGCGTACGTCGGTTCCCACGATGGGGAACTGCACGTGTGTGCTGACAATACAGACGTTGCATTGCCCGGCGTGACGACGCAGCCCTCGACTTGCGACTCGGAGAATCGCAAGTCCATGGCAAAGAGGGAAACGTTATCGCCCTGCGATAACGAGACTTCTTTGCGCTGCAGCCTACTGCGGCTGCAGCGAATGGCAATAGCCGCCCGACTCGTGCATGACGAGCCTATCTGGCGAGTCATCTGAATAAAGACATACTGCACCTGACATCCTTGGTCTCACTCTTTAACCCACTCCGCCCACGCATCATTTTCCCGCAACACTACTATGGATAGTTATTTGCGATACATCTTTTTGCCAAACACGTAATAATACTAAGAAGTCTTAACTTCATTATGCGGTTCATTTAATTCGAATATAAATGTTTATTTCGAACCCAGTCATGCCATGTATAAGCCCTGTCGATGGTTGGACCAATGGTCAAGCTAAGGGCAAATTATACGGGCCAGGTCAGAAAAACGTTACAGCTCGTACTCGGCCCGGGATAAGCTACCACGCCAGGGCCAGACCAGTCGGCACGGCCACCTGGCCCAATCCGGATCTTGGTCTTAAATTGATTAAAGTGAAAAAAAGTAAAAAATTTTATCTTTAATATTTTGCGTTCTGATAGTCTGTTTGAACATTTACTTATAACAATAGTCGATGTCCGTTTGGTATTGAGCTATAATATTAAGCTTGTGGTTTTTTAATTAAAATATACAGTACGTAGGTTGGTGAGGTATAAGGATTTTCGCTTTAAACATTTACTTATAACAATATTCGGTGCCCGCGGATTATATTTCTGTCATATTGGGCTTTTGGTTTTTTAATAAAAATTTATAGAACGTGGGTTAGTTGGTTATAAGGGTTTTTAGTTTGAACATTTATTTATAACAATAGTCCGTGTCCGTTGGGTATTACAGCTGTAATATTGGCCTTTGGTTTTTTAATTAAAATCTATAGTACGTGAGTCAGTGGGGTACAAGTATTTTCGGTTTAAACATTTGCTTACAATATTAGGTGTTTGTCGGGTAGTGAGCTGTAATATCAGAATGTTGTTTTTCTAATTGAAATTAAGGGGTAACAGCACTCTAGAGCCACGAAAAAGGCCTGACTTTGATAATTTGTTTGTAGGAGATGGGTAATGGGATCGGCCTTTTTTTCAGGGTTTAATTAAACACCTATTGAAGTATAGTTTTATTAATAATAAACAATTACGTATGACAATATTCGGTGCCTGGGGTTTTTGGCTGTAATATTGGGCGTTTGGTTTTCTAATAAAAATGTATAGAATCTGGGTTAGTAGGCTATAAGTATGTTCGGTATAAATATGTATTAATAACAATATTCCGTGTTTGTGGAGTATTGAGCTGTAATATCGAGCTTTTGGTTTCTTAATTGAAATTTATATTACGTCGGTTAGTAGGATATAAGGGATTTGGGTTTGAACATTTATTTATAACAATAGTCGGTGTCCGTTGGGTATTATAGTTGTAATATTGGGCTTTTGGTTTTTAAATTAATATTTATAGTACGTGAGTTAGTGGGGTATAAGTATGTTCGGTTTAAACATTTATTTATATCAATATTCGGTGTTTGTGGGTTATTTGGCTGTCATATTGGACTTTAGGTGTTTTAATAAAACGGTATAGAACGTGGATTAGTAGGGTATAAGTATGTTCGGTTTAAATATTTATTTATAACAATAATCGGTGTTTGTGGGGTATTGAGCTGTAATATCGGGCATTTCGTTTCTTAATTGAAATTAATACTATGTGGGTTTGATGTGTATAAAGGATTTGGGTTTGAATATTTATTTGTAACAATAGTCCGTGTCCGTGGGGTACTATAGCTGTAATATTGGACGTTTGGTTTTTTAATTAAAATTAATACTACGTGGGTTAGTGGAGTATAAGGATTTTCGCTTTAAACATTTGTTTATTACAACAGGTGGTGCCCGCGGGTTATTTTGCTGCCATATTGGGCTTTTGGGTTTTTAATTAAAATTAATACTACGTGGGTTAGTGGGTTATAAGTATGTTCAATTTGAAAATTTATTTATAACAATATTCGGTGTTTGTGGAATATTGAGCTGTAATATCGGACTATAGGTTTTTTAATTGGAATTAATACTACGTGGATTAGTGGGGTAAAAGGATGTTAGCTATAAAAATGTATTTATAACAATAGTCGGTGTCCGTGGGGATTGAATTGTAATATTGGCCTTTAGTTTTTTAATTAAAATTAATACTACGTGGGTTATTGGGTTATAAGTATGATCGGTTTAAACAGTTATTTATAACAATATTCGGTGTTTGTGAAATATTGAGCTGTCATATCGGGCTTTAGGTTTTTTAATTGAAATTAATACTACGTGGATTAGTGGGGTATAAGGATTTTAACTATAACAATTTATTTATAACAATAGTCGGGGTGACCGATGGGTATTGAGCTGTAATATAGAGATTTTGTTATTTAATTATAATTAATACTACGTGGGTTAGTGGGGGCCCGTTGGTTATTTGGCTGTCATATTGGGGTTCTGGTTTTTTCGTAAAAATGTATAGAAGGTGGGTTATATATAACCCAATATCGGGATTTTGGTTTCTTAATTGAAAATAATACTATGTGGGTTAGTCGGGTATAAGGGATTTGGGTTAGAACATTTATTTATAACAATAATTCGTGTCCATTGGGTATTATAGCTGTAATGTTGGGCGATTGGTTTTTTAATTCAAATTAATACTTCGTGGGTTAGTGGTGTATAGTTATGTTCTTTTTAAATATTTATTCATAACAATATTCGGTGTTTGTGGGTTATTTGACTGTCATATGGGGCTTTAGTTGTTTTATTAAAAAGATATAGAACGTGGGGTAGTGTGGTATAAGTATTGTTCGGTTTAAATATTTATTTATAACAATAGTCTGTATTTGTGGTGTATTCAGTTGTAATATCGGGCAAATTGATTTCTTAATTGAAATTAATACTACGTGGGATAGTTGGGTATAAGGGATTCGGGTTTGAACATTTAGTTGTAGCAATAGTCCGTGTCCGTCGGGTCATATCACTCTAATATTGGGCGTTTGGATTTTTAATTAAAATTAATACTACGTTGGTTAGAGGGGTATAAGTATTTTCGCTTTAAACATTTGTGTATGACAATATTCGGTGCCCGTGGGTTATTTGGCTGTAATATAGGACTTTTGGATTTTTAATAAAAAGGTATAGAACGTGGGTTAGTGCGTTATAAGTATGTCCGGTTAGAACATTTATTTATAACAATATTCGGTGTTTGTGGAATATTGAGCTGTTTGTTGAGTATTGAGCTGTAATGTTGGACGTTTGGTTCTTTAATTAAAATTGATACTAGGGTATATGTACGTTCGGATTAAACAATTATTATAACAATATTCGGTGTTTGTGGGTTGAGGTATTGAGCTGTAATATCGAGCTTTTGGTTTTTTTGATTGAAATTAATACTACGTGGGTTAGTGGGGTATAAGGATTGTCGCTTTAAACATTTATTTATAACAATATTCGGTGCCTATCGGTTATTTTGTTGACGTATTGGGTTTTGGTTTTAACAACAATGTGTAGACGGTGGGCTAGTTGGGTATAAGGATTATTGATTTGAGCATTCATTTATAACAATATTCGGTATCCGTTGGGTATTGTGCTGTACTATTGGGAATTTTTTTTTTTTTTAATTAAAATTTATAGTACGTGGATTAATAGGGTTGGTTTAGACATTTATTTATAACAATATTCGTTGTCCGTGGGTTAGTTTACTGTCATATTGAGCGTTTAGTTTTTTAATAAATATTTATAGAACTTGGATTAGTGTGTTATAGGGGTTTTTATTTGAACATTTATTTATAACACTAGTCGGCTAGTTGTCCGCTTCTAAAACTAAATTACCGGGCCGCTTCGGTTACTAAACACTTAAAAACATATAAGATTAGATTATTTGAGGCATAATATAATATATACTTTGAATTTGGCGGACACCTGCAGATATGCAGTTTTGCTTTCTCAAAAATAAAATTTTGTAACCATGAGAATTTTAGGATAAGAGATTTTCATAAATCTGTATGATTTTGAGGTTCCTGAGTCAAAAAAGTATGTTTTTAAAAAATGTCTGTATGTATGTATGTGTGTGTATATATATGTATGTATATGTGTAACCAAAAGTTGTATCCACCATAACTCTTGTAGGGAAGCATGTTATACGCTGAAATTGTGCAGACATATTAGGTACGTTTGAACTTAGATCTTATAGAAATTTGGAGCTAAATGGATAATATGTAGGACGTTTTTTTTTTTAAATAATCACTGTTGAAAAATATGTTAATAAATAAATTTTTTTGGCAGTATTTATTGAAGATACATATAAGATAGACATACATTCTAAAAGTGCGCCTGATTTCCGTTTGATCTATCTTTTAAAACTATTCTTAAACTAGTTTTAAGAAATGAACGTGAATTTAAAGGTTTTTTAATTAGTTTCTATTTTGTCAAATTAAGAACAACTTTTTTCAGCATTTTGTATTAAAGATATATAACAAATAGATATAAATTCTAAAATCGCATACGATTTCCTTTCAATTTGTCTTTTAAAACTGTTCTTAAGCTATTTTACAAGGTTTCTATTAACGAACAGCAAATTGCACTGTTTAATGTAAAAGTGTTATCGAAGATAGAACCATGTGGGCTTTGTTTACAAACACACCGCAGACCCCCGTCGTCGATTAGCACCACATGGGAGCACAAACATGGCGACGTTAAAAAAAAAAAAAAAAAAAGAACCATGTTTGTTAAGGTGTTTATATTACTAGTGACAGGATAACAAATTTTTAAATTAGCGGTTTTATTTTTTACCTAAAAAGAAAGTTTCTTATAAATTTTCATAAATTTTCAGACAGTATACACATTGTTATGTAGGAAAAACTAGCAATTTTCAATGAAAATTGATGTTTTTTCAAAAGTGTCCTTGTGCATACTTGCATTTAAAAAAAATGTAATACCTAACACCTGTACCACACAGAACCGTAAACGTCAAACTTTTTAAAACTTAATTATACAGAAAAATAAAATTATATTGAATTTTCATTATAAAAATAACCGCATGAAACGACAATTTTAACTCTATTCATGGGTATCACTTTCTTAATAAATTTTTCTTTGAAATGTCGATATTCGTGGTTGTAATGCGAACAAGTTAAATGCGTTATCCTTGAAGTTTCAGATTAATTCATTGTAATCCTATGCACATAAGACTTGCTGAACATTGGAAAACCATAAATGGATAAAACCGCACTTTCGAAAAAATAAGAAATAATTTTCTGATGATTTTAAAACAATTATTCTATCGCAGAATATAGATCAAAATATTTTTTTTTAATAATTTCTATGTTTTCTTAAGTTTGTCTTCATAGTGTAGAGTACATTTGGAAACGTGTTTGATTTGGTTAATGTAGGAACACGATGGATTGTGTGCAATTAATGTTGGAGGAGAATACGTATAAATAACTATTAAGTCCATTAAAATTATTTTTATGGCCAATATTGCCAATACAAAATCATCTTTTGTTCTAAAAACGTACAATGTATCAGGAAATGAAATAAAACAAAATCGATTTTTTCGTCAAATTTTACTATAGGACCACCTTAAGTTCATGAGTGCACTTCTGAAGAATAGTTTAAAGCAAAAAGGCTTAAATTCAATAATGTAGATTAGCAATTTTTCAGGGGGCTATAAAGACCACTTAGAGGGGCCTAATTCGTAGTAAAATCATATATAGGGGAGGATGGGGTATTGCCGGTCACCTAAGCAAACGTGCTTGTTATTTCCACTTTCAAATAGTTTTTTAACTTTAAATAATTATTATGTTAGTTCAAACCATTGACTTTAAATATTTATTAATGGTGTAATATAAAAATTTAAGATATCGAAGCTATAAGTCGAAATAGAAAAAAAGCATTTTAACCGGGTTTACCCCACATCAAAGCCTAAGTGCGAATAATATGCGACAGATCATATGAAAGTTTATATAATTGATTTAAAGAAATTTTTCACCTATAAAAGTAACTTTCTAATAGTGACCGGAATTGTACCAAGGCTGACCGGTATTACCGGTTTAGTTAATTATATAAACTTTCATATGATCTGTCGCATTATTATTCGCACTTAGGCAGTGCAATATGTAATAACATAACCACCGTTCAATCAAAAACACTTAAGCAAAGTTGCCCTACCTGAGAGCGCAACGCAACGTTTTCTTAGCCTTACTTTCGGGAGCGTCATATAAAGAACATCCTGACCAGGATTACCCCAATTCTGCTTAGTAATTTACATTGAAATGACAAAAAACCAATAGGTTTATACTCTTTTTTCTTCACTACTTCGTATTCTTAGATTGTTCAAATTAATAAAGTTGTAAAAAATAACTGCATAAAGTAACAAATAATATTCATAAGAACTTATTTTGTAAACTAGATTTCTTATAAGAAATTTTATGATGCGTTTAATATACTATTCGAATTATTATCTAAAAATGTTTAGATTATTGAAAATAAGGGTAACCGGAATTAGCCAGTGACCGGCATCACTTCGTTTTCCTCTAATACACATATTTATGATATAAAAACTTGCATCAACTTAAATTGCGTCAAGATATTTTGGCTGTCTATAAAATGGTTAATGATTTATTACCGAATTTAACTCAGACTTGACCCCTTAAAGTGATATTTAGCTCGGGTGTAATTAGTCTCGGCGTGGTACTTGTTGCTTGGTCTCCTGCGCGGAACGTGAACTAGAATCATCCCTCCATTCCTACTTATGTTTGGAAGGTACGGCTGTCTGTTATTTTTTTTTTTCTACTACAGTGACGTAATACTACATCACAATATTTTTAAATATATTGTGACGTCTCCGTGAGGCGGAAACGTCTTTTATTTAAATATTTGTATTTTTACGCCTACACTTTCGTGCAATAGCGCGGGACGATAATTAACTAACTTCCTACGAGAATTGACTGTGAAATGGTAGGATAGTTACCCTGCACTGTATGTTCAGAGCATCGGTAAGTTTAAGGAGAGACGAGAGGGTTTAAACACGTAAACCGTATGGCGGAGCGTCGTGTATATGGAGGATTTATAATAAAATAATACATGATAAATAAAGAGATAGTGATAGGGAAAGAAATTACAGAAATAAAGAATATAGAATATTTAAAAATGGGACTTACTTTTTATTGAAAGATTGAATAACAGAATTCTGTCTCTGACTCTCTTTCTTCTCTCTCTCTCTCTCCCTCTCTCTCGCTCTCTCTCTCTCTTTCTCTCTCTTTCTCTCTCTTTTTCTTTCTGACCTGGAGTACTGCGGAGCTGGCGGATGGCGTCGTCTTCTGGGGTAGGTTTGGCTTCGGAGTTGGTGTAGTTGGTTGATGTAAGTAAAGGAGTAAATGGGCAACAGAGCTCCAGATAGCTCCAAGCAAATGAATGGACTAGCCATAAACGGTATGTAAGGCATAACCCTGGACGGCAATGTCGATGACCATCTTGATGGTATGGATGACCACAAGAATGGCAATGATGCCGGCACTGGCAGTACCGAAGGTCATAAATCTTGACCATACACGGTCCCAACTGCTCGTGATGATCTTCTCAACAGCGTCATCGTTGAGAAGTTTAATTATTGTACCCTCATTATCGGAAATAGGGTGACCACGCATCTCTCTGGCTAGATCATTTAGCAGAGCGGGTCTCTCGACGGGAAACATTATACTTTCCCGGAGTTGTGCAAGATCTTGCTCGGTGTAGATACCGTTAGTGGCTAAATCTTCTGGATTTAGGTATTTCCACCTGGGTTTGGTCATTGGTTTAAGAACCAATGGTTCTTTGGCTTCAGTGGGGCGAGGTAAAATTTTATACCAGGCATCCCCAACGTAATACATGGAAGGGAGTAAGGCGTTACAACTAATTACAGTGCCTTTATTTTTTAGGATATGGGTTCTAGGAGTGAGGTAATAGGTCTTATTATTGCGTCAAACCTCTAATTCAGCATAACACTCTGTGCCATGTTGAATCCTAACTTCTACTGGAATACATTTTATAATGTGGACTACTTCGAATTTACACACGCAAATATATCTAAATTCGCTACAGAGATCTTATTTCTTATTGCGAAACTTTCACCTTTAATAGTTTCAAATATCACCAATTTGGGGTGTTCAGTCTTTATCACCGTATATCCACAGATAGATTCCTTACCCTTTGACGCGAGAGCAAAGGTTACGTCTTAAGTAGTCAGCGAATAAATCGATTGATCACTACTTACGTCGTAATCGATCATTTTATTGGCTAGACCTTCATACAATATTCCATAATGAGTGAATTTACAAGTATCAATGGGGACAGGGTCCCAAAACGTATTGCCACCATCTTGATCTATGCAGGTGCCACCTGACAAGTCACAGACTGTGCCGGAACGTAAATGGACGTTATTATTATTCAGGCTTACTCGAGCCGTATATGAATTTAAAGTTATTTTTATCGTTCCCTGAACTACAACCTTTTCCCAAGATCCAAATGGATCTGTGTATTCTGCGACATCACATTTTCCTTCTCCATTTACGAATCCAGCGAAAGTCAAACCATGGGTCACGTTATTGTTTACCTTAACCCCACTTATCACGCGTGAGTTTATTGATATTACTCCGGAGCGATGGAGTTCCGAACATGTTTCTCTGCTTATCTCTGAGACGAATTCATTCTCGACATTCAATACAATTGAAACGTGCGAATACATACCGCAATAGTATTCAGTACGATGCACTTCCAATTTGCATTGAATGACATTTGTCTCCTTATAATCATTAATTTGTAGTAATTTAATATAAGGCCTAGTTACGTTTATATGACTATCGGGGATCTCGCATTCCCCAATATCTTTCAAAGAAATCGTCGTTAAATTCATACTTCGTGATCCACAATCGTACCCGATCATCCCCCAGGATGCAGTGGCTGACAGGAGTAGGAATAATACATGGATCATGATTATTGTTCTGTAATCAGAAGAAGTATTAATGTACATTTCCATATAAGGGTTGTTAAATTTATTAAACAGTAATGAATATAATATTTAATTTTTTAATTGTATAAGTTTGTAAAATGTAATTATTTTATTTACTAAGATAAATATATATATATTTTTTTTATAATATTTATATATATATTATTTATTTTTATTTTTGTATTTTAAACTCCCTTTAATCATATGTATATATAAATTTTTTTTTAATTTTATCTTTAATTTTATTTAATATTTACTACTTGTTTTTATAACTCATCGTTTGGTTTGTTTTTGGTTTTTCTTTGGTTTACCTCTCGATTAATATGAGATATTCTGAGTCTGTTTGCGTGTACTATCTTACTGGACTTTTTATATTTGATTCTTATATTATTCTTATTTATTATTTCTAAAATTTAATGGGGTCCAGAATAATGGTCCCCGAATTTACCCGGTTTAGGACCTGTCAATAAAAATACGTAATCTCCTAACTTGAAATTTCTTGGATTTATCGATCGATCATAATATTTTTTATCTAAGTTTCGAATGTATCAAATGATCATAAGTTAGTCTTTGAATTCCGTTCAACCGTGTCACTAAATCTATAACATATCCTTTATACGGTGACAATAAATCGCCTTCACGCAAAGGATTACTAGATGGAAGTCTTGCTAATTTACCGAATACAACCTCATAAGGTGTATGTTTGGTACTTTCTTGAACACAAGTGTTATAATTGAGCATAGCAATGTCCAACCAGTTATCCCATTCGTTGTCAGCATCTGTGTACTATTTTAAAAATTCACCCAACGAGTGGTGGGAACGTTCCAATGAACCATTAGATTGAGGATGAAAATCAGTGGTTCTAAGAAAATTCGACCCTTGATCAGTTAATATAACTTTAGGAGAGCCGAAAACACAAATAAACTTTTTTATAAAAGCGTCTGCAACAGTGGTTACTAATGTATTTTGAAGCGGAACGGCTAAACAGAATTTGGATAACTGATCTTGCATTGTAAGGATGTACTCATGCCCATTTTCAGTGGGTTTTAAAGGCCCAACTATATCCATAGCTACCTTATCGAATGTAGAACCAGGCGTATCAGTGATTACCATTGGTTGTTTGGTCTTTAAAGGAACTAATTTTTTTAATTGACATTGTAAACATTGCTGAATCCTTATTTGTATGTCTTGTTTTAGATTTTCCTATTAATATGTTTGCTTAATGCGATTATACGTTTTGGAAATTCCTTTATGCCCTCCTATCGGAGATTTGTGCATTTCTGAAAATATCTCATCGCGTTTCTCTGGAGGTATAAATTTTAAGATTCCAGTACAAATCAGAATTTTAATTGGAGTATTTTTAAAAATTTCATCTATTAAATTCAAAATTTCTGTCCATTCTAAACCTTCTATTTCTTTACTTTTATCTAAACAAATTTCTTTGTGATGTAATTTTAACAATATTTCTCTTAAAACAAATAATGTGTTATAAATATTTTCTTTGATTGAACTTAATGATTCTGGATCCTTTTCTTTTATACATAGAGAAAAGTAATGTCGACTACCCTTTCGTTTTATACTAACTACTTCGTCAATTGTTAATGATTGACTTACGGGTATTTTGTTAAATTCTAATAACCTCTTCGCACCTTCATCACAAGGGAAACCTTCATTCGTAACAAAATAAGCTACATTATCTATTCTATGTTCGATAAGATTTTTTTTTCTATCATCTGGCGTCTATAGATCGAACTGGATTTTTCTGTCTGTGCAATTGATAACGAAGTATTATCAGATATAGAATCTCCATCGCGAGTTAATGGCGGATTATTAACGACGGATTCAAACTTCCTGGAATTGATCTAATACTATTTGGAACGGCTAACGGTATTGCTTCTACATCCGATTCTGTTTCAATATCACTTTCATAATAATTCAGATTATGTTTTTTAACATTTCTTTTTGGACGTGCTTTAATAATTTCACGAGCCCGTGCTTTACTTTTCAAGGCCCATTTTCCCTTTTTGGTATTTTTAGGAGTTATTTGAGTGACTTTATCATTAATCCCTCCTGAGTTTAATACATTATTGTCGAACTCATCGAGCCTCTTTTGTGCTGTCGTCACGACATTGATGGGAATAGGTTCGACAGCGTTCCTTGAAAGAGCATCAACGTTTGAATTTAATTTTCCCGGTTTAAATATAACATTGTAATCATATTCCGATAATTTGAATCGCCACTTCGTTACTCGCGTATTATAATCCGCGGTTTTAAACGAAGTTAATGCTTGATGGTCAGTTATAATAGTTACTTTACGGCCATATATATACGAACAGAAACAATTCACGCTATGTAAAACCGCGAGGGCATCTTTTTCATAAATTTCGTATTTTAATTCCGAACCGCGTAAAACTCTAGAAGTGAAAGCGATGGGTAAATCGGAGTCGATCTTCCCTTGGGAGAGAACACCTTCAATTGCGTACCCCGATGCATCGGACGTTACGTTATATGGCTCATCTAGTTTCGAAAATTGCAAAATTTGAGCACTAATTAAATTTTGATTTAATTCGTTAAATGAATCCTTAGAATTTTTGTCTCATGAAAAAGGAACGTTTTTCTGGACTAGTTTTGTCAAAGGCTTGGCAATTCGCGCGAAATGTTGAATGAACCTACGGTAATAACCGGTTAAACCTAGGAATTGACGTACATTCTTTACTGACATAGGTCGCGGGAATTTTTCTACGGCTTCGATTTTCTTTGGATCTGGACTTAAACCCTTTTCACTTAGCATGTGACCCAAATAATTAACTTCGTGCTTTAAAAATTCACACTTATCAATTTGTAACTTTAAACCGGCTTCGCGTAATCGAGTCATCAACAGATTAAATTTATAGTCATGTTCTTCAAGGGTATCCGCATAAATTACTATGTCATCTAAGTAAACAAACAATATGACACCTTGAATAAAGTACTAAAATCGGTCTTATGCGCGTCACGAGGGTCCATTTTAATTTGATGAAAACCAGAAGCTAGATCTACAACAGTGTAGTATTTGGCTTTACCTATTTGATCGAAAATATCAGTAATATTTGGTGAAGGGTAAGCATCACCAATGGTTTTATCATTTAATTCGCGAAAATCCAACACCATCCACCATCTTGGTCTTCCTTGTGAATCCGGCTTCTTCTTAACAATCCATACAGGGGCGTATATGGCGAATTGGAATTTCTTATAATACCTGCCTATAATAACTCTTCAACCATTTTTGTTTATCTCATCCCTGAAAGCGTGTGGAAACATATACTGTTTGGCATTAATGGTATCATCGTCAGTGGTTGGGATTCTATGGAAAACGCGATCCGTACCCTTTAATTCATCGCCCGGTAAATGGAAACAATCCGCATATTTATTTATTAATTTTATAACATAATCCTTTTCAATTTGAGGTAATTCATCTATACGTAAATATTGTTCTATATTTCTACTTTCTATATTAAAAATGGGTACGCTTTTATTTGGCAATATATAATTTTCAGAACTAGTGAAACTACTCGTCTTTTTTACGTTATCTACTCCTAAATTTTCAAACGTTCCTAGTTGTGATATAAAAAACTGATGCTTCACACCCATACTAGTAGCTTCATTAAAGGGAAAGAAAAAGAATTTTCGACGTATAACCTTGGTCAAAATTTATCCTGTCGACTTTATAGATCTATGCAGAATAATATCGCGCGGTATAGGTCTATGTAGGCAAACTAGATAGTTACTATGATGGCGTGTAACGGTCGACCCTTTTAGTTTCCCATATTATTTGCCCCGATAAAACTAAATAAGCAAAATTATGACAATAACAACCACTTAAAGGTTATGTTTTAAGAAACAAAAACACTATCTGCATACTTATTAAGCATACTTATTATGTATTATTTTGATTTAAAAGTTTATGTATTTAAGAACTCAATAACAATATTATGTTACACATATATATTAAATAATCAAAATAAGAAAAAATTCTGAATATCTAAATAACTATATGAATTATTAATGCATATATTTATGTTATTTATTTAATATAAGAACTCACATATGGATACAAAATTATTTGCAGTTCTGAAATTAAAATTCTAGTTTTAAATAAAGCATGAGATAACGTACGTATTTGTACATGTAATATTATTATTCTTTATTGTACTTTTCAAGAAACAATTACATCAATCGGAACATTATTTTGTGATCACTGTTTTTCATATGCAAGGAACATTATTTCTAAATTTTCATTTTTCTAGGTTAGATATTCTTTATGATTACCTTTATATGGAAATAGTATGAATAGAACTGTGGATCTTATTATTATAATTGATTTTACACAGATTTAATTTAATCATTAATATTTTTATTTAATTTCGTATATGCTTTTAAACTAATTTTACCATTCTAAAAATCTATTCTTTCAAGAGGATTTGCGAGAAAAATTGTGATCATAAGTTTTCCACCAAAAAATATTAAAAAAAAGAAAGCTATAAACGATTCTAAATTCCAATATTCAATTATATTTTTCACCCATTAGAATCGTTATAACCACGAAAAGGTCGATTGTATAGGGATATGTGACACCGATAGTCGATCAACCTTTAATAATCAACCCTTTGTTGAAAATATTAAAAGGAATCTAGTTTCTATGAAATATTATAACCAAAAATTGTCAATTATAGTCAAAGGTAGTTAACTATTGAAGTCTTAACCTAACTATGTGAATTATAATTAAATTTCACCATTAATGTATTTGTATTAATATTCTTTAAAATTTTTCGGTAATCTATGCAAGAATTTTGAGATTTTTTCCGCAAATCGAAGTCTAGATATTTCTTGTACTGATTATTTTGTTAATAACTACAATAATTGTATCCTCCTCGACCCCTATGGATTGTTTAGTAGCGGCCGCGTCTCGCTTAGCCCGATACACATGCGGTTGCAACCACACACCCGCTTCAGCTTCTATCTGCTTCCTAATCGCGTTGTTGCGGCGCTTACGTTGTCTACCCGATAATCGTTTGGGGCGGTTAGTAAAGTAACCTAACTGTTGGTTTTCCACTGCAAAAATAAAGGACAAAAATAGTAGTACTGATGTTTAAAAGGAATAATGTTCAATTACCTTTACCCTTACAATCGTTAAAGCCACGAACAAGGCCGATTGCATGAGGGAAAGGCGATGTCAATATTCAACCAACTTTTAATAACCCATTTTTTCAATATTACGGAAAAAAACTCAAAACTAATATTTGCACATCAATAATTTAACGAGGTTATTATAGATCTAAGCTTTATCTGCCGATTCTAATTTTTACTAACTAACACATACTTTAATTACTAATCTTAATTCATGAATAAAACCTTTCCTAAAATATAAATTTTGCTAGGGCTGCGTAAACGTCTGAACCTAATATATATATATATATATATATATATATATATATATATATATATATATATATATATATATGTTCTTGTCTCTTTTCCTTTTCATGACTGAACAAAGTAGAATTAAAATCCAAGTAGAGTCATTAGAAAACAATTTTATAGAGGAATCCGAAGAATATTTTATTAATAGATTAGAAACAGAAATAGCATCAGTATTTCGTGAACGAATTAGGGAACTCCTAGAGGGTCTCGACGTATTTGTTTTCATATAAATTTTGTATGTATAATAAGCTATCCCAATTAAATAAAAATAAATAGTATTTTGTATATAAACCTTGTTATCCTCATTTCTTTTCTCACTTTTCCTATATCAATACCGTTAATGAACTTGGAACGATTAGCCTAGAGAGCGCCCTACTATCGTAAATTACTATATAATCTATTAAGGAGTAAAACTTAGTTTGAGAATATTTAATAATTTTTCAAAGATTCTATTACAATTGAAATTGCATCACATCCAGAGAGTCCAAGTACAAATACATTAATGGTGAAATTTAATTATAATTCACATAGTTAGGTTAAGCCTTCAATAGTTAACCACCTTTGACTATAATTGACAATTTTTGGTTATAATATTTCATAGAAACTAGATTCCTTTTAATATTTTTAACAAAGGGTTGATTATTAAAGGTTGATCGACTATCGGTGTCACATATTCCTATACAATCGACCTTTTCATGGTTATAACGATTCTAATGGGTGAAAAATATAATTGAATATTGGAATTTAGAATCGTTTATAGCTTTCTTTTTCTTTATATCCTCTTGAAAGAATAGATTTTTAGAATGGTAAAATTAGTTTAAAAGCATATACGAAATTAAATAAAAATATTAATGATTAAATTAAATCTGTGTAAAATCAATTATAATAATAAGATCCACAGTTCTATTCATACTATTTGCATATAAAGGTAATCAGAAAGAATATCTAACCTAGAAAAATGAAAATTTAGAAATAATGTTCCTTACATATGAAAAACAGTGATCACAAAATAATGTTCCGATTGATGTAATTGTTTCTTGAAAAGTACAATAAAGAATAAGAATATTACATGTACAAATATGCACGTTATCTCATGCTTTATTTAAAACTAGAATTTTAATTTCAGAACTGCAAATAATTTTGTATCCATATGTGAGTTCTTATATTAAATAAATAACATAAATATATGCATTAATACTTCATATAGTTATTTAGATATTCAGAATTTTTTCTTATTTTGATTATTTAATATATATGTGTAACATAATATTGTTATTGAGTTCTTAAATACATAAACTTTTAAATCAAAATAATACATAATAAGTATGCTTAATAAGTATGTAGATAGTGTTTTTGTTTCTTAAAACATAACCTTTAAGTGGTTGTTATTGTCATAATTTTGCTTATTTAGTTTTATCGGGGCAAATAATATGGGAAACTAAAAGGGTCGACCGTTACACGCCATCATAGTAACTATCTAGTTTGCCTACATAGACCTATACCGCGCGATATCATTCTGCATAGATCTATAAAGTCGACAGGATAAATTTTGACCAAGGTTATACGTCGAAAATTCTTTTTCTTTCCCTTTAATGAAGCTACTAGTATGGGTGTGAAGCATCAGTTTTTTATATCACAACTAGGTACGTTTGATAATTTAGGAGTAGATAACGTAATAAAGACGAGTAGTTTCACTAGTTCTGAAAATTATATATTCCCAAATAAAAGTGTACCCATTTTTAATATAGAAAGTAGAAATATAGAACAATATTTACGTATAGATGAATTACCTCAAATTGAAAAGGATTATGTTATAAAATTAATAAATAAATATGCGGATTGTTTCCATTTACCGGGCGATGAATTAAAGCGTACGGATCGCGTTTTCCATAGAATCTCAACCACTGACGATGATACCATTAATGCCAAACAGTATAGGTTTCCACACGCTTTGAGGGATGAGATAAACAAAAATGGTTGAAGAGTTATTAGAGGCAGGTATTATAAGAAATTTCAATTCGCCATATACGCCCCTGTATGGTTTGTTAAGAAGAAGCCGGATTCACAAGGAAGACCAAGATGCTGGATGGTATTGGATTTTCGCGAATTAAACGATAAAACCATTGGTGATGCTACCCTTTACCAAATATTACTGATATTTTCGATCAAATAGGTAAAGCCAAATACTACACTGTTGTAGATCTAGCTTCTGGTTTTCATCAAATTAAAATGGACCCTCGTGACGCGCATAAGACCGCTTTTAGTACTTTATTTGGCCACTATGAATTCGTACGTATGCCCTTTGGTTTAAAGAACGGACCAGCAACTTTTCAACGTTTAATGGACGATTTATTACGTGGTCTTCAAAGGTGTCATATTGTTTGTGTACTTGTTGCATAGTTATGTACATAGTTAATTACCAAGTATTCCGGACGAGCCCCCATAAAATGTGACGTCTCCGTGAGGCGGAAACGTCTTTTATTTAAATATTTTTATTTTTACGCCTATGCTTTCGTGCAATAGTGCGGGACGATAATTAACTAACTTCCTAGGGGAATTGACTGTGAAATGGTAAGATAGTTACCCTGCACTGTATATTCAGAGCATCGGTAACTTTAAGGAAACCTTATGGCGGAGCGTCGTGTTTATGGAAGATTTAATAATAAATAATAAATGATAAATATAGAGATAGTGAGAGGGAAAGAAATTACAGAAATAAAGAATATAGAATATTTAAAAGTCGAACTTACTTTTTATTCAAAGATTGAATAACAGTATTCTGTCTCTGACTCTCTTTCTTCTCTCTCTCTCTCTCTCTCTCTCTCTCTCTCTCTCTCTCTCTCTCTCTTTCTCTCTCTTTTTCTTTCTGAACTTGAGTACTGCGGAGCTGGCGGATGGCGTCGTCTTCTGAGGTAGGCTTGGCTTCGGAGTCGGTGTAGTTGAAGAGATGGTTGCTGCTGCTGTTAGCTGCTGAATTCGGACTGACTACTGGAGAAGAAGCTTCGGATTGATGCTGCAGTCGAGATGCACTAGGCTGCACCTCGACTGAGACTGGCTGCTGAGAAGAAGCTTTGGAGGCTCGTGCCCTCCGAATTTCCTTTCCTTTACCCTCTACATCTAGGGTGCGTAGAAGGGATCTCTTCTTCATTGGATGGATCGATATAGATCCGCCTTGCTTGACCTTAACCTCGATGACATTGGCTAAGCGAGGAAGTCAGGAGGTTCTATTTTGAGACATTTCGGCTGCACCTTCGCTCTCTTCATTTGATGAGAGAGGGAGAGAGAGAGAGAGAGAGAGAGAGAGAGAGAGAGAGAGAGAGAGAGAGAGAGAGAGAGAGAGAGAGAGAGAAGGAAAAGCGTGGGAGAAAGAGAGCAGCTTCCATACACACTATATATAGGAGTATTATTATTTCTCTCCATATTTTTAGGAATTGGATTTGGGAAGCACAAACGTGGGAGAATAACCCTGGTCTTCAGAAAAAAAAAAAAAAAAAAAATTCTCAACTCATAATTAAAATTAAAAATAAACGGCAACGTTTCGTCCCTGGTGGGGACCTCTTCAAGCCTTTATTCAAACAAAAAACATATAAACATATAAAATTATTTTTACAAAATATAGACATCATAAACTTGGTTGTTACATACCATTCGAAAAATACTGGTCATACCATAATAAGTAAAAAATATCAATTAAATATCACATGAGACAAACATGTCTCTCTCGTTATAATTATTGTCAGTCTATAGAAGTCACATAAGAAGCACAAGAATGTACGGTGTCTGCGCGGCGGAGCTCACCTATACACACATACATAGAAGGCCTATACACACATACATAGACGGCCCATACACACATATATAGACGGCCTATACATAACACAGAGCAAATTTGAGAAAGGGGGAAAGTTATACAGTGACAGAAATTGGTTTATTTAAATATTTATTTAATTTATTATATTGTTTACTAATCGTGTTGAAGTCTTCTTGTTTATTAATATTGTTCTTATTAATATTAATAAATATACTTTCTGATATTAATCTTTTGAAATTATTTGGTTCTTTATCTAAAATTTTAACATTAGCAAAGTCAAAACTATGTGAAAAATCATTAATATGAGTAGGAATTGGTAATATTTTGTCTAAAGAAGTTTTTTTGTGCTCATCTATTCTCTTTTTCAAATTTCTCTTAGTTTGGCCTACATAAGTAGCATTACAATTATTGCACGGAATCTCGTATACAACATTTGTCTCGCACCATTTATCCAGCTTATCCTTACCTAACTTAATAATACTATTTAATTTATTTGACATACAAGGAACAATAGTAAAACCATATTTTTTAAAAGAAGACTTACATGTAAAAAATAATTTTTCATGAAACGGAATCGACATAACATTTTTAACTGCAGACTCATTATTTTTAGTTTTTGAGTTGCCAAGAGTGTGATATCTAACACGATAACGGATACAACTATCAATAAATTTCTCTGGGTAACTATTTTCGCTAAGTATTTTTTTAACTATGAATAAATTTTTATTGTGAAATTGATTGTGTGAGAGAAGAAGAGCTCTATCTACTAGATTGTAAATAATGTTGCGTTTTAATTGAATTGTATGGTTTGAATTAAAATTTAAAACTCTATTAGTGTTTGTGGGTTTTTGGTACCAATTTGTAATAATACTATTATTATTTATTGTTAATGTGACATCTAGAAAAGGAATCATATTATTGTTTTGTATCTCGTGTGTAAATTGTAAATATTTATTATAACTATTAAATTTGTTTAAAACTAAGTCTAACTAGTCTTCTTTCACACACAAAGTTGTATCGTCAACATATCTAAAGTAGAACAGTGGTGAGACATTATGATTATTTTTTAATTCACTGAGAACTGTAGTTTCTAAGTCTTCCATAACAATATCGGCAAACAATGGAGAAATAGGAGAGCCCATGGGTGTACCAAAGATTTGTTTATAAATTATATTGTTAAACTGAAAGTAAGTGTTATCAAAAAGGAATTTGACTATGGTTCTTATATTATCAAACGGAATTTTAGAATGACTTTGAATAATTTGAAAACGTTTATCTAAACTGCATAACACTAATTCTATCGGTATGTTAGTAAACAAAGAGATCACATCAAGGGAAACTAAAATATATCCATGAGGAATATATATATTAGTTACTTTTTCTTTTAAAGCAAAACTATTGTCAATATGTGAAGCAGGATTTTTAAATACAGTTTAATTTAATAGTTTTGATAAGGAATTCTGTCAAAAATTAGCAATAACCAAAGAATTTTGTTCTAAGAATCCATCTATGTTTTTTACTAGAGCTGATAAAGGTAGTTTGACTGTGTGCCTTAATTATGATGATTACAATGAAAAAATGTCTAATCTTCTTAGTGATACTAAAACTTATAAAACGTTAAAAAAGAATCCTCTTGTATCAATGCAAAAAAATGTATACAATATTTTATCTGATTTAAATGATAGTGATTGCTTAGATTTAAAATATGATAGGTATAAATTAACACAAACTAATACTATTCTTCCCAGAGCTTATGGATTACCTAAGATTCACAAAAAAGATGTACCTTTAAGACCAATTATTTCAACTGTTAATAGTCCTACACATTTTCTAGCTAATGTTATTGATAAAACTCTTAGACTTGTTTTTAAAAATCCTGCTTCACATATTGACAATAGTTTTGCTTTAAAAGAAAAAGTAACTAATATATATATTCCTCATGGATATATTTTAGTTTCCCTTGATGTGATCTCTTTGTTTACTAACATACCGATAGAATTAGTGTTATGCAGTTTAGATAAACGTTTTCAAATTATTCAAAGTCATTCTAAAATTCCGTTTGATAATATAAGAACCATAGTCAAATTCCTTTTTGATAACACTTACTTTCAGTTTAACAATATAATTTATAAACAAATCTTTGGTACACCCATGGGCTCTCCTATTTCTCCATTGTTTGCCGATATTGTTATGGAAGACTTAGAAACTACAGTTCTCAGTGAATTAAAAAATAATCATAATGTCTCACCACTGTTCTACTTTAGATATGTTGACGATACAACTTTGTGTGTGAAAGAAGACGAGTTAGACTTAGTTTTAAACAAATTTAATAGTTATAATAAATATTTACAATTTACACACGAGATACAAAAAAATAATATGATTCCTTTTCTAGATGTCACATTAACAATAAATAATAATAGTATTATTACAAATTGGTACCAAAAACCCACAAACACTAATAGAGTTTTAAATTTTAATTCAAACCATACAATTCAATTAAAACGCAACATTATTTACAATCTAGTAGATAGAGCTCTTCTTCTCTCACACAATCAATTTCACAATAAAAATTTATTCATAGTTAAAAAAATACTTAGCGAAAATAGTTACCCAGAGAAATTTATTGATAGTTGTATCCGTTATCGTGTTAGATATCACACTCTTGGCAACTCAAAAACTAAAAATAATGAGTCTGCAGTTAAAAATGTTATGTCGATTCCGTTTCATGAAAAATTATTTTTTACATGTAAGTCTTCTTTTAAAAAATATGGTTTTACTATTGTTCCTTGTATGTCAAATAAATTAAATAGTATTATTAAGTTAGGTAAGGATAAGCTGGATAAATGGTGCGAGACAAATGTTGTATACGAGATTCCGTGCAATAATTGTAATGCTACTTATGTAGGCCAAACTAAGAGAAATTTGAAAAAGAGAATAGATGAGCACAAAAAAACTTCTTTAGACAAAATATTACCAATTCCTACTCATATTAATGATTTTTCACATAGTTTTGACTTTGCTAATGTTAAAATTTTAGATAAAGAACCAAATAATTTCAAAAGATTAATATCAGAAAGTATATTTATTAATATTAATAAGAACAATATTAATAAACAAGAAGACTTCAACACGATTAGTAAACAATATAATAAATTAAATAAATATTTAAATAAACCAATTTCTGTCACTGTATAACTTTCCCCCTTTCTCAAATTTGCTCTGTGTTATGTATAGACCGTCTATATATGTGTGTATGGGCCGTCTATGTATGTGTGTATAGGCCTTCTATGTATGTGTGTATAGGTGAGCTCCGCCGCGCAGACACCGTACATTCTTGTGCTTCTTATGTGACTTCTATAGACTGACAATAATTATAACGAGAGAGACATGTTTGTCTCATGTGATATTTAATTGATATTTTTTACTTATTATGGTATGACCAGTATTTTTCGAATGGTATGTAACAACCAAGTTTATGATGTCTATATTTTGTAAAAATAATTTTATATGTTTATATGTGTTTTGTTTGAATAAAGGCTTGAAGAGGTCCCCACCAGGGACTAAACGTTGCCGTTTATTTTTAATTTTAATTATGAGTTGAGAATTTTTTTTTTTTTTTTTTTTTCTGAAGACCAGGGTTATTCTCCCACGTTTGTGCTTCCCAAATCCAATTCCACTCTATATATAGCTATATCCGTCTCTTAATACAAATATCGGAGTTCGTTATTGTAATAAATAATAACAACAACAATAATAATAACAATAATAATAATAATAATAATAATAATTCTGGTTTTACGATGGTTATACGATTATTTACACTAACAATAATTATAATAAATAGTAAATTTAAACATAGGTATTTTATACTAAACGTTAACATAATAAAGTAATGTTAATAATATTAATAATAAAATGTGATAAGGTTCTCATAAGTATATCGTAGCAAAAATTATAATTTTAATATGAAGTATAAGATATAAAACGTAAAAAGATTCTTAAAAACATATTTCAGAAACAAAATAAATGGACAAAATAATCAAATATTGAAACTACATTACAAATAATATCCCATGCACAAAAACATAGATCGTTGCATGTGTGCATCCTGGGAATTCGAGCATAGAGTGTCCAGAAGTCTGGCTTATCTCACAGCGGGGCCTATAGTCGCTTCGCTCTACCCAGCCTTCTTGAGGCGCTTTTCCGAGATTTATTTCTTTTAATGTGCGCTCGTACAGTGTTATTACTCCCAGGCCTAAGGTTTCCAATTGTTTATCGGAGCCGTTGGCATTTTTGAATGTTTATTGAACTCTTATTATTTGTCTTAGCTCTCGGTAAAATCCTCAGCTGGCTTGCAGCTGTCGAACTCTTCCAGAGTCGAAATTATATATGCGCGTATACGAACGGAGGGAAAAAGAGAGTGGAAAAGAAAAAAAAACAACTATCAAAGTGAGGCTTTGATATTTGTCACTGATTTGATTATTAGTGAATATACAGGGACGTGACAATATCATGGTGGGTGTATTTAAAACAAAACTGTGAAGATTAAAATAGGTCCTTTCGGTGTCCTTTATGATTAAGTATACATATTGGTGATGATGGAATGGGTTAAAGAAGCCTGGAGGAAGGAGAAAAGCTACTGTGGTATGTGTAGGGCTGCTGTCGACGGACTCCACGATTTTATTAAGAATAATTACATAAAAAGATAATTCACTAATTCTATATAATTTATACATGTTGTCAGATTATAAACAAGTATTTTTAAATTTTTTTTATATACTCATTTCTAAATAAAAGAATATACAACGCACCTTGAATAATACCTCTAGGGTGGTCTGGAAAACTATTAAGAAATGTTAGAATTTAAGATTTTCATTTATGTAAGTTTAAAAAACAGATTATAACTTATTTTCTAACTAAACAACATAAAAAAATACTTTGGGACGGATTTGAACTCGCATAAAAAAATCAAGAGTCAGATACGTTATCCATAGGACCAACGCTACCTATGAGTATTGAATGATGGATGTAATATATAAATTGATCCCCCATGTGAAGATAAGGATAGAAGTGTAAGTATAATTTATTTTGTTATATGTTTTTACACGAAGAACTACTTTTATTGATATTGCCGGTATGTTATCGGCTGAGCGTTATCCTGTTACGTGACGTTTCGTAATATTTGGAAATCGACTGTCTGAATTAAGGTCTATCTTCTTTGGTATGGTGTACAGGTGTGTAAGATCACCGTTGATAGTGTCACAGAGGTCTTCTACGAGATTTTTTGCATAAATATAATATGTGCGATGCCCATCTGTGTAGGGTCACCGTAAATTGAAAATAAATCGATGAGCATTTTCGACCTAAATATCTGGAAATTGTGTCTATATTACGATTATTTTATCAATACTGTTTATTAGTTTTTTTAGTTTCTTTTACACACGAAGCTATGTTAACGTTGAATAACGAAAGAGAAAAAAATAACGCGTTACTATATATACTTCCTAACCTAATAAAAATAAACCTTTTGACGTATGTATACAATTATAATTTATTTGAATATATCATTTCAGTTAGTCTAAAGATATTTTTTATAAGCTATGGTATTGTATTTTGTTATTGAAAAGTCCGTACAAAAACCACTTTTTTTTATTGTGTGGAACAATGCTTCTCGATATAAATTTATTACTGCAGCACCGGACTCTTCGAATCCCACGAGGAGGTTCACTGAACGCGGCCCGAACTAATGGCGAAACCAACGATGTTCCAACTTCAACGATCTTAATTATTTATTCATTTGACTATTATTCCCCCCTGAAACTGTATTTATTCTTAGTATTTATTCAATTAGACAAATCGAAGATGCTGTTACATTACTTTATTATAATCTGAACGCGTTGCGTTATTTAATAAATTAACTAACTTCCAAAATGACTTTAACGTTTAACTCGATTTGATTTTAAGCTAATTTCGTACTACAATGGTTTTACCGATTTACTTAAAATTCAACTACACGAGGTATTACTCCGATGCCAAATGTAAAGAAAACATAATTCATTACTCTAAATAATTTTAACAAAATCTCGTACTAATAATTCGCATTAATAATCTCTGGATAGCTAAAGACTCGTCGGAAAAATATACTCCACTCACGTTGATTAATATCCAATCAATTAATCCAAACAATCCAACTACACTCAATAAAAACTAATCGGTGCGTAATGGCTTCTCTGCTGAGAGAAAGCCGTACACGGCACACTCCAGTCACCCGCGTACTCGAGTGTAGGTTAGTCTGTGTATGTGAATAGGCTGTCTACTGTAGCTACTGCTGGCCGGCGTGTGCTCGGCCGCAGATGTGCTCTCTCTCTCTTTCTCACTCCCTCTGCTCGGTCTGCTGTCCTGCTAGGTGCACTTGCTCGTGATCTAGCTCCTGCCTTTAGACCTCACTCTGCCGCCTCATGTGTCTGTGGGCCAGTTTGTTGTAGCACTTGCATACTATTACATGCTAGTCATCGCTGTAACAAAAAAACATAGCTTTCATTGGTGAACCTGCACGGTTTTTTCTCATCTAAGTAGCAACAACACCTGGCCAGCTTTGAGGTTAGGAGCGGTGAGAACGGTCGAGTGGCGGGAGCCGAGCACGAGGTAAAATCAACATAGAAGTGCCACCTAGATCAGGACACTTTGAACACAGCGCCACATCTACCAGGGCGCTACCTGTCGACTCAAACTGCAACTACGAGGCTACCGAGGTGACATTTGCTGTATCCTAGCCATAACATCGTCACCTTTCTCTCGCAGAACGACTCATCTTCGTCGCCACCACCACCATGGTTGATAGCTGCGCCATCTGCAGGGAGGTCCCCAGGAGCACTAATTCCCTACGTAAATGCTGCATATGTAATATTACTTGTCATCCGGCGTGCAAGCCTCTTGTAGTGCTCACCCGTGTGCAACAAGGTGCGCTACAGCTCCAAACTAAAGCTGTAGCATGCCAGGCATGTGTAAAGTCGAAGAGGTCGTTGTTCGATTCGGCAGCCCCGCGCGCGTCTAATACTACTATTAGTACGAGCGCGAAAGAGAAAGAGATAGCCGCGTCCACTCCAACCAATAAGAAGCGAGCGACAGTTGCGCGAGCCAATCTGGCGAGCAAGGCCGCGCCTACCAACTCCTCACTGTCTCCGATGCCGGGGTCATGCCCCGCCCCCACCAGCAGCCAGCTTCGAGTGGCCTCACAGTCTCCCGTGACGCCACTGAGCCCGCCTATTTCCAACATGGGACCTGAGCACAGAGGGTATCTCCGAGCGACATCATGGCCAATAGCGTGGAAATAACCCATGTAAACGACACATCGCAGTCATTTCATTCACGGAACAACAGCAGCGTTAACGATGTGAATGCGTCGGTTATACGTATGTTAGATTGTACTACCTTTAAAAAAGGATGACGATCTCCGGCTTGGTGGTGTACGCCAATTCTACATAAAAAAATATTGGCAATGCACTTGCTAGACATTCTACCTCTCGAAGGCATATTGGAAACAATTGTTAATAGACTAAATTCGTTACCAACAATACACACTTTAGCACTTTCAACTGTATCTTCAATGCAGAAAGTTGAGAAAAAGCTGTCAAACCAACATTCCCAGCTGAAGGAGATGAGAAAAGAAAAGCAAGTGCTGTGTCAAGAAATTGATAATTTAAAATTTAAAAATAAATTGGTACATGAAACATGTAACAACATAACAAATAATTTGGTGAATAAGGTAGAGGTAGACTATAATACGATATTAGGCAAAATAGACCATTTACAGCAGTATAATTTAGAGACGCAAAACATAATTGAAAATAATAACACAAATAAATATGAAAATGATTTTAAAATAATAACCGACAAAATTAATTACATTTAAAGTGATAACTCTGTAATACTAAAGGATGTAGGAAAAATACTAGCAAGTGAAACTGTAAACAATAAGTATGAAACTGCAATAAATAAAATCTAGAACACTAAGGAGAATATTCAGCAACAAAATCAAATGATATTAAATAAAATTGATAATTATCGAATTGCCGTGCTCCCCAGTAAGGAAAATACTACTTTCTTACCACTTAGTATTAACAATTGTAATGATAGAAAGTATCGCATAAATAATAATAATTTAAGTAATAATATTAGTAATCTAGATAATAATAATGACGACTGCAACTTTTTGTGCAAAATAAAAATATTGCTAGTAATATTAATAATACTGATAATGACTACAACACTATACAGCAAGACGGTGCTGCAGCATCATCTGCACGAAGCACGCGGGGAAAAATGGTCGGTGGGAGGGCAATGCACAGTAACAATAATAAAAGTGCTAATACAGAATTAATTATTTCGAATATATTTGACGGTAATGTCACTAAGCGTGTAGACGTGGCACACGCTATACTGTGCCGTGTCCTCTCATCTACGCAGAAATCAGACAAAATTATGCGAGCGAAAAAACTTATTACAGATTTTCATACTAGAGAAGTTGACACCTCGGCTCTTGACCAGGATACTACGGATGGGATTATCAATGGGAAATTTTTTATAAATGAATATTTATCAAAGGACTCATTCCTTAAATATAGAAGCCTTAAGGCCCTTGCAACAGAAGCTGAACAATGAACAAAAGATACACGAGAAATTTTTTTGCGGAATAGAATCTCTTAAGCTCTTAATACCAAAAAAGACATCTAGAAAGAGCTCAAGACTCTGGGCTTTCTGCCAAAAACAAGAGAGAAGCTTCATGGTTTCTCGCCGGAAGAGCTCAATGCCCACTTTGCAGGGGTGTCGATCTCGCAAAGTGAAAGTGACGAAGAACTTAACAACGTCTTGACCATTGCCAGTGATGACGGCTTAGTCTTTCGAGAAGTTGTTTCTCAGACGTGATCCTTACTGTTGCCCACTTCTCGTCACAGGCTAGAGGTGAAGACAACATCCCTCAAAGAATAGTGGCTAAAGCTCTTCCGTTTGTGGGAGATCACATTGTCAAAATATTAAACTGCTCCTTGTCCAATGTCATTTTTCCGGGAATTTGGAAAGGAGCTCAATTGGTGCCTTTGAAGAAGAAGCCTGCCCCATACAAGGTGTCAGACTTTCGACCAATTTCTCTGCTGAGCTTTCTTTCCAAAGTCCTGAAAAAAATAGTACATGAACAAATAACAGATTTATACGAAAAAACAACACACTGGACCCGATGCAGACTGGCTTTCGACAGCATCACAGTACATAGACAGCACTACTAAAACTCACTGAAGACATACGAACAGGTATCAACAGCAACAAGAAATTTTTTACCATCTTGTTAATGTTCGATTTTAGCAAAGCATTCGACGCCATTTCACATACAAAACTACTGCGTAAGCTGATGCGCATGGATTTCTCCAGAAGTGTTCTCCTGTGGCTTAATTCATATATAAAGGGGAGACGACAGAAAGTCGTTACTAATACAAAAGGGGAATCTGGTTGGTTAACCACCAATCTTGGCGTGCCACAGGGCTCAGTCTTGGGACCCTTGCTCTTCAGCCTTTACATAAACGACCTACAAAACGCATTTGACTTAGATGGTGTTGAACACATATTTTACGCTGACAACCTGCAAACCTACACTCAAGTGACCCTGGAAGGTCTTCGTAACGGTATCAGTCGCATGTCGGGTGTCGCACAAGCAGCGTCGAATTGGGCATCGGCAGCTGGCCTGCGCCTCAATGTCGGCAAGACAAAGGCGATTATTTTTGGATCTGATCATAACATCGAAGAGATTCAGAACCTTGACTTGCAAGGCACTGAGATGCAGGCCGGCGTGCACGTGCCCTTTGTCGATACAGTTCCTAACGTCGGCGTAGTGATGGATGGAAGATTAATATGGAAGCCGTAATAAAATGCGGTCAGCAAAAAAGTGAACAGGGCTCTTTACAGTCTAATATTTTTCCGTTCATCCACCACGGAGGCACTACGGAAGCAGCTGGCATGTGCATTGTTACTGCCTCACCTAGACTACTGCCAGTGGCTCTTCTTGACGTTTCAGGGCAGCTTCAGACACGACTATAGCGCTTGCAGAATTCATGTGTGAGATACATATATAGTGTTAGGCGGGATGAGCATATCACTTCCTACAGGGAGGGTCTGGACTGGCTAGACATGAAGGCGAGAAGGGAATATTTTGGCCAGGACTTCAGGTAGGGGGGCTACGAAAGAGCTTTCAGTTCCGGGGTCGCGCACCGATAAGGGCCTATTCTCGTTTAGAGTTCAAGGTGCACATATCTGAAACTCGCTCCCAAGCAGTGAGGTAGCTGCCATCATTTTGCAAATTTAGAACGGCGTTGGGCAGACACCTTAAACAACTGCACGGTGCCAAGATGACACAAAGATGAGCCTGCGGGCTGTGTTAAATTGATTGTATTCGCCCATTTCTGTGTAGTCCAAATTTATTTTAAGTGTTAAATGTTAAGTATGGGAGTATTTATTAGCGAGAATGATTGTAAGAATGATTGATGAATGAATGTGTATTTTATATATGACGCGATATATGTACGTGCAATTTGAATATGTGTGTGTGTATTTTTTTTGTTATCTTTTTATTTTATTTTTTGTATATGACGAAGCGCTCTGTGAAGAGCTTTTTAACTTTTGACGTTATAGCATTATATTAGATTTTATAAATTGACGACCTGTGATAGCGAACGAAGTTTTTATTCTATGTAAGAAAAATGCAATACAAATGTAAATGTATCTAATAATTTGATAACAAATTTATAAATTGACTGATCATTTTTACCATAAGTACATACAGATGTAAATTTTCGTCTTTGATGAATAAAAAAGGTATCTACCTACCTACCCACCTACCAACTACCCACATACTCACGCACCCAAAAGGAATAAAAAATATATTTGAGAGTTGAAAAATGGAGAATTTAGCTGAGAACCTGAGATATATACCGATAGATTTGTGAATTGATTGTGTGAAATTGCAAAAATACGAAAATCACGAAAATGGTGAAAATAGTGGATTCAATCCTCTGACTCCAGAGCAAGCAACGAAAAATATAGAGATAGGAAAGACGGAGAGGGAGAGTAGAGTAAAGTCTTGTGCCCAGTCCGAAGTCAGCGACACGAACGGGTTCTGATGAGCTACATTTTGAAGTACCGGAAAGTATCTCCGGAAACCTGATTAAATTTCGAATTTCTTAAGGTTGATGTTCTTCTTATAAGTTGAACTATTGGGCGCTGTCTGATTAAGGGGGATCCTGCTTTAGAAGGCCTAAAAAGCTTTTTTTCCCGAAGTTTTTTGAAAGGAAAAAAAAAACTTGCTATAAAGTGATTTAAAAAGATTTTGTCAACAATCTTTTTAGTGCAAATAGAAGAAGATACAATGCTGATGATTACAAGCTTTGAATCGTTCCAACAGGATGTTTAGTTTTTTTGCAATCACGCCCACCAATTTAGAGAAATGGTAAACATGAAAACTGGAAAAAACGCACTTCAAAATTTACGATAAGAAAAAGTATCAATTTTCGATTACTCACACTAATAATCCGCTAATCAGCTATTTCTGGACCATATAATAGACCTTCAGCTTCCTCAAGAAAATCATTTTGACGCATTTTCTCGAGTCTACAAGCCGTACGAGCTTCCTTGCTGTATTATACTCAAAACCGCAGAATACCCTTCATTGAACATACCTGCAGTTATGTAGGGGCAATTTCAAAGATTTTTTGACCAGAATGCAGATGTTTCGGATTCAGACTTTCCGTCAGGCGCTTCTTACCTCCGAGCTTCTCTTGCTTCTTTTTATTTCGGAGTCTCGTGCCCATACGGTTTTGTACGTTTCCCACGCACTCATTTTTTGTAACAGGGTAATCGTCACTATATGGATTTATCTTCAAAATACCCGCAAAAGTTTTAGAATCGGCATCGTCGATGTAATTTGTATATTTCACGCCAAATTCTTCTTCGGATTTCGAAAACATCTTCGCGATAGAATCATCCACCATATTCCCTGCTGAACCTTCCTGATTTGAGGAGCATGATTCTTTGTGTTCATCATACCATTTTTCAAAGTCGTCGTCGTCTAATATTTTCTTTTTCAGGGTACAAGAGTGACAGTATGCACTTTCCCCGATGAGGTCGATTACTTTGTCACAGCAGTACGCAATGAGAGTGGATATACCGTACAATGAAGTAAAGCCACGTTTTTTCCAGGATCCATTGCCGGACACTTTCAAATAAATTTCGGTTCTCCCATTTTCTACATTCTTTTCTCGCTCCTCGTTGAAAGCTTTCTTAGAGACAATTTTGAACATCGATTCCGACTGAATGAAGTTGCTGCACTATCTTATCGTACGTTGATTTCGACAAACTTTGACACAGATCCATGAGACCACAAAACATATTGCTGCCTTCTCGTTAAACACCAAAAAGCCTCATAACAAACACGATTAATCTATTTATACCGCAACCGGTATTTATCAACGGTCCTGAATTCATTTCTCTTCGACCTTGCATACACGATAGAACAATTTTAAAACCTAATCCTAGATGTACACTCTCTGCAAATGTTACGTTTTGTTTGCATGATCTGCAGATTACAATACCAGTAATCGCATGAACAACTGTGAAAAATTCAATAATTCTATAACAATGAAGTGGATTCAGAATTATAGCTTCGGTGCTCGCAGTTCACTATTTTCTCGCACTACTGCTAGTATCCAACTCTTCATCATTTGATCAGAGTTATGAATCGATTACCGTGAAATTTACGTTTACGCGGCTTCGAAGCACGTTCGGAGGTCGATTTTTCACTTTTCGGATAACTTGCCATGATATTCTTACGATGTGTACTCGCCAAGAATCAGAACAAAACTAACCGTTGATGCTAGAAGCAGCAAAGTAGAAACACGTACACAGAGAGGTATTATACAATATTGTTTTAAAAGGTAATAAATATTGTTTTAAAAGACCGTTGAACCTTTTCAGGTTTGAAATTCGGAATAGAAGAATGAGGGGTGGAGCGCTCGCACACCTGCTCGACGCCCATCTTCTTTCGGCTCTGTATCTTCAGACATATTTAGAATTGGACTCTGTAACTTTATGTACGTATTCTTGAATATATTAGGTATCGATTTAAACAATAAAAAAATCAATTTTTTGGACCTCCTAAAGCAGGATCTCCCCATAAGAGTTGCTGTGCTTTGGAAACAGGTTAGTTTTGTCGACTATCATCATTTATTGTAATTTTTTAACAAATTTATTTTTATACAAAATGTTATTATTTCTATACAAATAGATATTATTTTTATACAAACTGTTATTACGTTTATAGAAACTATTATTATATCTATACAAATCTAATGTAGAAATAAACTAAAAAAACTGTTTCTAATGTTTAAAGCAGCTTATTATAAAAGATAGTTTTAAAGATACTTATTTATTTATTTAATTATATACGGGCTTTAGTCTTTTTACATGGTATACATATTTATAAATCACACAGACGCATGTCTGATAATATCGTTTATCCGCTTAAGTTCCTAATTTAATAGTAAATAAAACAGTGACGAGATTAATGGTTAAACATTACTTAAGAAATGCAGATTCAGTCCAAAGCATTCCAATTTCTCTTTATTTTTGGTTGATTAATGCACAGGCTTTATTTTTGAATGATAACAGTGTGCCCCCAACAATCTCTAGTTCATTTATATATACACTTGCCGTTCGACAAATCCTGTTTATGAGTGCATTGTCAAGGAAGTTTGATTTTATAAAAGGTACTATGAATCTTCATGGACCTCTGGTCTACGCGAGCCTGTTTTAAACTCGCAGTGGTTCTCTGCTAGAGAACGCGGAAAAGCGGACAAGCCTGGGTTAAAGCCAGCTGCTCGTAAATGTCTTTCAACTATTAAACCTCAATACCCCACATGTGAATGTTTAGTACATAAAAGAACCAATTTTCGTAATATTTTTTTTTTTTTCTGGATTTCGAACGCAGATTACATGCATTATGTTTGATCATTAAAAGGTTTAAGAGCTGGTAAAATCTACAGCATGCCTTTTCAATAAGAATCAAAAGCTGTGATATAGTCAACTAATGTGACTCGAAGAGATAAAGCTATTAATTTTCTTAATTTCAAATCTTTTGAGTGAGTAATAAATTCATTTCTTAAGAAAGAGCAGTATTTTCTTAGACTTATAAGCTTGTTATTCCGTCTTATATTTTATTCCCGCATTTGCGGCCTATTCCTTGCCCGTGTTAAGAAAATCCTTTACTACTGCATTGCGAGAATAAAATGCATTACTCCAGGATTTGCCGGAATAAAATCCTGCGTAGCAGTTTTTCTAGCTCATACTCTTATATTTAATTTTTACATTATAATAATCATATTCTGCTCTTTTTAAATAAGAAAAAATAATTACCATATAACTTACTTATTTACACAAAATAAACTTTTATTGATTTCATGTATTTTTTTTTACTTTTCAAGTTAAGAAAGTGTCTACAGTTAAGTTGTGAATAAAGTTCTATATATGCAACATGAGTGTAAAGTCAATTAATCCATCGGGTGACTACTGCCCTCACTGCGCTCGGGCAGTAAGCCTACCTGCACGAATCATCAACGACTTTATTCCCTTGTTGTATAATGTACTGTTATCTCAATACCCCACATGTGAATGTTCAATACATAAGAGAATTTGTTAACTAAACCGTAAATGATTAAAGCAAACTGCGCCAACGTACGAAACTTTAATAATTAAATATCATAAAATATACCGCCAACTATTAAATATCAGTAACCCATGCGTGAATGTTCAATACATAATAATATATTGCGTACCATGGGAGAGAAGTAGGCTCTGTTCGCCCACGTGTGTCCTTTGCAATACGAGTCGAAGGCGAGTGCGTATTGCGAGCTGAAGATGAGTATTACAAACCCACAAGGGTGAAATGCCTTTGAAGAGGAACTAAATTTGGCTGTTCTTCACGGTACAAACACACGCATCTTATACTACGAACTCAGCCTACTAGTGTTTAGGTCCACCTAAACATATGGTATTATCCCGATAGGACCCGATGTTAAGGGGGTCTAAATCCTCTTCCCGTTAGCCGACCGCCGCTCAGAAAACGGCCACTTTAGTTCCGTGTGACAGAAAGAATTTGTAAACAAAACCGTAAACGATTAAAACAAATTGAACGTACGAAAGTTTAAGGGGTAACACCACTGTAATAGCGAAAAAAAAAAGCGTTTTTTGGTTATTCTTTTTGAATAGAAAGAAAGGTTATAAAGAAATGATATTTGGATATATTATTAGTCTAATATTATAGTATATTTAAAAAATAAATTGAGTAAAAAAAATACAAAATGGCTGATTTATAGTCGATCTCTTGAGGCCTCTTTCATCGGAAGCGTTGCGCGGTACGCAGTGTACCAATCGCACATTTTAACCTTGAAAAAAAAATACACTTATTGTTGACGTTGATAGCTAGTGAATCACGTAGAGGATTTCGAAAATATTGATTTTTGCAAATTTTGCAGTGAATTGAATACAACTTAAAAATTTTCATGAAAAAAAAGACACGTTTTTGTTCATAAAAATTGTTTAAATCAATTTATTAAAAATCCCCTACGTGATTCACTTTGAAATATAATAATTAAGATATGATTTATATTTCAAATGGATCGGATGAAAACTGTTGAAGTTATGCTGCGTGCCCGTTGAGAAAAACTCGTTTCGAGAAAAATCAACTTAAAGTTTCAAAATCAGTTTTGGACGTAAAAAAATGAGGAAATCATTTAAAGAAAAAATGTTACCATTAGTCTGTTATGCCAGGACCATAAAGCTGCCCTTCCAAATGCAAATTCTCCTCCTCGTCTTCTTTTCTTATTTTGAATTCACAATTTTGAAGTCCAAGCCCCGAGAACTTCTTTCATGAAAAATTATATTAGAACCGCACGTTTTACACTTCACATGCTCAGAAATTGCAGAAAATATTGCCAAAAAATTAATGATTCGGTATCCAAATGTATAATTTACATCGAAATCGTCCTCAGATGTCTTCAGCTTTTTTGCCAATGCATTGACGCCACTGAAATCACCTTCAGCTTCGTATCGATTCATCGGCCGATTCGCTGATTTACGGCTCCGATGCCGTGTTGGATATTCTTTTTTTTTGTGCCCTTTCTTCCTACGTACACTTTTCTTTTTCCATTTTGCTCAACGTAATAATAAATAATTAAAACTTTCACAAAAATATAGTTTCGAAAGCGAAAATGAGAACGTCGTTTTCTTACGATATACATACGCTATAGGAGGAAACCGCTGAAGTAGGTGAGATCCCCTATTCTTCACCGAGGAGCTGCGGATCGCCGCCTGAATGATGCGGAGCGGAAAGGCGCCTGGATCTGACATGATACCATCTGAGATATTGAAGATCATCGCGGTGAGAGCACTGTCTCTGTGGCTGAGAATGTACAACGCGTGCCTTAAGGCAGGTGTCTTTGACACCCCCTGGAAAGTTGCGCGTCTCGTGCTGATCAGCAAAGGCAAGGGATCCCTGGCTTCCGTCGTCTAACAGGCCACTGTGTATGTTGGACCACGCAGGGAAGCTCTACATGATGATGCTCAAACCACGGTTGCAGGGAGCAGTGTAGACTGCCGGCGATTTAGCCGACAACCAGTACATCTTCAGGAAACGGCGATTCACGGTGGACGCTATACGAAAGGTAGTACGGCTGGAAAGGGAGGCGTGGACTGGAAATCATCATTCCAGGAACTTCTCGTTACGCTGGACGTTAAGAACACCTTCTACTCGGCCGAGTGGCAAGACATCTTGGAGGCGTTGAAGGAGTTCAGAGTCCCGGAGTACCTCATGCGAGTGATACAGGATTACCTAAGGGACTGTATCCTCCGCTACAAAACAGAAGAAGGCCAATGTGAGAAATATCTCAGCACCGGCGTGGCACAGGACTTTATATTTGTCCCTGATTTTTGGAAGATCCTGTACGATGCCTCAATCGTATGGGGATCATTCAGAGCCCGAGTTGCATCTTCTGTTCCGCTGACCGCGACGATGCGTTTTACACGTTATTCGTCTGCGAAAAGTGGAATGAAGAAAAAAACGCTTTTCTCGGCTCGGTCGGACAATTCACGCCAGAGAACATCGTGGGCGAAATGCTGTCCGTCGAGAATAAGTCCCGAGGGGACGTCAGATCTAACCAATAGCTGAAGGATTTTATGAAGAAGAACTTCTGAAGACTAAATATTCAGATATGTACTTAATTGAAAAAGTTTTCAAAAAAAGTGGTAAAACTGTTTATGTAAAATGGTTACGTTTTAATAGTTTACATAATAGTTGGATAAGTAAGGATGATATATGATTATATAGGAAATCTTTGTATTATAAATTTTTAAATTGGGTTCAGGTAAAGGCAGCAGCGGTTGTCGAGACGATACTAGAGTTTTCTTGATAATCCTTCAAATGGTAAGTATACGGAACTGTGATTTGCACTTTGGTAACTGTAAATACTTCTGTTGACCAATTAGGTGTATAATCTTTCTCGAAAATTTTCTTATTCTTGTTGACTCGGACTTCCCCAAACTTAAATTATGAACGCTTAAATAAACGTCGGTGAGCTTTCATAACAGTCAAATGATTAAGAATTTTGTTTACGTACTTTTTGTAGAATTTACATGTATAGGCTTCATACCAACTGTTCGATGCTTGGTTCTATTCTATTGCAAGGTCAAATCTTGCAAAACATCTATACACTTGTAAGTAGCGTGCGCCAGAATACATAGTTTTTGATTTTCTAAATCAAATTGACTGTCTCTAGTCAATTTGAATCCTAGACTTGGAGGTCCTCGGTTTTCACCTGTGTGAATCAACTGCCATCCAACACACATCGATGACCATTTTGAATTTCCATGATAGAATTAATTTCATTAATATGGCTATGATTACCAGCTTATGTTTCAGTCAGAAGCAATTTAAGACGATATATGAGCTCATTCGGATCTTCTGAATAAACGTTATCCATAAAAGTATTATTCCGTGCAATATTATGTGATATAGTGGGTAAGCCAGTACCACTTTTGATTTACGTTTAGGACTGTATATCACTTTGCTGACATAATTATTATATTTTCTACTTGAATGTTCGGGAGCAGACTAATGCGGTATATAGTATTTCTTGTGTGAATTTGTTTTCTTCAAAATTTCGCAATATGGTTTTAAATCTTTAGCAGTAACAAAGCTTTCATCTGGTGTTTTCTTAAATAATAATTAAATAATAATAATAATAATATTTTTTATTACTAATCACAACATAATTTATTTCAAAGTTTACGGGACTGTCACCAATCTTGAAGGTATTGTCACGCATTTTACACACATCATAAAGTCTATGTAGTAAACTTATTTTCCCATTAGATAGTAACTGAAGGTATTCCTCTACATCATCCTTTGGTATTGTTTTGTTATGATCATCATGGTCTGAGTAACTTACAGCTGACTCAAAAGGAGAATAATATTTTTTATTACTAATCACAACATAATTTATTTCAAAGTTTACGGGACTGTCACCAATCTTGAAGGTATTGTCACGCATTTTACACACATCATAAAGTCTATGTAGTAAACTTATTTTCCCATTAGATAGTAACTGAAGGTATTCCTCTACATCATTCTTTGGTATTGTTTTGTTATGATCATCGTGGTCTGAGTAACTTACAGCTGACTCAAAAGGAGTTCATAGACAGCATTTTCTTCCACTTATATGTACGCATCATCATTATCATTTTTCTCTTTTTTCCGTTTAACCTTATCATTGTTTTCTACATGAACAGATGTAGATGAAAAACTTCTTTCGGAGGATAAACTGTTATAATACAGTCACCTATCCGAATTGAGGAAAGCGGAATGACAAAAGTCCGTTGGAGTAGTATATATGGGTTTATAGTTCGTGGAGTTCAATAGATTCTCTTTAAAATAATAAATAGACAAGCTTCTTTTTGTTTTAATCTCACGACTTGTTACTTCAGTCACATTGATTAACTTTTCCAGCGGTTTAATGATTGGCTTAAAGGACTCATTTCTATATCTTTCCGCTTCTAATTTATAAGTTTTCAGTAATAGTACATTATGCATCAAGGGAGTAAAGTGGGCAATGTACGTACTGTGTGACGTTGCCGACCGAGCGAAGCGAGGTCGGCATTTCACACAGTGCATGCTTGCCTACTGTACTCCAGAGGTGCGTATACTACTTTTCACCACACCCCCGTAAAGAAATGACTGTACGCATCTCAGCAGGCCGTACAGTACCCCATGCTCTGCCTAGAAGTAAAGTGACTTGTGTACGCGCGACGCGCTGTTTTACCGCTCGAGACGCAGTCGAGAGCGGAAAAAGGCGCATCGCGCATGCGCAAGTCACTTTATTCCCTAGGCAGTCCATGCGGTACTGTACGGCCTGCTGAGAGGGCGTACAGTCAGCACTTTACGCGCAGTGTGGTGAAAATTATATTTACGATTTATAGCGTTGCGAGCTTTCTCTACTTCACGGAGTACAGAAATCTGAGGACTAAAATCAGTCGTCTTCATAGTTCAAAGTCTCAAGCTTGAATGATTGATTCACTCTACATTCTAGATATTTATTACGAATTTATAAAAAAAAATTTCTATATCGACCATTATTCATATCACAATCTTTATCAATAACGAGAAAATAATGATTATCATTCCAGCAAGATGAATAAATGTATTTGAACCACTGATATGTAATATCTGTGTTTACGTGCTTTAAATTCATATCATATTGTCGAAGAATGACTAATACTCGTAAGTTTACATTATCACGTACAAAATGTTTAGGCACTTTTGCGTACGACTGAGTTAGGCCGAAACAATCAACGATTTTGTGTCTTCCCATGCAGTAAATGCTTTAGCATTATTTTGTTTTTCGCATGCTATATCATCAAATACAAAGATAGAATTAGGTCGAGCTTCATCTGGAGATACAACGAGATCATGTTCACTAAACAGTAAGTATTCAATATCCTCTAAAGGTGCAATTAGATTTTCAAGAAATTTATACTTTGCCTGAGTCAGTGATTTTGAGTAAATATAAATATTTTCAAATTTCAAACCATTAGGATGTATAAGTAGAGATAACAATGTATTAGTTTTACCACAGTTAGATGGTCCGCAGAATATAGCACGAATACTGTCTGACAATAAGCTTCCATGGCGTTTATAACGTTTATGATGCGTTTCAATCAGAGCATCAAAATTAATTATTGGCAAATTAAAGGGAGTCCTCTTTAAAGTCCATCTTAATTCAAGTCTGAAATTCAACTAAAGACTGAAACTATAAAACTTTAAATTTATAGTTTTTACATCAATCATGAAAAAACCATCATAGTCATGTTCGTTTACAAAGGCTCTGGTTTAGTAAATAAATTGATTAATAAACTGCCTATTGAGCTTCATATACCCGGTTACTATGGTCCAGGTACTAAATTATCTAAGAGATTAGTTTGCGGTGATCCTGGAATTAATCCTTTAGATGTTGAATGCAAAGAACACGATATAGCTTATTCGAAAAATCGTGAAAATATACAAGCAAGAAATGCAGCAGATCAAGTTTTAGCTGAAAACGCATGGCAGTGAGTAAAGATCAGTGACGCTGATTTACGTGAGAAATCAGCTGCTTTGGCTGTTACAAACATAATGTAAGTAAAGGCAAAGTTGGGTATGAGTCTTGGAAAGGTGAGTAAAAATATAAAGATACAAAAGAAAACGTTACCATTGAAGAATTTAATTAAGTCGACTGCTAAATCTATTATTCCAAGCAATGATTCACGCACTACGATTAAATCCGCTGTAATAGTAGCTCGTACGCATATCAAGAATGCTGCTGGAGATAGTAATATAAGTATTCCATGTGTACTACCTGTTCCTAAAGTAGGAGGTTTTCTTCCAGCACTTATACCTGTCTTTGCCTGTCTAAGTGCAGTAAGCTCATTGGCAGGTGGAGCAGCTGCTATAGCTCAAGCAGTAAATAGAGCAAATGTCGCTAAAACGCAACTGGAAGAGCAAAAAAGGTATAATGAAAAAATTGAAATCTACTTGAAACAACATCAAGAAAGTTACGGTATTTTGCTGGAGCAAAATAGAAATATTCAGATACCAAAGCATTTGCATAATAAGGTTACGCGAAGAAAAAAAAACTTCGTTGAAGTAAGACTGCCACGTCGACCACTGCCTGATCATGATTTATGGAAATATATACGCTTTATGAAAATTCCTAATTTTTGAAGTGTATTTATGAGAAATGGGTTACCTGTAGGTGGCCCTCGTTACAGAGAATCCGCAATTGTTAATTTAGATGATGAGAGTGGATATGGTACGCACTGGGTAACTTATTGTAAACTTAGTAAAAATGTTACTTACTTTAATAGTTTTGGAGATTTACAGCCTCCTGTAGACCTTATGAATTACTTAAAATGCGCAATAAGGAAGTCAATAGACGTATCGCAATAAAAATTATTTGTATTTATTTTCAACACCGATTCAACAGTACTCCTATTTATTAAATTTATATATTAGAAAGAGTATTATCTTATATATATATATATATATATATATATATATAGCTATGTGGCGCTTTTCAAAATTTTCAAAATGGTGGTTTTCCATAATTTTCCGTTTAATCGTTCATAAAAATATAGATAAAAGACGAAAATTATGAGTAAAGGTCATTTTATATGTTTTCGGGTACACTGAATCCGAATCCGCTGACCGTTTAACCTTATCACTCCAGGATTTACTCTAACCTCAAAAAATACCTCAAAAACGCTCAAACAGGCATGATTATGGCTAGATAAAGGTTCGTGACGATGCATTTGTTCGTTTCAAGGATCGCGTATTTCAAATCCAAGGTCCGTTCAGCTCTTTCAGTCCAAAATTTGCCCCTAGCCTCAAAATATTTTTCAAAAACGCTAAATTTATACGTTTTCGAGATCACTGATTTTAAGTCTAAGGTCTGTTTAGCCCGACGAGCCCAAAATTTGTCGCTAACCTCAAAAAGTACTTCAAAAATGCTCAGCGGGCATGATGACGGCCATATGAAGAATCGTGACCATATATTTATACGTTTTTGGGGTCACTGATTTCAAATCCGAAGTCCGTTTAGTTCCATCAGCTAAAAATTTGTTTTTAACCTCAAAAAATACCTGACAAACGCTCAAATGGGCAGGTTCATGACCAGAAATGGACGGTTATACTTTAAATCTCTACAACAACTTCCTTTTTAACACTTGAAAATTTTCTGTAATAATACTCTTGTTTCGTAGTGGAATAAAACAGTGATTGCTTGAAATTTGTGGGACAGAAGGATCCTCGTCAAATCGTCTTTCTAATCTTCTTTAAGTGTTGCTATGTGTTACTTTTGAATAATAAAAGAACTTTATATTTTTTATTGAATGGCATGCCCACTCATAAAGCTGCTTAGCTGTTAAAATGCTGTTGATTGCTGATGCTTGGAGGCTTGCGTTCCTAGCTCCTATTTTAAGAGTTGCACCAAGACCATCATGTGGGCCTTTTCCGTGAGCCGTCGCGCAAAAATGCCATTCTGCTTTGATACCAAAATCATTTTCATGCTTACATAAATTTTGGATATTAAATCGATTTTTAAAATGTTGTTTTGCTCCATCAGAAAAGTAGATAATCTTTGTAACTTTGTGTTGTTTCTTTAGGTAATCAATTATCATCGAATTACACACATACACCGCTGTAGAGTCATGAGTATTTGATTCAGAAATCACGATTATATTTCCATGTTTTAATTCACCTTCATCTCGATAATAATAAACTACAGTATATACTGTGGCTTGATTATTATTATAGTGAAAAGCTTGAGCTGCTTTTTGAACAACGAAAGCAAAATTCTCTGAATAATCTGGTAGCACAAGAATTTCTCCTGGTGTTAGGCTTCCCTTCAATTGCTTAAAATATTCTGATTGTTGTTTGTTAATATAACCATGAGCTTTTAATGATTTTAACCGATGACCAAGAAGTTCGAGGAAATTTTCAGTAGTTGTGTTTGATGTAATCATAGTTGTTCTATCTGTCGAATGCCAAGAGCTAAAAGTTATATCCTTTACGACTGCTTGTTCCAAACCTGATTCAATCTGGGATCTGAGCTTATCGTAATTAGGGCAGTTTTTGCATTCGTTAAGAAAACATTCTCTATTTGAGTTACGACATACCATGAGATTAAGACAATCGGTATAGTTTTTTAATGGGAATTCCGATTTAGCCATCAGGTCAGATAAATTGATGGCATCGAGCAAAAGCTTGACATTCTCATGAATCACACATACGCAAACAATATGAGTACCATTACTTCCGGGTAAAACACAATTTTGAGGTCGTAATTGGCAAAACTTTGAAAGACCTATAGTAGTATCTGGATGCTCTTCATAGAATTTGAAATATAATTCTTTTAAGCTAAACAATGTCAGTCTATTCTGTTTGAGGACTTTTTCTCCATCAATCTTAACAGATTTTTTATTTCTATAACCTGGGAGAATTCAACTGTTAAAATCACATTCATAGAATTGTTTCACTCCATTAACCATTAATCGTAGTTTGTGGCAGCGATTTACCTATTTTTGGGGGTGGTCTAGAAAAAGAGCCATTCGTGGCTTTTAATTTTTTAGCTTTTCTAATGGAGTAAGTCGTAGTATTGAATAGAGAAGAAATCTTCTCTATTGACCATTTTGATGGCAGTATGGTTAGAATAGCTATCCTGTCGGGATCGTGCTCTGACAACGATGAAAATTTTTCTCTTAAACCTTCGATGTTTTCACGGAGGTTTTCCTCAGAATTTGAAGAAGTCGAACTGTCAAGATCTAATTGCACATTCTTCTCTAGGTTATCTTCATTTGCACTGTTAGATACAGAAGTATTGTTCAAATTGTCATTCACGTTTTCATCATGAGTATCATCATTGTTGGAATTGTGGTTCACGTCTTCATTATGAGTATCATTACTAGTATACGATATTTTCCTACATCCACTGCAAATCATATTCTCTGCAGAAGCAAGTTCGAAATGTCTGCAAAGCCTAGCTGGTAGTGGTCGTAATGATTTGCCTATGTGAGTTACCAATTTGAACGGATTGCAACAGCGATCTGTTCGAAAAGACTTCTTCCTTTTTGAAGTCATGATCATGGAAAGCTAGCTCAAAGTCAATGCAAATACTGTGTTTATATGCGTGTGAGAACTATACGTCTATATGTACGAGTGCGTATTTATAGCCTTCAAAATAATCTCTGGTAAAATTTTACGATCATCAATGCTATATTGATTATATTTATCCGTTAGCCCGCCACTCAAACGTGATCTCTAACACGGAAAATATGACAACCCAAAATGCAAGCAAACCACGAAGCAGTAAAAAACGCTACCAGCCGCTTCCTTTGAAAAATTCCTTGACAATCTACCAATGATCACTGCTTCACTGATTATATTTTTTCGTTAACCTACTCAAACGTGATTTCTGTTTGTCGTATACTGTCCATCTGACGAATAGGACAACCATGATTACATCGAACACAACTACTTAAAATTTTATTTAACTTCTTGGTCATCGGTTAAAATCATTAAAACCTCAAGATTATATTAACGAACAACAATCAGAATATTTCAAGCAATTAAAGGTAAGCTTAAAGCTTAGAGGAATATTTGTGCCACCAGATTATTCAGAAAATGTTGTCCTTATGACTCACCGCTGATGTTAACGAAAAAATATAATTAGTGAAGCAGTGATAATTGGTAAATAGTTAAGGAATCTTTCAAAGGAAGCGGCTGGTAGCGTTTTTTACTGCTTCGTGGTTTGCTTGCATTTTGGGTTGTCAAATGAACCTGCCCATTTGAGCGTTTGTCAGGTATTTTTGAGGTTAAAAACAAATTTTTAGCTGATGGAACTAAACGGACTTCGGATTCGAAATCAGTGACCCCAACAAGGTATAAATATATGGTCACGATTCTTCATCTGGCCGTCATATGCCCGCTGAGCATTTTTGAAGTACTTTTTGAGGTTAGCGACAAATTTTGGGCTTGTCGGGCTAAACGGACCTTAGACTTAAAATTAGCGATCTCGAAAACGTATAAATTTATGGTCACGATCCTTAATCTGGCCGTAATCGTGCCTATTTGAGCGTTTTTAAAAAATATTTTGAGGCTAGGGGCAAATTTTGGACTGAACGAGCTGAACGGACCTTAGATTTGAAATACGCGACCCTTGAAACGAACAAATGCATCGTCGCGAACCTTTATCTAGCCATAATCATGCCTGTTTGAGCGTTTTTGAGGTATTTTTTGAGGTTAGAGTAAATCCTGGAGTGATAAGGTTAAACGGTCAGCGGATTCGGATTCAGTGTACCCGAAAACATATAAAATGACCTTTACTCATAATTTTCGTCTTTTATCTATATTTTTATGAACGATTAAACGGAAAATTATGGAAAACTGGTCAGAAAATCGGGTTTTTGGGACCGCCATTTTGAAAATTTTGAAAAGCGCCACATAGCTATTGATTCTACATAGAAAACCCTAAATTTTGACCCTATACAAGTTTTTCTAAGTCTTTGCCATTTTTGGGCAGAGCCGTGTGCGTTTTGGCATGGATTGATCCATATATATATATATATATATATATATATATATATATATATATATATATATATATATATATATATATATATATATATATATATATATATATATATATGTAAGAAACTATATCTATCTATAATAGATTTATGTGTATGATAGAGGCTTCTTAAGTAACTTATTATATGATCTTATATAAAATTGTATTTTTTGCCATATATAGATTGATATGTACACACATAGTATGTACCTTTCTACTTTTAAAAATATAGTCTTCAATCTGTAACAATAAGAGATTGTGTATATAGACTAACAGACATAGGATGCACACGCAATTTTATACACACTTTAATTTTGCTTACTATATATACCTATGATAATTGTAGCCTGGTTAAAAAAGATTTTATAGCACTGTGTGACCTAAACCCGCACTTAGGTCACGCTTATCCGTGACCTAAGTGGCGCTTTATTACACAGTGTAATAATGAATTCACATAGGCCACAGATCCCTACTATCCTATAATAAAAACTAAAAACACTCAAAATAAACGTTTTCGTTCATAATAATAGAAAAAAGAAGTAGTAAAGCTGGTAAATACGCATGTCAAGAATCAGAGAATAATTATAAATCCTTAAAATAATGCTTCAAATTTAGAGGTTAGTTCAACTGATTGTATATGACAATTTGGCGCGTATTTTGAATATTCAATCTGAAATTCAATTTAAAATTCAGTACTAATTTTTTTCATGATTAATATTAGAAATTTATTAAAATTTAATTTAAAAAATTTCAATTAGGGTAAATAAATATATTCTAATTAACTGGTAATAATAAACATTTATTATCTTTTCAAGAAACAAAATATCTTATTTATATAAGGTTCTATTCAAACAATGTATAATAGTTGACATTGATTATTAATTAACTAATGAATTTTGGTTAAATAATAATTTGTTTATACGATTTCTAATTTCTTTAATTTATTTTTTATGTTTTTTGGATTATATTTTTATTTTTTTTTATGCGGGGGGGCTTCGCCCCCCCGAAACCCCCCCTCTTCCCCCGCCCGGCCCACCCCCGCACCATACACCCTCCCCGATGTCGGTGGCGGGTTTATGTCACTCGTGCTACAAAATAGTATACGATACTCGTGACTTAAGTGTCCATAATTGCACGGCGCGACGGTATCGCCCTCGCTACGCTCGGGCGCTAACTACGCGCCGTGCAATTATGGGCCACTTAGGTCACATGTATCGTAATATACTATTATATAGAATCATATATGGTCATATATGATCTTATATGATCGTCTATGATCTTATATGACCATATAAGATTATATATAATGCTGTATGATCATATATGATTATATATGAAATTTTTGTATGATCATATATAATTATATATGATTATATATTAAACTTTTCTATGATTATATATATAACCAGTTGTTATCATATATTCGCATATCTGAATTTTGGTTACATATGATTTGTTTCGGGTTTTACATGTGTTTCGGGTTTGGTTGAAATAAATAATACTCACACAACACTGTTAAATTAGTCAATAAGTTGGTGTTTATTGCTATTAATTAACCAACAAGAGGTGGGGGTAGTGGCGTGTAACTTGATAGCGATCCGCGGAGCGACTGACAGAGACGCGAGACAAAATGGAGCAAAAGCGACGCTCTCCTAGTCGCGTGACATGATACCCGAGCCCTGATTAGCTGATTGACGGAGACAATAGAATTCGGAGCTAGCGTATATATTTGAATAGAACCCGGAGTATATAATACATAGAATAATAACATTCCGCCCGCCTCGTTTTCATATAAAACAATATAAAAATATTTTGTCAATTGTACGTAAAATTATGTAGTTTTATTTAACAATATTTAACGTCTTAAATGATCTATCAAAAACACAACTTCTACTTAGAATTTCGTTTCCTTTAGAAATTAAAAAAGTTTAAAAAATAGAAGAGAGGCAGAGTGTTGAGATTGGCTTTCGTTTGACAAAGCAGGGTGGCGAATTCTTCAACCGTGAGGATCGTATCCCCAATGACCCTTTTCAGGTGGTGGAATTTTTCAATCGACCGCCCACCCTGATCAACCCATCTATCAACATAGGGTTCAAGTTTTTCAAAAAGTGGGATTTAGTTAAAAAGTCTTGATTTTCTGAAGAACGTCTATTTCCGTTTGCCAATGTTAAAGTTGAGTGAGTCGGGCCCACATGAGCTTAGCCTGCTTAAACTCCTCTCCTTGGATAGTAGTCGTATAACCTACTGGAAAGTTTCTTAAAATGGAGGCTATCCTTACAACTAATGAAGTTTTATGCAAAACGTTACGTATGAACCGCAAAACGTATACCGTAATTCTAATAAATTTACTTAAGGAAGAATATTCATTAATCAATGACCATAATTCATATGATTTTCTGACTGACGTCACTGTCTGTACAGAGGATATTTCTAATTCTACATTACTACCCGACGGCGTCTTGGGCGGAAGAGAGTCAATATCGTGAGCACGATTCCAACTTAACGAGTGTTCAACTAGCCGTTTGGGACCCTTCCACCGCAAATCATGGTTAACTAACTCGCTAGCTAGGCAGCCGCGCGAGGCGAAGCAACATTGATATATCAGCTGATCTGTTAGCTATGAACATTGGCCATCTGGACGGAATGTCCCCAAGCCAATAAAGCACATCCTTGGAGTCGGACCACAAATGTACCTCAAGTGGAGTTAAGCCTAATATATCTACAAATTTACGTGCTAATTTAGCGACTAGCTGTGCAGCACATAACTCCAATCTAGGGATCGACAAAGTCTTAAGGGGTCTACCCTAATTGCAATTTTCAAAAAATCGATTTTTTTTTATTCCATTTTTCGAAAGTACAGATATTTGAAAGTATAATATTAAATTTTCATAAAGATCCGAGCAGTCTAAGTGTACTTTTGAGGGACTTTTACTTAGTTACCTGAGCGCGCTAATAGTGACCGTTCGGAGCGGTATCGTCTACCTGCCTTTGTTTACGTGAGCAGCTGAAACCTTTCGTGTATATACTATCCCTACTCAAATCTATTCATTCGTGACCCCTTATTTTTCGAAAGATACCTATATATTTGAATTTCAAGCAAGTAGCAACCTATATTAGTCGTGTTTGAAATCTGTAAGCGTAAACATCTGTGCTCGTGATTGCCGAGATGGACAAGAAAACTATCCATCAAAAACAAAACTGGAGACGTCCAGGTTCAAAAGCGAAAAAACGTAAATTTCATGGAGTTCTTCCAAATGCCCATGAGGCAAATACAAATCATGCTAGTGCATCTGCAGAGAAGCTGAACAAGTCGAAAGATACGAGTTTCGACGTGCCTGTAGATCAAACGTTAGGGTACAGCATCATACATTTTTACCTGGTTTTTTCTTCGTTACAACAGTTTTTGAAATGTAAAGTGTGTAATAACGATGTTACATTTACTAAGTATGGACAGCGAGGACTCGGTTTTAAAATTTGTGTTACTTGTGAGTGTGGAGAAAAATATATTAATTCGTGTCCGATGATGGCGACTGGATACGAAGTCAACCGTCGCCTTGTGTTTGTTATGCGATTGATTGGTATTGGATGGAGTGGTATAAACATGTTTATTGGCCTAATGGAACTTGGATCTGGAATGAGTTCCTCCGTTTATTATCATATTATCTATTCGGTCTCTATCGCTGTGAAAAATGTTTTCGATATAGTGATGCTAAAGGCTGTTAGAGAAGAAAAACTCCTAAATGCTCAGCACGGAGAACCCGAAGATATTTTAACCGTTTCAGGAGACGGTTCCTGGCAAAAAAGAGGATTTTCTTCTCTTGTTGGCATAGTTTCTTTGATATATAAACACAGTAAAAAAGTTGCGAACGTCGTTATCAAATCAAGCTACTGCAAAGGATGTGAAAGAAGAAAAGGAACAGAGGACACGATTGAATATGCAGCATGGTACGAAGTGCACCAAAAAAATTGCAGTGCTAATCACTCAGGTAGTGCCAGAAAAATGGAAGTCGACGGTATATGTCAAATGTTTCTGGAATCTCTCGAAAAATTTTCTGTGCGTTATGGTTTTTACATCGGCGACGGTGACACGAAGACTTTCAAAATACTGCTCGATACATACCCGTATGGTGAAGGAGTGATCGTTAAAAAGTTAGAGTGTGTGTTACACGTCGCAAAAAGAATTTTCAAACGTGCTAGTGAAGCTAAAAAAAAATCTTATACAGGCAAGAAAAGCTGCAAAGAAGGACGAGGAAAAAACTCCAGCAAAAAAAGCTGCAAAGAAGGACGAGAAAAAAACTCCAGCAAAAAAAGTTATCACTAAAAGAAGAAAAACCAGCGTAAAAAAAGTTCCTGTTGTTAAAACTCAAGATTTAACGATAAAATTAATGAAAGAACTGTCGAAAAATTACGGTTTAGCAATTCAACGGCATCCTGATTCCGTGGAAGAAATGCGCAGGGAGATCTGGGCAGGATTTTATCATAAGATTTCAACCGACAGCAAGCCACAGCATTCATACTGTTCTGAATCCTGGTGTAAATATAAGAAAGCTGTGGAAAACAACACCGTTCTCCAAAGCCTCTAGAGTGATGTCGGCAAAAAGCGGGCTAGTGCAAAACCCCATAGGAGCACCTAGGATTTGTTTGTAGAACTTATCGTTGAATTTGAGGAACGTCGAATTTAAAAGTAAATTTACCCCTTCAAAAAATTCCTGTTTTGATAGAGGAATAATATTTTTTATATACTTCCACTTTTTTTCAAGAGCTTGTAAAATAAGACTCATAGTACTCTGGGCTTCGTTCGACCCGACCTGCGATCTGGGATCCTTTATACCCTTCTCCAAGTGATTGGAGATCGCAGGGGGCTAGTTCGTTTGTATTTTAATTGCTCCCTCAGTCGTTTTTGGACGTGCTACGCGAAAACATCATGCGCCGGCTAATAAATATAGAGACGCTTTTGTCTCCTTTTGTGTGAGCCACTCAGGGTGCAAGTTTTACAGTGTATTGTATTTTATGTGAGTAAAAGTATTAGTTGTGTTATATTCTATTAATTTAATAATATTAGGTTTAAAAATTTCATAGTTTGTTTATTTTTTTATGTTTTAAGGTTGTGCCTTTTTTATTGGTTTTGCTTGTTGTGATAAGAGATTGTGATCATGAAACCGTAATTTGTTATATTAGGTATGTTGTTATGTTTAGTTTATATGACAATTAATTGTTAGTGCGAAAAAATCAGATATTGTATTTTGTATTTTGATACTTTTGTTATTTTTTCCTTTTAACTGTCCTTTAACGTTTTCATATAATTCTCTTAATATGTCTTAATATTTCAGCTTGTAAATTTGTATACTCATCTTCCTCGTGGCTACATATGGTGAGACTGTTTCTTTCTATATTTTTATCCGCAACTGTTAGGGAAATATTTTGGAGAATTTCGCTTTGTGCTTTTTCTTTTAGCCATCAAATTCAATGATTCTGTGTCTTCTTTGTAGGTTAGGTCAAGTTGTTCGTGATTTGGACAAACAAGTAAAACATTGCTTATATGGGTTCCACCTTTTACTATTTTAAAATCAGATTTGTGATAAACACTTTCACATATTATGCAAACCACAACACGCACTTCGCATTTGGATGACGTTAAACAATATTTCTTCTTCATTAGGTGGCGGGGAAACCTCAGTCCCTGCCATTTCTTTTTGCATCAGTTTAGAAATATCACATTTATTGCTCCTTTTCATGTTGAAGGTAGCTAAGCTTATACAGTCTTTTATATTCTCTATAAGAGTACTGGCAGCTTCAGTCGGGTCATACATCGATAATATCATGTTCCGGTTTACTTTTCTGGCTGTGTTATATAGTTTTCTGTAATTAATTGAATTTATTTTATCTTTCCCTGTCTAATGTTTTATTTTATTAATCGATATGAATAGTTAATAATGATCAGTTAATGAATTAATTAGTTTAACAGTCTTGGTTTTTATCGTTTTAGTTTTTATAAATATATTATCAATGCATGTTCCGATATTACTGTTATTATCTGATGGTCTAGTTACTCCCCGAAAATCGGGATTGTTACCTTTTCCTAGAAAGTTACCTAAGAACTCTTTCGAGGCTAATGTTATCCTGATTCAATAAGTGAATGTTAAAATCACCTATTATTAAATGATTTTTGGTTTTCTTCTTATTTTTTAGGAATTCTTCAGATTCATAACGAATTCAGTTTTAGGCAACTCATGTGATCTATATAAGCAAGATATCTCAAGGTTATTATTGTTGTCGATTTTAATACAAGTATTCAAGATTTTAAGTTTACCTATCTCAATATTGTCTGTACTTTCATTTTTGCCATCTTCAATGTATATAATTACACTATCTGATTTGTTAATCCTACTTTTATCATAACATCTTATAACCTTTTAACGCAAAATAGTCAGTATATTCTGAATTCCATGTTTCAATGCACACTATTATACAAGGTTTTGTTTCCAAACTCTCAATAAAAACTTGAAGCTTAGAGAAAATGGCATTTAAACTTCTAATATTTACGTACATAATATTTTCTCTTTACTTTCAGGTGTTTATCGAGGGAAAATAAATTGGAAATGGGAATTTCGTGTTGTATCATCTTGCTCTGTATTCCTTCAATAAAATCAAGGTTTTGCTCCATGACTCTTGATCCTGCTATCGTTGATCAGCTGTATTTATTTATTTATATTTTTAACGAGCGAATACGTCCTTACATTGGATTTATAATAAAACTAAAGCTAGATGGCAAAAAATAATTATTTAATTACATTCATGATTCTATGATGCTCAAAGGATCTTAATATTAGTATTGGTAATGAGCTGTTACCAAGAAAATTAATTAGAAAATTAATTATAAAGTAAAAAGTGGGACTATGTATTCACTATGAGCATGTGGTATAGTATGTGCTATCTTATTTTCAAGAATAGCGCCATCTTACGGCTGAGTGACGAAATGGGGATAATACAAAATACACAGGCTCTTACGGACATTCAATGAAAATAATATTTTCTTAATTACTAATAAATCAGAGAATATCCTTATAATTTATTTTAATAATACTTAAATATGTCAATTAAAGAAAAAAAATTGAGATCACAAAAATTGTCAGAAACTTATAAAAAATTATTTTCATTGAATGACAATAACTAGAGCCTGTGTATTTTGTACTACCCCGACCGCATCACTGAACCGTAAGATGACGTTATTTTTGTGTACAATTTTGTCGTGCTCTGGGCGAATATTTAAGAATGGAAATATATAAAACTAGCTACAAATAATTTAATTTGAGATTTAAATATGCCTATCGAGGTTGTCTTATATATACTTCTGGGAATCCTATCATTCTGGGAAACTATTGTTCAAAATATTTTTAATTAAAATATAATCAAAATTGAGCTCCAAAATTTGGATCATATCTTTTAGTCTAAAAACTGTTCAACGTTTTCAAAATTTTTGGGGTATATTCTTCAATGACATATAGTAATCTTAAGCCAAAAGGAAAGTTTTGATCGAAACATCGTCTGTATATTAATATTTAGAATGTTTGGTTATATTATGTAAAATTTTCTTATAATAAAATTTCTCGTCTTTAGGTTAGTGCGATCAAGGGTTTATGATTTTTTTGTTTAAATCTTATACTTTAACATTGTATAATTATCTGTGGATTACTTTTCATACAGCACAGTATCGGTAGGTCTTTTTAATAAAGGACACTATCTGTGGGTTATCTAACTGCAATATGTATTTGTTTTTCTTCCAAGAGGTATTAGCTACAGGCTTCGTTCTCACTGCAATATGCATGGTTTTATAATTAAAAATTTTCTCAATTACAAATTGTTGTGCTTGAGGTAGCAAGATTATGACGTCTTGAATTTATTGAATAATTTATACATGACAATTGCTGTCCTAAGGTTACTGACAAGGTTTTTTCTTGAAAATTAATTTCCTTACAATGGGCGGCAGCTTTTAGCTGTCATAGAGCAGCAAAGTCTGGCTCTGAATAGAAATATATATTTAAAATATTATTTTAATAACTCACCCAAATAGTGAACTAAGAAAACCTTTAGATGATGTTAGTTTTTTTTCAGCTTCTGAGATTAGCTGCATAGCTTTTTGTTCATTATCAGCCATTTTTGTTAATTATATTAGATAAAATAATCAATTCTCGGACTATATTACTATTAAAAAATTCTCACGAATTATTAACTGTTTCTTAAAGCACTTTTTGTATCAACGAAAGACCACTTTTATTTTTTTTTCTTCCAATAGGTATTAGCCCCACACTTGACTTAAACTAATACATTGGATTAAGATAGGTAGGTAAAAATCTACCTTATTCTGGTATTTTTGATAATAAAACAATTAATAAAATCATATATATATATATATAAATATGTATATATAAAATTTTTTATAATCCGAATCTGGACACTGAATGACAGTATACAGCTGATATATTGAAATACAAAATAGTCCCTATTAAAAAATATTAAGTTCGTAAAATTAGACGTACGCCACCAAAAAGCTTTGTTAGATTTTAGTTAGGGCGTGCACATAGCCCAAAATGACAAGAGACAAGATACAGATACAAGATAAAGGCCCATGTAATTGTAATTAGCATGGTGAAAGGAAACAGAGGCATAGGGTATGTTCCGTATGGAGCAGCGGCAGTTTAAAGGCTGGAATTTATAGTCGACACTTGGCACTTAATATTCAAACTCTAACTCTAAGACCGCACGATTTCTAATGTTTGCATATTCTGTGCCCATACCTTCAAAGCAGGCATAGATTATGTAAACATTAGAAAGCGTACGTTCTTAGAGTTTGAGTATGAGAACTGAGCATCAAGCATTGAGTATTGAATGCCAAGTGTCGACTATAAATTCCAGCCTTTGTACGATAAGTTCGATTTGGAAGTTTGACGTCATGGTGAAATAAATATGTACCAGGTGTGCTCGTCCGAGCTGGAACAAGAGGAAAGCCATTTTCAGCTCATAAGAATTATATACGACTAAAAATGTATCCCTCTTATTCCAAAAAAATTCGACGTGAAATTTAAAGTTATTTTTACCGTCCAGTGTACATTAGTCCGGACATTAATTTTTTCATTTTTATTTTCACTCGGGCCGGGCAAAAATTGCTTCTAGAGACCTCAAAAACCATGCGCGCATAGGTTTTAAACCCATAGTCTCGACTTTTCCCGTGCTTCAAAGCACCCGAAGTTTCTTATGGATTTTACATGTAAAAAAACGGACCAAAACGTTTATCCTTTGGAAACCCAGTGAAAATTGTAGAATTTTAACTTAAGAAGTATATTTTTCCATGTATTTTGAGCCGCTGAATCGAATAGTGCTATTAGTTTTTACCAGGATAGTGAAATAAAAAAGTTCTAAGCCAAAATAGTCGAAAATCTCGAAAAATCGAATAAAAGATTGTCTTCTAACGCTTATCATCAGTAAATTTTTTTTCTATTACATATATTTCCATGTATTTTGAGCTGGTAAATTCAATGGTGCTATTGGAATTTGCCAGTTCAATTGAGAAAAAAAAGTTATAAGGCCGAAATCGTCGAGAAACTTGGAAAAATCGCAGTAAGAAGGACAAAAAGCACTTATCAGTATGAAAAAATAGAAGAAAATTTATAAGCTGAGATTGGGAAAAACGATCTTTTGAAGCAAGATTTTGAAGGTAAAAATTAAAAAACAACTCAAAAGTTAGAGAAACACAAACAAAAAACTTTAAAGTTTTTTGTTTCTTTTTTTATTTTATTAGCTGTAAATCATAGTTAAAAAATGTCTAATTTTTTTCTATAAGTAACGTTTGCTCACATATTTAGTCAATCAAATGTTCTAATCACATATTCAAACAAAATATTTATTCATATGGCTGCATCAACGTTTCCTTGTTGCTATCTTGAAACAAGCTTCGGTAATCTTTTATCACAGGTAGTAGGTACTGCGATTGCTCGTCATCTTTAGTTAAAAGTTTGTTGAATTCTTTCGGCTGTATCATTGACGACTTTAAGGTTTTTAACAACTTCCAAGTCATGGATGTAGTTTCTTTCTTTTATCCATTTCGATGGATTTTTCGCCAAAAAAGTTGTGTCAATTTTAAAACATTCAAAAAATTTGTAAGAGTCTTTGCAAATAAAATCACTAATACTTGAATTTACTATTTCGTTCAAATTTTTTTCATTAGCTATAATTCGTTTTCCATAAACAAAAGCACTAGAATTTGACTGCAGAGCTTCGCACGTTTTCAACTTTTCTTCATTTGAAATAGTAGAGTCAAAAAATGCTAGTACTGCTGATTGCGGAGTTAAATACCACAAGTGATTAATAATTTTTCTAACAGCACAGTCAGATATACTTCCATCAATTCTTTTGTATTCGTACAAACATGTCAAAAACTTTAAATCTTGATTTGGTGTTTTAGCAGCAATCGGAGCACAAAACAGGCTTGAACGTAGACTTTTACTAAAAAATGCAAACGTCTCTACATTTTACTTCAACATCCTTTTTTGTCTAGCAAATATTGTTTCCGAAAGATAAATATTTTCAAACAATATATTGCTTTTGCCATCCATCTCGTATGGTGAATAGCTCCAGGTGGATGAACAGTTATACCGCTAGGTAATTTTCCGCCCAGAAAAATGATGACTAGTTCCAAAAATTCTTTAAAATCACTTTTGATTAAATCCTTTTTTAAATACTCTGAACAAAAGTCTAAAATTTCTTCTCTTGCATCTTACAGAGATTCATTTACAAAACCATCACTAATTCCCGGTTCGCATTTTTTTATCAACAGATTCCCAAAAATCTCCAAAATTTTTAAATAATTGTATCTCCGGGCCAGTAGTCTTACCAAATTTTATTTCAAAATTACATCTCAGTACAAGCACGTAAATATGATGCCTGCACATAAAATAGAGAAGATCTTTATCGATTAATCTTTCTAATATCACACAAGCTCCGTTCATTCGACCAGTATTGATAGCTGTTGAATCACAACAAAGAGCTACAATGTTTTTTAATAAAGATCTATGGTAATGCAGGGTACCCGCTAATCACGGGGAATACTCGTGTATACCAAACTGCCCTAGCTTACAGGATGAACGAGGGATATGAAGGATTCCGAGGAGAGAGATAACACAAGGCTTAACCTTAATAACTCCTTATATTATAGCGTATGTCTAATTATATACTGGATGGACTATTGTCCTGATATACGCCAGAGCTATGGCGAGATGAGCTCTGGGCGTGAGGCGGCGAGCAACTGCCGTTTGCCGGAAGACTACCAGAATCTGCTTGCGCGGGTGTCGCTGCTGTTCGACGCTTGGCCTTTTCGCTAGCTGGTTGTTTGGCGGGACGACAGAGGGCACCACAGACCAGTCATTCAAAGTATTGAATACTGCTTGAGATTGATTTATTCCACTACTAGAAGAGATCTTTGGAATACGAAGAGTTGCTCCATCCCACCACTTGTAATAATAATAGCTACTCTATCTGTAGTTTCTCTTCGTAAATATCCTGGGAGCAACTTTCCATCCCAGTGGATGTTGCTCGGTAAACCAGAAAGAAGTGATGGAGCAAGTTTTTTAATGGCCTCATATCGTTCTTTGCGAAATTTTTGACGAGCCTCGTGAATAGATGTAGTATTTAATACTAAATTGCGCGTATCAATGCCAAATGCTTCCGCAGCGGCCATCAACAAATGCATCACATCTCTTTTACTAATTTTACATTTATCTAATACTGCTGCCAATTTCGCAGTCATAATTGGTTCAGTAGCTCGCCTTTTCAGAGGAGGTGTACTTTCAAAATATGAAGATTCAGATTCAGATTCAAGCAATTCATGTAATTGTTCTGTAAATAAAATTATAGAAGATTTTAAATTAATTTTGATGAAGCATCGACTACCTTGTCCTGCTCTATGGTAACCGAAATTTTTTTCTTTTCAATATTGAAATTTTCACAGTCCACTTCCATTGGCGATGGCTTACTTGTGTCTCTACAAGTTGTTAAGGTACTGGAGCTAAGAGTTTCAGTTCTTTGCAAAGTTAAAAAAATAAATTCAGTAACTTAAAAAAACAATATTTTATTATCTATAAAAGAGTTATAATTAAAGGTATGTACTGGTAGCCCGTGAATTTGAGATTTTCGTGCGATAAAATACTGTGAAACAGTTATGCGAGATAAAAAACCACCTCTTAAGCATCAGTGTCATAATTAAGTATTCAAAAACCAAACAAAATTACCTCTCTGATCAAGTAAAAACTGTTTATCAGATTCGTCTTCCATCTTTTCAGTGCATCTGCGCCAGCAATGTCAAATAATTTTTTTGTATTTTTCTCCATCTTTCATATTCAGCTTCAAGTATATGAACACATTTTTTATCTTCTTGCGTCGGAATTCGAGCTTTTTTTCCGAATAATGAGACACTCTTCAATGGTTAAGTTTGCACTTTCACGTAAAGACTTTGAAACTCTTCGTAGGTTATAGAATAAAATAGCTAGTACTTGTTTGATGGACAGATATCTTGAAGATGAAAACTAGGATATTGAATTGTCACATTATTTTGTATCAGCTGATCCGAGAATACTTTAAAGTCGTTTATATTAAATTAGCGCCTTCTATCGGAGTTTCCGAATAGTCAAAGAGCACGCAGCGTTGGCTATGAAGACTAGAGTAAAGGAGTAGGATCGAGATAGAAATATCTCTAGATTTATAAGATTAAAATTTGTATAGATCGTTTGGTACTTTATACTGTAGAGTGCGCTGTCGTAGGTAGTGTTTGACTGAGATATTAGGCTATGATGATTAGTTTACTTTTTGAATTCGTTACTTATAAATAATACGAGTTGACTGCTTAATATTACTAACATAACAATAATTTTGTAAATAAAGTTATTTTGGTATGGGACGAAAATGTGCTGTTAAAACGTGTGAAATGGTAGTTATGCAGAAAAAAAGCAAAGACGAAAGCTGGTTCACCAGGACTGTAAAAAATGACAAATATGTAAAAAATTTATAATGTTAATTTTTTTATATACGAGTATGTTATAACGCTTATTAAGGTATTAACTTATATTAGGTATTAACATATATTAGGTATTAATCAAATATGCCTATTGAATCTATATGCACTTACAATAATATTTGACAAAAATGGTCAACAAAACATTTATAATAAACTGTTTTTAAACAAAAAACCAGTGCTAATATCGATACAGAGCTAAGTAAATTTATAATTTTTCATAATGTACTATGCATTAAAGTCAACATATATACACGAGCGGCGATGGCTCAGTAGGCAGAGTGTTGGGCTCGAAATCTAGAGGTCCTGAGTAAAGAAGAGACACCTCTTCTTTACATATGTGTCTAATAACAACAAAGCTCCAGTGGTTCGGATTCCACTGTATAAACTGTAGGTCCAGTTGAGATACTTGCGCGCTACATTTCGGTGTGGGGCACATGCACCGCAACTATAGGGAAATGGACCTCAATGGCCAGTACCATCGTATGGTATTGAGCAGTGGGAAGAGCCATATAAGACTCGAAAGAGGACTTGGGTAGGATATAATAAAAAAAAAAGTCAACATATTTCTTTTTTGATTAATTATATGATATTTTTTGCGTTTAATACTAGATATTTGTATTTTCGAACTTAATTGTATCGCTATTCAATTAGTATATCTATATTTATAGTAAACCGACGATTTCAGCGCTCCCTGCTGCTTGAAGTTCTACTTAGGCGTATTAAAAAATAGAATTTCATCCTTAAACATTACATTCGTACTCTTTTACTTTAGTCTCCATGGTGTTGGTGTTCATATATCACTCCACATCACGAAGCCAACTTCAGAGCGAATAGAGCGAATATATTTGCGTATTGACTAGGGATAGGGGATAACGGGGTAATGCCGGTCACTGGCTAATTCCGGTCACCCTTATTTTCAATAATCTAAACATTTTTAGGTAATAATTCGAATAGTATATTAAATGCAACATAAAATGCAATTAATCTAATGCCCAAACAATCTTCTATTCAGTTTTATTAAGGAATTATACACAATCAAAGTGTAGGCCTACATTTCTTATAAGAAATCTGGTCTATAAAATAAGCTTTTATGCATATTATTTGTTGCTTTATGCAGTTATTTTTTGCATCTTTATTAACTTGAACAATCTAAGAATACAAAGTAGTGAAGAAAAAAGAGTATAAACCTATTACTTTTTTGCCATTTCAATTTAAATTACTAAGCAGAATGGGGTAATCCCGGTCACAATGTTATTTATATGACGCTCCCGAAAGTGAGGCTAAGAAAACGTTTCACTGCGCTCTCAGGTAGGGTAACTTTGCTTAAGTGTTTTTGATTGAACAGTGGTTATGTTATTATATGTTTCACTATGTAAGTGCGAATAATAATGCGACGGACCATATGAAAGTTCATATAATTGATTTAAAGAAATTTTTCACCTACAAAAGTAACTTTCTAATAGTGACCGGTATTACCCTTTGATGTGAAGTAAATTCGGTCAAAATGCTTTTTTTATTTCGACTTATAGTTTCGATATCTTACACTTTTATATTAAATCAATAATAAATATTTATAGTCTATGGTTCGAACTAACATAATAATTATTTAAAGTTAAAAGAAACAATTTGAAAGTGGAAATAACAAGCACGTTTGCTTACGTGACCGGCAATACCCCATCCTCCCCTAGGCGATACCAAAAAAAATTATCGATACCAAACTATTGATACCGGTATCGATGAAAGTTATAACTATTTTGTTATTATTAAAGATTTCTTCAATTGACTGTATTCAAGTAATTTTTCAAAATGAAAATTAATTTTATTATGATTGAAAACAAATTATTAAAAATTAATTGTTAAAAATGTAAGTGACTATTATCAGATAAAAGTACAAAGAATTTAAAAATGGGAAATACTTTTAATATACATTAAAAATAATTAATATATTGAATTGGTGCAACCAGAAAAAATAATAAACTTTTTATAATCGATTAAACCGGCAAAAGCCAATAGCACCATTTGATTTAGGAGCTCAAAATACATGAAAATTTATGTTATTGAAAAAAAATTGTCTACTTTTTACTGATCATAAACGTTTAAAGTCAATTTTTTACACGATTTTTTGCGATTTTTCGAGTTTTTCTCTAGAACCAATTTTTGTCCGGCCCGAGTGAAAATAATAATAGAAAAATATTAACGTCCGGATAAGTGTACATTGATCTCGATGACAATAAATCGATTAATTTTTGTACCACAATATATGCGCATCCAGCTCATGGCTGAATGACCGATAACATGATTCTCAAAGATAAAAATAACAAGGTTATAGTTACACACCGACACCATTGGTGGAATCAGTGGTAGCGTGGCGGATCGCTAACGAAAGTTAAGCAGCGTTGGGCACCGCCGTACTTAGATGGGTTACCGCTCGCAAAACCAAGAGCATCAACAATGGTGTTTTTTCCAGTAGGTAAGGAATGATACTTGACTAGCAAATTGATTTCCTTTCTGCACCGCATCCTGGCGGAGGTTTCTCCTACGGGTTTTCCTCCGTCACCGGTTGCCGACATAGGGTAGAAACCTATCATAGACGGTAACTTGGGCGAATGCGGGAACGGTGCGGGGAATTGAGATGGGCTTGTTAGGATTAAATACCTCCACACAGAAGTGCACTGAGAAAACCATGGTCGAAAATAACCCCCACGGTTCAAGTACGCATATTATAGATCGCGCGTGATGTAAGAACATGCTCATGAGAAGACAGTAGTTGAATATAACGACTACCGTAGTATAAAATCTCCCCCACGAAATAACATCGCATGTTTATGATCACGCGCGGCAGCGAAAGTCGCTCACCGTGGTGTGAAATTCGCCCCACAAGCCAGGACTTGTATTTACGCTCACGTGTGGCATTGAAAGCTGCTCAGCGTGGTGCGAAATTCACTCCACAAGCTGTTGGTGCGAGTTTAATAATTATGTTGCAATTATTATTTTATTATTTGTATATTCTTTTATGAAAACGATTATTGTACAGTTAAATGTACCAATAACTGACCATTGAAATTCTGATGTAGAAAATCATTTTTAATGTTGTTACATCCTGAATATCGAATCACATTCATCGTCTCGTCGTCAAGCTATATGTATCTTACCATACTAAATCCTACTTATCGACCTGTGCTATACAACTAGTATCGTACCTTGCCAACCTCGTACCCCTGCAAATTATACTCATCCACCCCAATTTTACCTATCTCCCTTCCGCGACCACACACCTCAGTCGATCCCCTTCTATGACACATAATTAATTCTTAATTTAGGTTAAGCATGCGATACCCGCGTGGTTATATAAGCCAGGGCCCCAGGACACGGCAGCCTTCTGCATTCCAACTCTGAGCCGTAAACATGTACGCACCAGTTTGTTATTTGACATTTCACTTCTAAAAGGGACACGCCCTTATACTTAACTTTGTACTTCTTATACAATAAACTTGATCTTAAACTTATTTGCTCGCGCTTATTGATTCACTGTGCCTGCTCTCTTCTTCATATCTCCTGCCACCATCTCGAGCACGAGACCGCCCGCAGCGCAGCGCAGCCGAGCCGAGCTGACTACAGGAAACCAAGGCCTACGCACACATACAACGTAAGTGCCTAAATACCTCACTAGCCTCTCCTATCCTATCGTAAACTAGCACTTCCTATTTTTACCGGTATCATATTAAATGTTACTTTCGCTATCCTACTTTTGCTAATGCCTCCACTCCCAGGTAAATTACGCAAGTATTGACCGAAACTAGAGGCGAACGCGATTTAATTTCATATTAACTTCGCGCCATTTATTGCTTACGCGCGACGTAATAATGTAGAAACTCTTTTTCACATAGAAATGTACTGATATTTAATATCTAATAAGCAAAGAAAAAAATTTTTTTCGCAGTATTAAATTAATTATAAAGAGAAATTAAAATAGTCCTAATGTCCCAATACATGGTCAGTAAAAAATGGCTGTCCCAGCATCTAATTTCTCACGTCCCAATAACTGGCCATGACCTCTAAAGCGTATCAAAAGTGATTCAGATGTATAATAAAACATACTTTTGAACATAAATGCTTGAGAGGTAATAAAATAAAAGTCACAAATGTTTATTTTGTATATTAAATTACCTTCTACAGTGGGAGCGTAGTACAGTAAGAACACCCGCAGCTTTCTTGGATATAAGTTTTTATTGATACAATGAAAATTAAAATTTCAGAAATGGATTTGATCCTTATGAATAGTCCTTTACGAAGAAAAAAGTTGACTGGGATACAATTCGAGCATCCAAAAAGTTTATAAATCTAAATGTAAAAGTGTTATTATGAAATTTGTAAAAAGTTTTGTCCAGCATAACCACTTATTATTTTTAGTTGATATTAAAATATAAATAGTTTATAATGATACGCACAACATTTTTAGACGTTATAATATAGTATATTTATTAAATATAGCTTTATATATATTTGAAAATTGCTTTACTCTGGCAGAAGTTATTTTAGATTCAAACTGATAAAAACTGATAAAAATTAATAGAAAGTAATAAAAATGTATAAAAACCGATAAAAGCTGATATAAACAGATAAAGACTGATATAAACAGATAAAAACTGCTAAATCGTGATAAATCGTGATAAAAACTGTAAAAATTGGGAAAAATTATCCGTTTTTATCAGTTTTTATAACTATTTATCTGTCTTTATTAGTTTTTAACAGTTTATATAATTTTTTATCAGGTTTTATCAGATGTTATCTGTTTTTTAGATTCTATAAGTTTCTGAAAAATTATTATAATTTAATATTGTCATCAAATTAATTATTATTTTCAAATAAACAATAACACAAATTGTTTAACATTTTAAAGAAAGATGTTTTATACAATCCGTTTCTCTCAAAAATATATTAACAAACTATTATAAAACTATAAATACATTGTGTCGGAAAGTTTGGAATCGTCTCGGAGATTTAAAAGAATAAGAAGCTTGTTATGTAGATTCCATAATTTTATTTTGAGAATATTTTAAATATCGTTTCTATTGGTTCTTCAAAATATTGTACATAATCACTGATTGAAATTACTCCACGTATGGAGAAAAATAATTGGTTTAAAAGTTACTGCAGTTACCGGTAATAACATTTTTATTTAAGTATATATATAATTTTTTTCTTTCAAAAGTATAATAAGGTTAGAATAATTATTGTTTTAATAATTATACATTAATATTATTACAATGACATGATCCTTATATAGACAATTCGAGTATACGCACCGTAAGAACTGAAATGGGTAATGGGTAAGAGTCCCGATTCTCTATCAGAATAAGATCGAAAGTGAAAATACTATACTGCGTACTACTATAGTCTAATATAGTATACACTATAATAGATAATACGTACTATAGTTTCTTTTTTAACGGAGATAATAATAAAAGCTAATAAATAGTGATAAAGACAAATTATAATTGATAATAAGTGATAATTACTGATAAAAACTGATAAATAGGAATAAGAATTTACAAAAACTGATAAATTTTCCGAATTTTTAGTTTTTTATCACTTTTTGGCGCTTTTTATTACTATTTATCAGTATTCATAAGATTTTATTAATTTTTATGAGTATTTATCAGTTTTTATCAGTGTTGATCTCCTAGGGGTTGTAGGACCTCGTCGTGTGCCCTTCGGGGACGGTGGAGAGGCCTAATTCGGATGTCCTGGGGGCTAAAGCTCTGCCCCACGGGGAGCGGAAAGCGGGGGGACGGGTCCCCTCCTGATCCGCCGGACCCTATAAACGGGTAATCGCGTCGGAGGGTGGGGGACTGAGTATCCTGACGGCCGGGGCTGCGTGGGCGCGGGTGGGCAGGGGACGTTAAGTCGATCTCGGTCGATCCAGGTCTGCTAGGTCCTAACATAGGCAGGGTCGAACCTCGCTTGGGTTCTCCCGGTGTGTCAGGGTCCTCTAAACCCCTCGGGTGGGGGCGGCGCACCACCTTAGCCCCGGCCCCGTGGATTTAGGGAAGCCCAGCGGACTTCGAGTGACAAAGAAACAACCCTCCAACCTGAGCTAGGTGAGGCCTGTTTGGGGTATACTCACCACCGCGCGTTCTCTGGCGGAAGACGCGCGGGTTACACACAAGCAAACTATACAACACGTAGTACACAAACACTCACACACAGCGGAACATCCTGCGGTTGGTGTCCGGTGCAGCGCGGCTCTCGGATGGGTGCCCATTCGGGTCCGACCGAGGGTACAGCTTAAAAACTGGGGACGACACTCCCAGGCTGCCGGATAGTACAGGGGCCCGGTGATATCTAGCCCATTGATCTGGCTGCCCCATCAACCGGCGAAAATCTCCCCGGGTGCAGTAGTGCTGGATGGCGACCAGATAGGGCCATGCTGTGCTGGGGGGTGGGGGCTCTGTCGAGGCCACTGCCGGGCGCAGCGGGCCCCTGGATGAGAACACGGGCTGTACCACCGGCTACTGAGCGACAGCCTGACCTCCGACCACAATACACTTTGCATTTCCCTCCGCCACCACCCACCCTAATGAAATGAATGAAAAAAATAATAATGAAGAAAATGTGTCACAATAGATCGGGCTCCCTAGCCCAAATCAAAAAGGTAGCGATGGCGATACCATTCGGGCGACCGGCCTGTTACTACAGGCTGGCAATACCGACGGGATCCCAGGCAAAGTTGAATCGGTAGAAGAGGGGGCTTTGAGTTCTGTAGCACCCTGTGACAAGGTAGGGCATAACGAGATTCGGGCGCGCGGCCCTCAGGCTGCCAATACCGGAATCACTATTCCCGAATCCATCAAGGGTGCACCAGGCTCAAAGCAGGTAACCAGGAAGAATAAAAATAAGAAGAAACAGTCGGGTTCGGATTGGAGGAAACAGCGCTGGGACACCGGCAGAGGCTTGGTGACTACTTCCGAGCCCATGGCTGGTGACACTACTCCGAACAAAAGACCTCACTCGGACAGTTCAACTCCGAGGAGTGTTAAGAAGGCAAACAAGGAGGAGCCGAAGGTACCTCTAAACTACAGTAAGGCGACGGCCAACGATATGCAGATGGCCGTCATCCCTGCAGAGTATCCAGAGGTACGGCTGGACGAGGCGCAAGCTGGAAGCATAGTGGCGGCGCTGGAAAACGCCATTGACGAGTTTCAGGGAGATGGCGGACACTCGGCGAAATGGAGGGACCTTCTGCTTCCAATGAATAAGGGGGGCTTAAGGGGCGCGAGGCATGGGAGAGACACAGGTTCGGTCAATCTGACACGATCCATTATCTCTTTCACGCAGATTAACTTGCATCACTGCAAAAACGCATCGGCGATTTTGGTTAAGCGTATGGCGGAGGTGCACACAGGTATAGCACTAATCCAAGAATCTTGGATTAGTAAGGGCAGAATTGCAGGATTAGGGGGCGGCGGGTTGCTTTTCCATGGAAGCGAGGGTCACCCTAGAACCTGCATCTTAGTAAAAGGTATGAAATGTGAGCCCTGGCTGAGGTTCTGCGGGAATACGACTCTGAAGCGGGACCACCTCCCGAAAAAGTAAAGGACCTCATTTCAGTGTGCGAACAGGAAAAGAAGAACCTACTTCTAGGCTGTGATGCCAATGCGCACCACATAGTCTGGGGTAGTTCGGATTGTAACAAAAGGGGAGAAACTCTCCTGGAATACTTAGCGGGCACGGAACTAGACCTCCTCAACAGGGGTCAAGAACCGACCTTTAGAAATACGGCTCGTAAAGAGGTGATTGACATCACTCTGATCTCCAGGAGATTGGACAGGCTGGTCTCTGGCTGGAGAGTCTCAGATGAGGTCTCTATGTCGGATCACAGCCATATTCTCTTCGAAATCAGAGAGATTCAGGAGGAACGAAGTCAATGGAGAAACCCTAGGCGAACGAACTGGGAAGGTTATATAAGTGATTTGTCAGTAAATCTGACGACTTTCACGGATAAGTATACTTCGACAGAGGTTATCGACAAAAATTGTGAGCTTATACAAGACGCAATTATTGGGGCCTACGAGAAGAATTGTCGCCTTCGCGACAAGACTTCACTCAATCAGACGGCCTGGTGGAATCCAGAACTGTAGGCTACGCGAAAGCGAGTTAGGAAGTTGTATAACAGATCGAAGAGAACGAAAAGCCACAAAGACCTGATGGCCTTTAGATTCGCTCAAAGAGAATATAAAGAAGAAATAGCGTTGGCAAGGCGAGAAGGTTGGAAGAAGCACTGTGGGCAAATGAACACTTGTTCGGAAACGGCCAAACTGTGTCGTATCCTGGCTCAAGGGAACAGGAACCACTCGGGTTCCATTAGGCTTCCGTCAGGGGAGTGGGCGGTGAGCGGAGACGAAGTTTTGGACTCCTTGCTCTGGGCCCACTTCCCAGAATGGAGGCCGGACCAGCCAGACATGACCGATACTGGAGTCCTCGATTCACTGAACGCTCAGCGATCGGTGGCTCATAGGATAATACAGAGCGAAAAAGTTAGATGGACTATAGGGACTTTTGAACCCTATAAAGCAGCAGGGGAGGATGGCATTTTTCCAGCACTCTTGCAGAAAGGAATGGAGGGGCTCTTAGCACCCACGGGTGATCTATTTAAGTCATGCATAATCTAGGGTTACATACCTCAGAAATGGAGGATAGCCAAAGTAGAGTTTTTACCAAAGCCCGGTAAACCCACCCACGAGGTAGCCAAAGATTATAGGCCAATTAGCCTTACGTCTTTTGCTGTCAAAACATTCGAAAGACTGGTAGATCGTGATGTCAGGGATAATGCTATCGCGGCTCTGCCGCTGCACCCCAGACAGCATGCTTATCAGGCAGGGAAATCGGTGGATTCGGTTCTCAAAGAAGCTGTTAACCACATCAGAAAGGGAATGAAAAATAAGAGCATGGTGTTGGGAGCTCTGCTAGACATAGAGGGAGCATTCAACTTCACCACCACGGAAAGTGTTTGCCAAGATGCCACTGAACACGGAATAGACCACTCCATCATCAGATGGATTAAGCAGTTACTGAACAACCGGGTGATCAAGGCTTATTGGGGTTCCTCGATCAGGCAAAGAGCTGTGAAAAGGGGGTGTCCACAAGGGGGGGGGGGGGTAATGTCTCCAACCTTCTGGTCCCTCACGATCGATAGTCTCATTAAAGCACTAAACGAAGCGGGATTTTATGCGCAAGCGTACGCGGATGACATTCTCATACTGATCATGGCGAACGATGAGATTATCTTAGCAGAACTTATGCAACAGGCTCTTTCGGTCGTTGAAGACTGGTGCAAAAAGATGGGCTTATCCGTAAATCCATCTAAGACAGTACTAGTTAATTTCACAAACAGATATAAGGTTAAACCTCTCAAGGATATCAGTTTGTTTGGAGAGAAGCTCACCATCTCCAGGTCTGCCAAATACCTGGGAGTGACATTCGACAGCAAACTGCAATGGGAGGAGCATATTCAGGAGAAATATAAAAAATTTGTGAGTGCCTACTGGGCGTGTAGGCGGGTTTTTGGTATCAATTGGGGACTAAAACCCCCCATGATTCATGGCGCTATCGCTTGGTGGCCTAGGTGCTTGCTTAAAACGGGAAAGGAAATTCTGAACCGTATCCAGAACCTTATGCTAAGAGGGATTACGGAAGCAATGAAATCCACATCGCGAGCGGCGATGGAAAGGCTCCTAGACATCCCACCCTTAGACCTGAAGGTTAGAACAATGTTCGTACATTTACGAAAACGGAACGGTGGGAACATTGGGATAAAGACATACTTGAGGAAGCTGGTGTCGACCTCAGGTCATTTTCTAGAGACAGGATAATCCGGAAATTTAATTTCGGGAAATCTTACGTTATAAAGCCTCTAACTAGAGAGGACTGGAAAAGTGGGTTCCAACACCCAACATCTTCCAATAGGGTTTGGTTCACAGATGGTTCAAAAAGCGAATCTGGCACTGGGGCGGCTGCCTGGCTAGCGGGAACATCCCGCGAACTAGTGTTCAACCTCGACCCCCACGCGTTAATTTTCCAAGCAGAAGTAAGAGCAATCAGGGAAACAGTGGGTAGCATGATAAGTGAAGAGCTGGAGGGTAGCGAAGTGGTTATCTATTCCGATAGCTCCGCGGCCCTCTCAGCGCTTGGCAAAGCGGAAGTAACCTCGATAGAGGTTTGGAAATGTGTGAAAGCGCTAAACAAGCTAACAGAGAATAACAAAGTGACCTTAGCTTGGGTTCCAGGACATGCAGGAGTTTTAGGCAACGAAAAGGCGGACCGGTTAGCAAAACGAGGGGCGGCTGGGTGCCGAGCCACATATTGCAGGGTGGCAATACCAGGGAGCTCAATTAAGAGCTCTCTTAGAGCGTGGACCCAGAATAGATCTGACCGTATCTGGCGGGAATCATCAGGAATGAGACAGGCCAAAACTTTGATAGGTAGCTCCTCACCGCCAATCTGGAGCGGTGAGTTAATACTCCGCTCCAAAAGCTCAATAAGGGAAGTGGTGGGTTGATTCTTGGTGCACTGCAGGGTAGGCCATCCTCTTTTTAACATGGGGCTGTTACGGGTTGATTTGTGCAGATGGTGTGGTCAGGAGGAGGAGACCTCGACCCACCTGCTCTGTTATTGCTCGGCTTGGGCAATAACTAGATGGAGGTGGCTTGAACGCCCCTTCATTAAACCAGAAGACTTGGGAACAATGAAGCTTTCATTGATCTGCAGGTTTATAGGCATAATTAGCAGTAGAATGGAGGATGGGACCTAAAACCAAGGGGGATAAGCACAGTGGGCACGGCCTGAGTGCTGGACCAGCACGTCCCCGAAAGGGGCCGCCAGTCAACCCCGTCTCTCTTATGAATACGAATACGAAATCAGTGTTGAGGTAGTTTTTGCATGCTCATACACACACACACACACACACACACTAGTTAGAGTATAGATATAGTGCTGTGTGAAAGAGAGAGAGAGCCTACTGCTATCACTATCACTTTTTCCCGGCGCGTCGCTTTGCCTTTCGCGCGGGCTCTCAGCGTTAGTTAGCTACGAGTGACCGTCGCGAGAGCCTCGTGTATCGCAGAGCAGTCAAGCTCACTATGCTGATTACTAGAAGCTACAGTAAAGCCAAAGATACATTACTGAATAACTGTCTACCAATTTATTTATCCTTTACTCCAATATTTACTCAATCCACGTCAATAGGTTATGGGCCCAGTAATCGAACTTGTAGAGTGATATTAGGTGATTAAATAAATTGAAAAGAGCTGGTTGAGAAACACTCGGTGTGAGAGAACTGTGAGAGTGTTTGCTCAGTTACAAGTGCAAAATGGCAGGTGAAATCTCAACAAGAAATCTTACAAGATTTTATGGGAAAAATTTCAAGCAGTGGAAATTACAAATCATTTCCGCATTTGTAGCTAACGATTTACTGGACTTGGTAACGGGAGAGAGAGAAAGACCAGCCGAACCAGCAGGAGATCTGGAGCAACAGCGCAAGTAACAGCTAGGCAAGCGATCAAAACATAGATCAAGGACGATGCTAAGGCAATGCACCTAATGTCGGCAGCCATGGAACTGGAGCAGATGGAACATCGGCTTCCCACAAACTCCTTATATGCCAACGATTCCACGACTACCGTATAGATCCGACTAACACCGTGGTGCAGCAGGTCTCTAAGGTACAAAACCTAGCGAGTCAACTCCTAGATCTCGGTGAAAATATTCCCGACGTAGTTGTGATCTCTAAAATACTCGCGAGTTTACCACACAACTATAGGCACTTACGCTCATATTGGATCAGTGTCGATCCTGCACGACGGACGATTGAATTTCTGCAAGAATGACTAGAAGAAGAGTCGTAAAAGAACGCGGAAAACGAAGAAATGACTGCTCTAGCCACAACCTCGAGAAAGGTGACTAGGTGGCATTGACTCAAATAGAAACAAAAAGGACAACAAATCACGTAAGTCTAAGAGACACGTAGAGTGTTATGTTTGTCAGGAGAAAGGGCACTACGCGTGCGAGTGTCCAAAACGTAAACAAACCAGTCGAGAGCACAGAGGGTCGAAATACTGTGCACTAATGGCTTCAATCTAACCGGCAATTAGTCACGAGCAAGATGACGCTTTCGAAGCAGAAAGTTGTTGTGTTCAGAAGCCGTCGTCCGAGTAGAAACAAGCGCTGTTGAATACTAATCAGAACGAAGTATGGTTTACCAACAGAGGAGCATCTGCCCACATTACCTTCAGGAGAGAATAGTATGTGGATTACCGGCCGAGAAGGGACGGTAGTACCGTAATTGTCGGGGACGACAGAGAGTGCGCAGTAGTTGGCGAAGGAACTGTGCTAGTCGAGCCACTGATCGAAGGCCAATATAGGAGCGCGCGCATCAGAAATGTTCTACACGTACCCGACATGGGGAAGAATTTATATTCTGTTGGTCTGGGTACTAATCGAAAACTGGGACTTTGGTTCAAAGGTAATGTAGTGAATATTCTACTCGGAAAATAAGTGGTTGTTGTTGGTGTGAAGCAGACTAACCTTGTTTACCTCATGTTCTTTCGTGTAAACATACCGAGTCGAATTGAAGTCAATGCAGCTGAAGTGAACTTGAAAACCTGGCACGAAAGACTAGGACATTTAAATATTCGCGCGCTCAAGATTCTAACCTCGAAAAGTTTAGTCGCTGGAGTGATAGTTAAAGGTACAGAGGATTTTTTCTGTAAATCTGTCAGTTTATCAAATCTCACAAGCTTCCTTTCATGAAAGAAGTCGTGAGATGTACCGAGCCAGGGGAGATGATTCACACTGATGTGTGTGATCCCATGCCCGAGACTTCGTTAGGAGGAGCACGCTTCTACCTAGTTTTCAAAGATGATGTATCCGTTTGAACAGGTTATGAATTATAAACGAAAAATTTATAACAAATTTGGCAAACCAATAAAAAAATTAAGAAGCGACAATGGGCATGATTGTTTGAACAACAGGATGTCTTCTTACCAACAGTCTTTGGACATCGAACACGAGCTCACAGCTACGTACATACCAGAGCAGAATGCATAGCAGATCGGCACAATCGTACACACGTAGAATGTGCTCGAACGATGTTACAAGCCGAGAATCTCCCAGGTTTTCTTTCGACGGAAACAATAAACACTGCTGTTTATTTTCTAAACAGAGTGTCTACCTGCACCAAAGAAAGTAGCAATACATCTTATGAGATCTGGATGAACAAAAAGCCAGATCCGAGTCACATCAGAATTTTTGGGCCGGAGGCATACACGACTGTGTCCAAATAATTCATTAGAAAGTTTGATGCGAAGGCAACGAAGACCATTCTTGTATGCTACAACAACTCAAAAACTACAGGTTCTACTGTATTTTATCTAGAAAAGTCACTGTTGCTAAACATGTAACCTTCAACGAAAGTCAAGTTAAGGAAGTCGCAGTCAAAATGACTACAGACTTCAACATGTTTTTTCCTCTAGAAAGTCAAGAAGCTGTTGCAGAAGAGTATGGTGCGGAACCAAATGCTGAAGCAGTGATCGGTGAAGCTGAGGAAGTAGTTGGTCCACCGGAGGTAGTGGTTGTTCGACTAGAAGCAGCTGTCGAGATAGTTCCCAGAGCAACCCAGGAGTCTCAGAGACAGGAACTCTCTTAGACCACCTGCAAGGTATCTAGATAATTTTGGTTCTTACAACATTCCGGAAACATTCGAGGAGGCTGTAAATGGTTTTGAGGTTGTAAACTGGCAGAAGGCCATTGATAAGGAGCTCAAGGCTCATCAAGAAAATGGCACTTGAAAATTTGTGCCTCGTACAATAGATATGAGAACCATCGATTCGAAGTGGATGTTCAAAATCACTTAACATGTTGATAATGCAACTCCTAAATTCAAAGCACATCTCTGCGCTCATGGCTTCATGCAGCGAGAAGAACTGGACTTTACAGATCTCTTTTCACCTGTAGTGAGGTATGACTCACTACGTGTTCTACTGTCACTCATCACATATGAAGATCTAAAGATGCTGTCCTTCGATGTTTGTGCTGCATTTCTCTATGGGGAGCTAGAGGAGAATATTTTCATCGAGGTGTCCGAGGGTATAAACATTAAGAACAGTGTTAGTGAGAGTGAGGGTGTGGTATGTGAGTTTGTAAAATCTTTGTATGGTCTGAAGCAAGCACCCCATTGCTAGAATGTTAAATTTAAGAAATTTCTGCGTCGCTTTAATTTTAAGGAGTGTAAGGCTGACAAATGTAATTATCTGGAAGAATATGAGGGTCATAAAGTGTACTTAGCACTGTTTGTGGATGATGGCTTATTATCATGTCAGTCCAAGAAACTTCTGCCAATGATCTTGACTAAACTAAGTAAAGAATTTTCCATAACCACTGGAGATGCCAGTTATTTTTTTGGATTACAAATCAGTCAAGATCGCTTGCAAAAGAGTATATGTTTATAAATCAAAGCATGTATATTAGGTAAATTATAGAAACGCTTGATATTAGTGAGGCAAAGGCTATTAGCGTACCAGCTGATCCGAATATAAGTCTGCTTCCGGAAGATGCTGAGTGTAAAAGTAAGTGTCGGGTACCGTACAGAGAAGCTATCTCTATCTCTTCTTCCCAGTGCGTCGCCTTGCCTTTCGCGCGGGCTCGCAGCGTTAGTTAGCCACGAGCGACCGTCGCGAGAACCTCGTGTATCGCAGAGCAGTCAAGCTCACTGTACTGATTACTAGAATCTACAGTAAAGCCAAAGATACACTACTGAATAACTGTCTATCAATTTATTTATCCTTCACTTCAATATTTACTGAATCCATGTCAATAATCTGTTCTTATCAGTTTTTATCAGTTTTTATCGGTTTTTATCTGTTTTATTTATCAGTTTTTATCAGTTTTTATCTAAAAGAACTTCCGCTAGGGTATAAACAACAATACTGCATATTTATTAAAAATATAGTATTTTATAGTTTTATAAATAATGAAAAATAACAAATAACGCTTAATAAATGTTTGAAGATTATATTCAACACAAATTACAAATCATAGTAGACATTTTTCTTCAGAAAAAATATCAAAGTAAATAGTTACAATATTTTATTATTCAATTTACATATTTCATACTGGATGCCAATAAGTCATATTGTACGACAAGTATTTTGGCTTATTATTTTGGCTTATATTTTTTTGGCTTATAATTTTGGCTTATATTACGCGTAAAATAATAATATAATCCGGCGTCTACAACGTTCCAATCGACACATGAAGGGTTAATACTGGCCGTGAATTATGTTTAATAGAACTCAAACATACATCGCATCCATCCACGTGGCGAAGCACCGTCAACTCGGAACAGTTGCCCAAAACTTTAAAATGTTCATACTGTACGACTCTTCCCTATATCTATTATTATCATCAATCTTTGAATCTCTCGATTCAGCTACTTTTTTTCTTCTAATACAACCTTTTTGGCTTTTGTTAGGTTATAAATTCAGCATATAACAAAATAAACCAAAAAATACACTAAAACTTAAAAAAAGCATGCAATTCAATATTTTAATATTACGTTAAAACTAATGTTATAAATAACTTTATTTACTATTTTTATACAAAACGATTTCATAAGAGAACATTAAAGTATGGGGAGCTGTTTTGGCCGGATATTGGAGCATATGACGCCGACTCGACCAACAATTGGCCAATTGGTTAGTTATCAAGCAAGATAGATTATCACGTACCAATACATAGCCACGTAAATATTTATATAAATGATGATATCAATATTCAATTTCATCTTTTCTGTTTATTATAAACGTGTTTAAAATTCTGTAAAACCTTTTGTCATGCAAACAAACTTATTATTTTAATAATTATGAGCTTAACCAGCATCTCACTTTTCTAGGATTTTTCATAAGAAATCAATTGAAAATAACGATACATTCATGTACAGTTATTCAAACATTTTTTTAAATACCTTAAACAAAGTTGTATGTACTATTTCTTTTTATATAGTTATCTAAATAGTTTAATTATATTATTCAGCAATAATATATTAAAAATTCCATTTTAAAAGTTCAATAAAAAATAAAATTCCCATCAGTGGCCAGGTAATGGGCAGTGGCTAGTTATTGGTACCTTTACCTTACTGAATGCCTTGCAATATAAAGATTCATATATGGGCAAATATCCGAAACTTTTGATTTTAGTGTCCCACGTAATATTTTTTATGTAAATTTGATTAAATGCAATGTTTTAAAGTTGTATACTATTTAAAAACATTCAATTTACTATGCTAAACAAGAAAAATGGAATTCGCATATCATTTACGATTTTTATTCATATATAAAGTAAGAAATCACTTGAAAATTCACTCATTTTGCGTGTCCCAACTACTATATGCACATAAAATTTATGTCATAACATTTTTAGCTTTTAAAATATTACCAAAGCACATTATGTATACACAAAATACGGCACCACCTACATAAAACAAAATGGCTGATACTTAAATTTGTGTTCCTAGTATTTTTGAAACTTTCTTATAATTAACATTAACAACTGCGAGTTTTTCAGTTTGCAGCTCTTCCATACACACAAACTAACATTTTTAGACGTTTCAAAGTGATGTGTCTCTAAAACTAAATAAACTATGAATAGATTAGTCGTCATATTTTTTGGGTAACTTTTTTTAAAAAATAATATTTTCTTATAGCACATCTGTGATTTAAGTAAAAATGTCTTGAAACATTGTGCAATCAGTAGATCTAAATGTACAAAACAAGTTTGAAAAACGCTAAGTTTGTTTCTTATTTCGTTGAGATGAAAAATAACTTTTTACTACACTGACATTTTTACTACGCATCAGAACATACACCCTTTATGATATTTTCTTTATATTTTATTTATATTGGAAATTATTTCTGTAATTTTCTGTAATTCTATGTAATTTTCTGTAATTCTATGTAATTTTCTGTAATTTTCTGTAATTCTATGTAATTTTCTGTAATTTTCTGTTACTTTTTGTAATTTCTTGTAATTTGCTGTAATTTTTTGTCTGAATTCGTACAAGTTTACAGAATATTACAACATATTACAAAAAATTACAGAAAATTACAGAAAATTACAAATAATTACAGAAAATTACAAATAATTACAAAGAATTACAGAAATTTACAGAAAGTTATAGATTTCGACGGATTCTACTTTACCGACAGTACGATTTTTATTTTTAAAAAGAATTCTTTTTGCAATAGATTATAACTCTTCGCATAATAACCACTACACCATATACTTGTTGAGGCAAATCACTTCGCCATATTTGCACTGTATATTTTATGTTTAAGAAACTATAAGTGGTACAATGCACGTGCCTAAATAAGGACCACAATATGAAAACGGGGCGGAGCATTTCTGATCTCAGTTAATTTTTATGTTTTTGTGGTCGCTGATCACGATGCCAGTGTCCGTATGACACCAGCACGTCTGTTTCAGGGACAAATAAAGGTCAAACTCTTTAAATCGTTCGATATGATTTTTTCGACCCCGGATTCTGAAAGAACGGAAAATTTTACGTCCAGACACGCTTCGACCTTTTCTTCAAAGTGACCCTTAGAGGGCATTTGAAGGACATTTGGATGTCAAATCCTTGTTTCGAACTTCTAGGCTGATATTAAGGCAAGAAATAGGTGTCGGAACAGTTGATCTTTATGTTTTTGGGGTCGCTGACCACGATGCCGGTATCCATACGACACCAACACGTCTGTTTTAAGGTCAAATGAAGGTCAAACCCCTTAAATCGATCGATATGATTTTTTCGACCCCGGATTCTGACAGAACAGAAAATTTGATATTCAGGCAAGAAATGGGTCTGTTTTAATATAGGTGCTAGTGAAATGAACAATTCTTGAATCTGGAAAATATTATGCATTTCTGCTTTTTGCAAATCACATGTAAGAAGAAATAAACATTTTCTTTGCCTACGATCTGGCAAGAGTCAACAGATTAAATCGCGGATTGCTGTTTCTGCTTGACCAATATATTTGGGTACAATAAAAAGAATGATTCTGCAATATCTTATGCATCTGTTCAATATGTAATTAAAATTGTTTTAGTCATTACTGGATAGGATGAAAGAAAACATCAGATGTTTATTGACGAAGTCTCTAAAATAGAAATTCATCACATAGATAAGAATGTCATTTCAAGAATTTAAAGATCAGCAATGTCCATTTCGGAAATTTTTCTTAAAAGCAAAGGGTTTGGTTTCTTCTAATTCTGTTGCAGGACTCATAAATGAATATGGATGTATTGAATGAAATAGCTAGTGACTGGCGACTATTTATCGATTCATCGGCAAGGACTTTAAAGCTGTCTTGCTTCAGAATGGACACGTGTATCCTCTACCGGCTGGCCATTCAGTATTCTTTAAAAAGGAATACAATAGTTTCCATTTTCGGTTTGAAAAATTAAAATACGATATATATTTAAAGTGACAATTAAATTGAGATTTGAAAATAACCAGTATTTTATTAGGTCAACAAAGTGGCACAAAGTATTTAGTTTTTTTGTAAGTGTACCAGTCATGCACGAGATCAAAATTGGGTAAAAAAAGTTTGGCCACTCAGGCAAGATTTAACTCTAGGATCTATGAATATTGTTAAAGAGGCTCTCATTTCTAGTCATTATGTCATCCTTTCATCTTTACATATCAAACTCGACTTATTTAAATAGCTTTTCAAACAATGAGGGTATTGGAGAGTGATGTTTTTATGTATATATTCGACAAATTTTGCAATATTTTTAAAACAAAAATCCATGAAGGTGTTTTTGGTGGTTCTCAAAAAAGGGAACTAATGAAGGATGCTGAATTTGAAATAAGAATGACAATAAGAGAGCAGCTTCGATTTGTTACAAAGAAATTAATTAAAAAATTTGTGAATTAACAGAGAAAGATGGGATTTTTAATGAGTTTAACGATTTATTTCCTTCATTCACACATTGATCGCCTGAAAATCTGAGTTAGGAGCAGAGCGAGAGATTTCAGTAAGACTTGAAGGACTGTAAAAAGACATAGATGTGTGTGCTATGTGAACATATCAGACTATTGATGATCTTTGAAAATAGACTCATCCAATGTACATAAAAACATGTCTTCGTAGATCTTTTCTGAATAAATGAACACGTCTTATATGAATTTTGAATTCACGTAACTTAACCCTTACGTTGTTGTTATATGTCCAGTAGATTTTATTATCGAATAACGTGTTCTTTTGTTCGCAAAAGATCTACGAAGAGATTTCCTTTTATGCATACTTGATGTATCTATTTTTAAGGACCAGCAATATTTATAATTTATAATAGTCTGGCACCATGTTCACATCTCAAACACCTCGATATCTTTTCTCAAACTTTTTCAAATCTTGGTGAAATATCTCATCCTGCTCCTCACTGAAGTCCCCCAGATTTTCTGGGAATTAATCAATGAGTGAATGCAAAAAATGAATCTTTAAATTCATTAAACATCCAATCTTTAAGTAGTTTTCGAATAGATTGTCAACAATATTCTTATAATCAGGATTTTTGTTATTTCCTAAAAAATTTTTTTGAATTTCTTTGAAACTATTCCAAGCTACTCTCTCATTAGTTGTCAGTCTCATTTCAAATTCATCATATTTCATCAGTTCCCTTATATGAGGACCATCAAAAACACCTCCATTGATTTTCGCTTCAGAAATATTGGAAAATTTCTCGAATAGATACATAAAAGCATCACTTTCTAATACCTTCATTGCTTTGATAAGCTGTTTCACTAAGCCAAGTTTGATATGTAAATAAGGAAGGATGATTTTATGACTAGGAATGATACTTCCTTTAACAATGTTCTTAGATCCTAGAATTAATTCCTGCCTGAGTGTCCAATCCTTTTTTATATAATGTTGATCTCGGGCACGACTGTCCCACTCACAAAGTAAACATGGATACTTCGTGTTTCCGCTTTGTTGACCTAATAAAATACTAGTTATTTTAAAATCTCCAACTATTTGCTTCTTATGAGTATGGTACTTCAATTTTTCAAGTAGAAAATGGAAACTATTGTATTCCTCTATTAAGATTACTGAGTGGCCAACCGGTATAGGGGCATAATGTTCCTATTGTGAAGTAACACAGCTTTCAAACTCCTCACCGATGAAACGATAAATAGTCGCCAGTCACTAACTATATATTCAATACATCCATATTCATTTATCAGTCCTGCAACATCATTACAATAATCAAACCCTTTGCTTTTGAGAAAAATTTCCGAAATGGACGATCTCGGTCACGATAAAAACTTACTTTAGTACCTGGAACTAAACAATTCTTTTCTTTTAATATTGAAGCTAAGAGTTCGGAAATCTCTTTCGAAAGACCTGCGTCCCGAACCAAGTCACTTAGCTCATCTTGATTAAAACCCTGTGCATTCTCGCGTTGACCACCTTCAAATTCTTGCGATTCATTCAATTCGACAGATTGCTGATCTTCAAATTCTTGAAATGATATTCTTGTATCTGTATCATAATTTTATATTTCAGAAACCTCGTCTATAGACATCGGATGTGGCCTTTTATCCTGTCCAATACTAATTAAAACAGCATGAGTTATAGATTGAACGGATGTATAGGATATTCCAAAATTATTCTTTTTATCGTACCCAGATATATTGGTCAAGCAGAAATAACAATCTGTGTCATGATCGACTGGGTTTCGACAGATCGTAGGCAATGCATGTATTCGTTTTTTCTTTCCTGCGATTCACATTGAGCAAGTGACGCATACTTTCGTTGGAGTCCAAGAATTGTTCATCCCACTTGTATCTATATTGAAACATTTTTCGTAATATACCATTAATTCTTTATTCAGGTTCCTCCCCTGATCCTTGATAACATATTTCGCACAAACCATGCAAAAGATATCTAATCGCTGATCACATGGGGTTATTGTTGAACTTGTAGCATTAAACTCTAAAAAGGCCAAGTCTCCCACCGATTTTGGGATGCGGTCGCATGATGACGACGATTGCGGGCCTGCTTGCTCACCCTAATCAATCGCCGATACTGGGGTTCCTATTCCCTGCATCGCAAGATATTTCTTTGTGCCTGCCATGACGGCTTGAACGCCTTCACCCAGGGACTTTGACGGTGACCCGTTGCCCACCGTCACCACGCGGAGATGCCCTGGGGACAGGCACAAGAAAATGTGCGGTTTTCGACGTCCCGTGTTATAACATATTATATAAGTTATAAATCTTAACCTCTGATTGACCTGGAAAACGACTGTCGATGTAATCCAGAGACAACTCTTCAATAAATATGATCATTAGTTAAATGTGATTTCCTAAAATAATAGGTTTATAATATGCATGGAGGATTCCTATAAATACAAGAAATCGGCTCCTTTGAGGGCATGCATAAAACTTATACCAAAGCCCGCACATCTAATTGCCTTTCAACAAAAAATATTATAATAGCATGAAAAAACTATAAAACTTTCTCAGCGAAACAAACATGCATAAACCCAACACACAAACGTCCAAACTTTAACCTACAAAACCCTTAACCCCAAACCGCAAACCCCAAATCCATAAACCTAACAACTGCAAACTCCCTAACCCCAAACTTGAAAACCCACAAACCCGGTTTAGGGTTTATGGTTCTAACGTTATATGATTTTGGCACTTTGCGGGTTTATAGCACGGTGTTTGTCGCTTTGAGATTTGTGGTTTTAGGAGTTTGAGGTTTATGAGTATGGGTTTTATGGATTTAGGATTTGAGGGTTTGGGATTTTTAGGTTTGGTGTTTAGGGGTTTTAAGCTTACAGGTTATAATCAGGTTAGAAATTAAAAGAAGGACCCGACCTCCAAATGACCTTCAAATGACCTCTAAGGTTCACTTTGACAAAAAGGTCAAAGCGACTCTGAACCTAAAATTTTCCATTTTTTTTTGAGTGAGGGGCCGAAAAAAACATATCTATCGATTTAAGGGTTTTGACCTTCATTTGACCTTGAATCAGTCATGCTGGTGTCATATGGACACCGGCATTGTGATCAGCGTCCGCAAAAACATAAAGATCAACTGTTCCGACTGCTATTTCCAACCTTAATATTAACCTAGAAGAATGAAACGAGGAGTTCAACTCCAAATATCCTTGAAATGACCTCTAGGGGTCAATTTGACAAATTGGTCGAAGCGACTCTGGACCTAAAATTTTCCGTTCTTTCAGAATGCGGGATCGAAAAAATCTTATCAAATCGATTTAAGGGGTTTGATCTTCATTTGACCTTGATACAGACGTGCCGGGGTCATGTGGACACCGGCATCGAGATCAGCGAACCCAAGAACATAAAGATAAACTGTTCCGACACCCATTTCTTGCCTTAAGATCAGCCCAGAAGTTCGAAGCAAGGATTTCAATTTCAAATGTCCTTTAAATGACCTCTAGTGGTCACTTTGACAAAATGGTCGAAGTGTGTCTGGACGTAAAAGTTTCCGTTCTTGCAGAAATCGTGGTCGAAAAAATCTTATCGAATCGATTTAAGGGATTTGATCTTTATTTGACCTTGACCCAGACGTTGCGGGGTCATATGGACACCGGCCTCGTCATCAGCTACCCCAAAAACATACATATCAATTAAGATCAGAAATGCTCCGCCCCGATTTCATATTGTGGTCCTGTGTAATTTATATGATATATTTTCTAATAGTTATTCATAGAATAATGAAATTTTAAAATTATAAAATTTATGTATTTTTCAAGACTACGTGAAGTAACGTCAAAGATTTTTATCTTATGCGGCACTAACTTTAATTTTTAAGAGAGTTTGCAAATATTATTATTATGAATTTTTTGTTGTTTTCGAAAAGATATTTATAAACCATTTAAGGGGGTAGAATACCTATAGCACTTTTTTGAAGATTTCCATCTGTAAAAATAATAGGAAAATAATTAGAATATAAGTATGAGTTATGATTCTATGAACATTTTTTGCTTGCACGTAACCTACAGACTCAAGCAATGCATTGATTTTGGTCATGCTGCTCTTAAATTGTTCCTCCTGTATGTCGTTTTAGGTGGCGTCGTCCAAACCGTGGTAGGAGTGGGAATAGCAAATCCATATAAAACCGGCCATCGTAGTAGTCGGTACCCGTGGAATCTCACTTAAGTAACTTGACTTTTAATTAAATTTCTTGTTTAATTATCTTGCTTTCCCCCTCCTCTCCATATATATCTATTATATCTTGAGCTTGTCTCATCGGCGGTACCTGTCATTGGGCTGCTTCTCTGGACGAGCTCTAGGCTCGTATAGAGCTAGGATGAGGGGTCAGTGCTGTGTCCTCCCTCTCCCAACGCAGAAGCAACACCGTATGACGACGAGCCAAACGGTCTATACCTCGGGTATCTGCAGAGCGCTCAGCTGCTCTTCTCATCCTCCCAAGTCGAGGGCCGACATGCCAGTCAGTCTACACCTTGGTTACATTGGCGTACATAATAATTAACTTTCAATTATTTAAATTTTTTAAAGACCTGAAAGCCAAAATAATTATCATTATTATTAAAATTGTCATTTTTCACACTTAGACTAGAATACTCACATGATAATCAATTCTTAGAGGTTTCTAAATAGCTTCAGTCCAAAATAGCATTCATAAGGAACATTTTAAAACGTGGATCATCAAAATCCATGCACCGGTCAGTATGCAGGTTACGCGCAAGTTCTGAAAACATAGTTATGAGAAAATTGCATTTAAAGTTACACTTCACTAATGATACAATTTCTTCAAATATTATATCTCAGTTCATATTATAACATTCTGATCCACTTCAGCAGCTATTGTCAAATACAAAACATAATTTCATCATCTCAATCATTCAGTGCGTGCCAATTGTAACCTGTAAGACATTATTGTTACCAGTAATAGATTTGAATATATATCTAGATGTCATCCCTTTATCTCAAACTTATTTTTTGCTCATGAGCAGTTAACTGAGATCTTTCTTTTTCCTTGGTACGGTAAGCTGATTTGCTGAAAAAAAATATCACAAAGTAATACATTCAAAAATTACATTAGCTACTAATGAAATAAGATTACTTATCTGATTGAATAAATGTATTGCAGTAATCCATTTTTAATATTCTTTATGATCTTGTAAATACTTATACTTCTTGATAGCTTTTGAAGTAAACACAGAAGAACATATGATTAGGTTACGCCATTTTAACGCAGTGCAGCGCTACGATCTGTGCAACTGCCAAAAAATGCGCGAATTTCGAAAGAGATAATAATTTAAAAATAATCACTTAAAGCCTGTACATTTTTTTTATGGCTTTATTCATAACTAAAACTTTATTTTTAAGTTATTTATAGCTTGTAAATTAAAAATACATTATAAAATAAAGATCGTTTTTTTCATGATTTATAGGTATACTACCCACGGTGGGCAGGAAGGAGCGATAGGTTTGACCAAAATGACGATAAAATCGGGTTGCGGGGCGGTATTCGGGCATGAATGAACATCTCAAATCCGTTCGAATCGAAATCCGATCGGCTCCTGTTTTCGAGATATCGTCAATTTACGAATTTTAGCTAAATTATTGATGTAAGCGAATGAGTTGTACCTTAAGAATGCATGAAACTTCATTATATAATCAACGAGGATATACAAAATATGTAGATATCATGTATATTATATATAAGTATGATATATTGTGTATATAAATGTAGACCTGGTTATCAAATAAATGGAATGATGTATATATACATATATAAATATATAATTTAAATAAGATGTCATATTTAGGCTGGTGCATTGGATGTGCAAGTGAATTATATTGATAATACGTACTTTTCCACAACTTGTAATTTTGTTCAGAAAGTTATTATCAACGAAAATAATCATATTTCTTTATATATTTCCTGAAGAATATTGAACGACAGACTTTTTTAGTTTTGTAATATAAGTAGGATCCTGAATAAAGTTGCTTTTATTCCTTTCCCAAAGTTTCAAAAATTTTCTGTGCACTGATTCGCCAGCCTGCTCAGACCATAATCCTAGCCCATCATCATTGTCCAAATATGCAAGGCAGTCTTTTAAGGGGGCAAACCACCTTTAAATTGTCAAAAAATCGTTTTTTTTTTTATTTACCTTATTTATAGGAAATTTCCCGTAGAATAAGCTCCCCAAAACCGTTTTAAGATATCATAATTCCATTTAAAGTTACAATATAAATTCTGAGACAGCTTTTTTGCCGATTTTGCGTAAATTCGGTATTTTATCAATTATTATTTATTTTATTATTATTTATAACTAAATGTTTGATTGATTATTTTATTTAGTTATAAAGCAATAAAATATAATATAATAAGATGCATGCTTGTATATTCAAATATTCGCGTGTTGTTATATGTAATATTGGCGCATGTGCGAATTACGAGTAACGTGACATGTCATTACGTCACAAGATAAAGGTCGATAAATCAGATCGAATTTTTGACTAACCTTACCCGTACATTTTTGCTACTTTTGACAGTTGGTTTTTATGTTTACAAACCACCTGTTAGTAAACACAGCTAATATTTTTATTGTACTGAACTTATACAGTGTTTTAATTGCATTTGACAATTTGTGAATGTGTGTAAATCAGTGTAGTGAAAATGTCTTCTAAAAGAGATAAAAACGGAAGATTTACAAAAGAAGCCAAGACTATCCACCAGCTCAGCGAGGAAACTCCAAAACACAGCTAGTGCTAGAGATACCAGTGATACAATAAACAGAATCATTGACACTTCAATTTTATTTTCTAAACTTAGAAGTGTTCTGTGTTGTAATCTGTGCCATGGCAGTGTTCAATTAAGTGAATCTGGTGTGCAGGGTCTTGGTTTCAAAATAGATATTGTGTGCTCAAAGTGTGGTGAAATAGCAGCGATCAACTCCAGCAACAAAGTAGGAGCCAAAGGAAATGCATATGAAGTGAACAGAAGATCTGTGCTGTTTGCTCGTGCACTTGGACATGGACACGCTGGCCTTTCAACTTTTTGTGGGATTATAGACATATGCAAGCCAGTTGCCCAATCGGCTTTTGATTAAATAAATAAGCAGTTGAGTGAAGTGTGTGAAAGTGTCGCTCAAGAGTTTAGTATGATAAGTACAGTTTACTCAATTTATTCATTTTTGTGTTTTTTTTTTCATTTCAGGTTATTCAAGGAGGAGGAAGACTCATGGGACTCCACGCACCAGAAAATATTGATGTACACTGCTGCAGATGTTTGTCTGCTACATTGAAAAGAAGAAAAAAGTAGATGCAATTGATAAGATGAGTATAAATTATATCTATTAGAACTTGTAAATTAATTGTTAAATAACTCTAAATGTTGTTTTTATCAATTTCAGCTTACTGTCCGTAAGATTCCAAGTGAACGCATGGACAGATTGGGCTCAAAATTTATGGAGATACTCATTATAGTAGTACTTTTCATATGAGCGTAGGGATTTTGATTTGAACGAGTAGAAATTTTTTTTCATCTATAAAAGTGATAAAATTATTAAAAAATAAGTGTTATATTGACAATGTTCATATAAAAAAATACTTCTACTCGTTCAAATCAAAATCCCTACGCTCATATGAAAAGTACTACTATAATGAGTATCTCCATAAATTTTTAGCCCAATCCATCCATGCGAAGACTTGGAATCTTACGGACAGTGCTTAAAGTCTTCGAAAACAGTCTGGTTTGCCATGGAGGCATAGAAGGTCCAACGAAGGTAAAAAATATACAAATTGGTAGGTTTTTATGTATACTTTGAGGAAAAAAAACCCTTATTAAAATAAATATCAAAATAAAAATTCTTAATTAATTTTTTTGTTTCAGATTTTGAAGGTGGTGTGCCCCCTTAAGTGCTTCAGAAGTACATGGATTTTTAACGATTCAGAGACTCCAGTGCTCTTAAAAGCTTCCGACAATGCAATCAAATTTTGATCCAAATCAACTCCAGAATTCGTTGTGGAAAAACAAGACTCAACAACCTTGTTCATTTCTGTAAAAGCAAAGATGAAAGGCTCTATTTGACTATTTTTGACTTCCCCAGAAATATCTGATGCTCGAAGTTTATCTGCTTCCTTCAGTAGTCGTCGGCAAGCATTGCCTTCAAAAACTCTGCCCTGATAATTTTTTGAAATTAAACCCAACTTTGTTGGCCAAAGTTTAGCTTTCTCTTCTCCTAAAAGTAAAACTAGCTCATCCCAAAACAGATGATTGACAAATCCCTGCAGAATATGTAATTCGGGGATTACACATTTTTGAATCACATAAACATCATCGTTCTCTTCAAAGAGAGGACGGTTAACTGTGCTATGACATTCCTTAACCCTTTTTTTTATCCTCGCGTAAGGATTCGAATTTTTCATAATCTTTCTTCAAATCTCCATAAGTTTTCAATTTCACAGTCATCATCGACCTCTTCAGAACATGTATCTGTCTCTTTTTATAAGTTACGTAACTCGTGTAATGTAACGAAACAATAAGGGCAAGGATAAGTTGATGATGCAGTTTGATGACCAGTGGCCAGCAGTAAAACTTAAATCTGAAGCGAATCTGAACGGTATATTGTTAAGTTGAGTTAATGAAACTAAAAGTTCAGGATTTTCATAAGTTTCTTTTATTAGAGGAACTACACACAGCAAAATAAGTCTATTAACACTGGTTAATTTAGCTTTCTTACTAGTACTTGCTTCATTACAATCAGTATCTGCGGCATAATCTTCTGTCAAAATTGACATACAAATTTAAAAAAAAATCGTGCCCTCCGCCTGCCATTACTTTTATCTTAGGAATACCAATCTGGTTTCGCTTGTCTATGACTGAGTCGAATAGCTCTTCAGCATCTGCCCAAATGACAGGCCTATTTTCTTTTTTATCATTTGCAGTATCGAACTGAAAAATATTATCCTTGTAAATGTCCTCTAACGCTTTCAATTTTTGGGATATGTTTTTCTCGTAGGATGTAGGAATGGAGTTTCTCCCTGCGCCACGCCTTAAAAAATGTATCATTTTGTTCATTTGATTACATGTAGAATCAGTGTTCACTTGATAATTTTTCAAACTGTCAGCAGTAAAAAAAACTTCCTTAATCGGTTTTGGATTCACAGTTACTGTAACTTTGGAGCCAAAAGTATTTAAAGTTATTTTTTCATTATTTTTATCACTGCTTGACCGTTTCCGCTTTAAAATAGAACTCGCAATTTGATTTTGTTGTCGTTCAGGTAGCTACTCTACTATTTTCATTACATTTTTTACAGCAGCACTATCAGATGTAGAAGCCGTAGTGCATGCATGATATATACCTTTATTTACTTTCTGAAAGCATGTTTTGCAAATTTCAAATGAACTCCTTGAATCCTTTATACTTTTTTCGGTTTCTCTGACCAGATTCTTTTTTGGCCATCAAGACCGTTCGATTCATCAATACAAATGGAAACGTTCAGTATGTTTCCTTTACCTTTTTTTGTTATGCATACGTAACAATTACACTCATTAGAAGTTCGAGTTTTGTTAGGCAAAATTACATCTTCATAGTTTGGCATACTCTGTAAAGGTCTTTTTTTTAAACATTTTTTTCTCGTTCACAAAGTGTAAGACGACAAGAGACGCAAATACTTAATGGAAACTTCGAATTAGATAGATCAAAATCTTCATTTATGTATTTTCGAATCAATCCTTCATGAGACTTAGTTATCAAAAATTCTTGTGATCTTTTTCCTTTGAAACTTATTTTTCTACCACATGGCGCACAAATTTTAATTCTATTCTCCTCATGATTACACTTATGATCCATTTTAGAATGAATGGATTCATAATTCTTTACTGGAAGAGAAGATGCCATATTTATCCGTTAGCCTGCCACTCAAACGTGATCTCTAACACGGAAAATATCAAAACTATCCAAAACGCAACCAAGAAGCATCCAAAATCTGATCGTCTTATATGACAAAATCATCTCTATTATCATAGAAGAAAGCACACAGCCACCTAGCGGTGAGAATCGAAGTTATAAATTTTTATTTGGAAATTTAGTGTAACCCAAAAATTTATAATTTCTGTAATATAAATTTATAACACGATAAAGTTTGGATTTAGCTATATATATAACACGATAAAGTTTGAATTTAGCTATATATATATATATATATATATATATATATATATATATCACTACTTGTAAGCGCTGATGTATTGTTTTTATTTCAATTGAACAGTTACCGACAGTACCACTCAGTAGGTAAATGCTTGGATGGTAACTATAGTCATAAATATAAACTGAAACCATTGGGTAATGATAATTTAAATTTCCGTTAAACGCATTGTCTATTTCATAACGCAGTAAGTGTAGTAAGTTCAAAAGTAGTCTTAAAGTTTTTAATTTGCAGTTATTAGATAATGGGCCGAGGTACATGCTTAACCGAAGAAGAAAAAGGAAAGATTTTAGCATATCGCGACTGCGATACGAGCATAAGAGAAATCTCTCGAAAATTGAGGAGGTCAAATTGCGTAATCTTAAATTTTCTTAAAAATCCTGAAAACTATGGTAAAAATAAAAAGGGCGGACCCAAAAACAAAGTTTCTGCTCGTTTAAAGCGCAGAATTATTAATGCAGCAAGCAATTCGAAAAAAAGTTTGAATAAAATTAAAGAAGATTTAAATTTAAATATTTCACGCTCAACAATATATCGTACAATTAAAAGCGCTAATCACCTTGTAAGACAATCATTACAAAGAGCTCCTCGATTACTAATTCGCCATAAAGATGCTAGATTAAATTTTGGGAAACTTAATATGAATACGGACTGGAATAAAGTAAATAGAACAATATTATTATATTGGTATATAATATATTATGCATGGTTTATTTGTATGAATATTAAATTCACTGCTACTTTATTTTAAGGTTATTTTTTCTGATGAAAAGAAATTTAATTTAGATGGCCCTGATGGCCATCATTCGTATTGGCGAGACTTAAGAAAGGAGCCTGAATATTTTTCCCGTAGAAATTTTGGTGGTGGTAGCTTGATGGTTTGGGGAGGATTTCGTATCTCACATAAATTGCCTCTAGCTTTTCCTTCATGTAAAATGAATTCACAAGAGTACATTAATGTACTGAAAGATCACCTTTTGCCATTTTTAGATAATAATGAAACAGAAAATTGGATATTTCAACAAGATAACGAATCAATTCACGCAAGTCGTGAAACGAAAGTGTGGTTTAACAATAACGATATTATTGTTCTAGTTCAGGATTTTCATAAGTTTCTTTTATTAGAGGAACTACACACAGCAAAATAAGTCTATTAACACTGGTTAATTTAGCTTTCTTACTAGTACTTGCTTCATTACAATCAGTATCTGCGGCATAATCTTCTGTCAAAATTGACATACAAATTTAAAAAAAAATCGTGCCCTCCGCCTGCCATTACTTTTATCTTAGGAATACCAATCTGGTTTCGCTTGTCTATGACTGAGTCGAATAGCTCTTCAGCATCTGCCCAAATGACAGGCCTATTTTCTTTTTTATCATTTGCAGTATCGAACTGAAAAATATTATCCTTGTAAATGTCCTCTAACGCTTTCAATTTTTGGGATATGTTTTTCTCGTAGGATGTAGGAATGGAGTTTCTCCCTGCGCCACGCCTTAAAAAATGTATCATTTTGTTCATTTGATTACATGTAGAATCAGTGTTCACTTGATAATTTTTCAAACTGTCAGCAGTAAAAAAAACTTCCTTAATCGGTTTTGGATTCACAGTTACTGTAACTTTGGAGCCAAAAGTATTTAAAGTTATTTTTTCATTATTTTTATCACTGCTTGACCGTTTCCGCTTTAAAATAGAACTCGCAATTTGATTTTGTTGTCGTTCAGGTAGCTACTCTACTATTTTCATTACATTTTTTACAGCAGCACTATCAGATGTAGAAGCCGTAGTGCATGCATGATATATACCTTTATTTACTTTCTGAAAGCATGTTTTGCAAATTTCAAATGAACTCCTTGAATCCTTTATACTTTTTTCGGTTTCTCTGACCAGATTCTTTTTTGGCCATCAAGACCGTTCGATTCATCAATACAAATGGAAACGTTCAGTATGTTTCCTTTACCTTTTTTTGTTATGCATACGTAACAATTACACTCATTAGAAGTTCGAGTTTTGTTAGGCAAAATTACATCTTCATAGTTTGGCATACTCTGTAAAGGTCTTTTTTTTAAACATTTTTTTCTCGTTCACAAAGTGTAAGACGACAAGAGACGCAAATACTTAATGGAAACTTCGAATTAGATAGATCAAAATCTTCATTTATGTATTTTCGAATCAATCCTTCATGAGACTTAGTTATCAAAAATTCTTGTGATCTTTTTCCTTTGAAACTTATTTTTCTACCACATGGCGCACAAATTTTAATTCTATTCTCCTCATGATTACACTTATGATCCATTTTAGAATGAATGGATTCATAATTCTTTACTGGAAGAGAAGATGCCATATTTATCCGTTAGCCTGCCACTCAAACGTGATCTCTAACACGGAAAATATCAAAACTATCCAAAACGCAACCAAGAAGCATCCAAAATCTGATCGTCTTATATGACAAAATCATCTCTATTATCATAGAAGAAAGCACACAGCCACCTAGCGGTGAGAATCGAAGTTATAAATTTTTATTTGGAAATTTAGTGTAACCCAAAAATTTATAATTTCTGTAATATAAATTTATAACACGATAAAGTTTGGATTTAGCTATATATATAACACGATAAAGTTTGAATTTAGCTATATATATATATATATATATATATATATATATATATATCACTACTTGTAAGCGCTGATGTATTGTTTTTATTTCAATTGAACAGTTACCGACAGTACCACTCAGTAGGTAAATGCTTGGATGGTAACTATAGTCATAAATATAAACTGAAACCATTGGGTAATGATAATTTAAATTTCCGTTAAACGCATTGTCTATTTCATAACGCAGTAAGTGTAGTAAGTTCAAAAGTAGTCTTAAAGTTTTTAATTTGCAGTTATTAGATAATGGGCCGAGGTACATGCTTAACCGAAGAAGAAAAAGGAAAGATTTTAGCATATCGCGACTGCGATACGAGCATAAGAGAAATCTCTCGAAAATTGAGGAGGTCAAATTGCGTAATCTTAAATTTTCTTAAAAATCCTGAAAACTATGGTAAAAATAAAAAGGGCGGACCCAAAAACAAAGTTTCTGCTCGTTTAAAGCGCAGAATTATTAATGCAGCAAGCAATTCGAAAAAAAGTTTGAATAAAATTAAAGAAGATTTAAATTTAAATATTTCACGCTCAACAATATATCGTACAATTAAAAGCGCTAATCACCTTGTAAGACAATCATTACAAAGAGCTCCTCGATTACTAATTCGCCATAAAGATGCTAGATTAAATTTTGGGAAACTTAATATGAATACGGACTGGAATAAAGTAAATAGAACAATATTATTATATTGGTATATAATATATTATGCATGGTTTATTTGTATGAATATTAAATTCACTGCTACTTTATTTTAAGGTTATTTTTTCTGATGAAAAGAAATTTAATTTAGATGGCCCTGATGGCCATCATTCGTATTGGCGAGACTTAAGAAAGGAGCCTGAATATTTTTCCCGTAGAAATTTTGGTGGTGGTAGCTTGATGGTTTGGGGAGGATTTCGTATCTCACATAAATTGCCTCTAGCTTTTCCTTCATGTAAAATGAATTCACAAGAGTACATTAATGTACTGAAAGATCACCTTTTGCCATTTTTAGATAATAATGAAACAGAAAATTGGATATTTCAACAAGATAACGAATCAATTCACGCAAGTCGTGAAACGAAAGTGTGGTTTAACAATAACGATATTATTGTTCTAGCCTGGCCAGCGTGTTCTCCGGACGTTAATCCGATTGAAAATTTGTGGGCTATTCTTGTTCGTAAAGTTTATGCTGAAAATAAACAATATGGTAGTGTTAATCAATTAAAAGATGCTATTCTACAAGCTTGGCAAGAAATTGATGAAAGAATTTTACGAAATTTAGTTGAAAGTATGCGAAATCGCATTTTTGAATTAATAAAAAATAATGGAGGTACAATTAATTATTAAATTAAAAATTACAGTCTTTTGTTACTATTTACAAATAAAACATATTATAATTAAAATATTGTACATAACGAATTAAATTCTATAGTAATATATATCTCAAATACACAATAAAAATATTGTACACATAATATTAAGCTCTAATAATAATTATAATGTTTTCATATGCAGCTTTAATTACAATAAATTACATTATTAATAAATCGTATTTTTTTAATTCTTTTCCGCATATTATATTTTTTACTTTAGAGTTTAGAAATAGAAAATTTTCAGAATTTTAAAATATAATGATAAATTATAGTTTAAATTAATTTATTGTAATATACAGTAGGAATAGTAATAAAATAATATAACTTTACAGTGGTCTTATTGTTATGAAACAGCCTAAAATACGATATTTCGTTATTTTAATACTACGAAAAATGTTTAAATTGTCTAAATAGCGTAAAATGTTGAGAAATTTGATTATTTTTAAGATTATAAAATTTATGTATCAATACAATATTAAATTACAGTGATTTAGCGCAAAATGTGGGTGGTCTTAAAGTTATGAAACGCACTGTATAGGGGTTAATATGCTCATACCTATGCGTTCTCAGATGCCCAGGCCGATACTGCCCGCGCCACTGCTGACAAGCGCTTCATTCCCTCACAAGGATTCTCTCTGGTAACTTGCGTGTATACTTGAAGGTCGTCAGTATAAAGAAGATGCTCGACGCCATCTGACAAAGCACCCTCAGGGCTTTTGAAAGCTGTAAAAATATCTTTGAGATCATTAATATATAAACTTAACAGAAGAGGCCCCAGAACCGAGCCCCGAGGAACGTCAAGATTGGTAGTAAGCCAATCTGACTCACCATTTAACTTAGTGACTACTTTCTGGTTACGACCTGTAATGTAAGACTTGATCCATAGGACTACGGATCTGGAGAGCCCCATTCTGATCAGTTTACGAAGGAGTTTCGCTGAAGAAATTTTATCAAATGCTTTACTAAAGTCAAATAGTAGAAGAATGGTAAGCAACTGTTTTTTATCATTAATACTTGCCCGAATATTCTCAGAGAGACTCAGTAGTGCTATTTGCGTACTATGGTATTTTCTAAAAGCAGTTTGGCGAGTATCGAGAATACTCTTTGATGTGAATTATGAATTCAGAAATCTGGTCATGTACTATCTTTTCCAGGACCCCGGGAAAAACACCGCTAGACAGAGAGGAGTTAAAGAGTGTTTCTAAGTTCTGGCCTATATACCGACCACGTCCAGAAAAGTAACTTCACGAAATGCGAAGCCATTGTCGCTAGCTTCCGACAAGATATCGTCCAAATCTGCCATACGCTCAGACTGAGAGACGGAAACCCCGGCGAAGTGGTTGTTAAGTTCTTTCGGCGAAAAGCCGTGCAGTTCATCGCGAGCTTTTGGCAGAAGCCCAGGCTTCGGAGTTCTTTCCAAACATTTTTCAATCACAGTAGTTAATAAGGGATAAAAGCTCCTCCTGCCTTATAGACTTAAAATCCCCGTACATGAAACTATTTAAAACAGGAAGGGGGCTCTGAGGACTGAAAGTCCAATTCAACATCAATGATATTATGCTTGCTCGGAAAGGTCTCCATTATGTTGTTTGCATTCAGCACTACATCATTGTCATAAAGAGATGATAAAAGGGATCAGCAGTAACAAGGAACTGTCTAATCGTATTCATATGTTTATTGAGCAACGTCGCATGTAGGAAACCCGGCCTCAGTCCTCTGCCCGCCTTCTCTCTATCACAAATACCTGTTTCTAACATGTTTTTAGAAAACTTTTTTTTACCATCACAAAGCTTCCTCTATAAGGGAACAAAAACATTCTTTATGTGAATATAATATAAATAATAATTTACATAATTGGAGTCATTGTAAAGGAAATTGAATAGAAACATTGAATCGAAATTTAGAAGTTTTCTCTTTTGTAAAGTAAAACTCCTTGATTTACTCTTTTAAAATAGCGAAGTATAATTTTATTATCAACTGTATTATGAATTTACGTTTTTAAACAGTAAACTTTTCAATTTACTTTTTTGAAAGGTGAGAGTAATATTTTCTACTTATGTAAAATAGACAATTTGCGATTAATTCTTTCCACAATAGTAAACTGCAGGATTTACACTTTTTTGCATCAATTTTTGTATCAATGTAACATCGCGGATGCCCATCGGCGATGCGCGTGCAGAGTGTTATATGATATCGCTTACCCACTACATTACGAGTTATTTCCACCTAAACTTTAAACATTTTCATACGGATATAAGTTTTAATAAGCAAATAATTTTCTGTCAAAAAACTTCTTGAAATGTGTCTTTTTAATATTAAACAATTTATATTAACGGATATGGGTCAATCTTTAGAACCATTTATTTTAGTTAAAAGAATAGTACATTGGGATGATGATGATCATCCTCGCTTAGAAAAAGCCCTTTCCATCCGTGTTACACATCATATTCTTTTTAATAGGTATCTGTTTATATACGTGCGAGCACACTTACTTTGCATGGCTTTTCATAGGTATATAGTTATAAGTAATGATAATCTTTCAGCGTTATTTATTTTTATAAAACGCTAAAAAATTACACATAAAAAAATGAAAAAAAGTGTTTTTGAAGAAAACTTTTTCTCTTGTTTTTTAATGTAATACTTTAAGCATAAATAGCTATATATGGGTGGTTCCAGGTCAACTGAGCAAGTCGAAAAATAAAAATGTCTGAAACTCTACAAAAATCTTGGTATGTGTATGCAGAATGTGCAAAACAAATTTTAGACCCTAAGGTGTTATATGTCAAGGGCAATTAAAGGTCGAAAAATGCGTTTTTCTTAATATTTTGAGTTTGCCAGCATTGTTTGATATTTAACTCAAAAACTAGGGACTTTTGAGAAAAAAGTGTAAGAACATTTTTTGGTCAAAATAAGGTAAGAAATATAAAGAAAATTTATTAGACCCCATTGTGATATTTTGTGATCTCATGCATTGTGATATATTGTGATATTAAGATTCTAGAAAATCGACACAATATTTTTCAACATAAAACATATTAAAATTTAGTTTTTCATATTTCCTTCTTTCTAGACTAGTTAGAATATGGTCTCATACTTAATACACTTTGTGCAGAATTTTTAAATAGCGCATTTTTTTCGGTATTTCCATTGTGTGACTGTAATAAAAAGTCACCATTTAATAGCTCTGCAGGAATTACATTTAGCTTGAGATCATTTTGCACAAGGTCTAGAATGAAAGCTGACATGAAATATTAAATTTGAAGATTTTTTGCTTTCAGAAGGGTGATGGCGATCAGCTAGAATTTGAATATTACATCACAACGCATTGGTTTATAAAGAACAAATACTGAAAAAGAGTGCGGTATTTAAAAATTCTGCAAAAATTATACTAAGCTTAAGACCATATTCTAACTAGTCTAGAATTAAAAGAAATATGAAAAACTAAATTTTAAGATTTTTTATTTTGAAAAAAATTGTGGCGTTTTTCTAGAATATTAATAGGATCGAATAAATTTTCTTTTATATTTCTTACCTTATTTTGACCAAAAAATGTTAGTTTTTCAGTTCAAAATCAAACAATGTTAGCAAAATCTCAAAATATTAAAAAAAACGCATGTTTCAACCTTCAATTTCCCATGACGTATACCATCTCAGGGTCTGAAATTCTTTTTACACACTCTGGGTACTTATACCAACATTTTTGTAGAGTTTCAGACATTTTTATTTTTGGACATGCTCACTTGACATAGAACCATCCATATGTAGGTATCGAATTGTTGTTCGAAATATATTCATCATATTATTTTTTATTTTAAATGGAATATTATCCCTGATAACACATAATGCTTTACGAACGTTTTAAAAACGTTAGAGTTCAAACATTCAAACGTTAAAAAGCAAAGTTTTAAATACGTCTGAAAAAGATTGGTAAAACGTCTCAATGTCCGCAGATTCATTCGATATAAGACATTGTAAAACCGTTTTTGAAACGTTTGAAACAGGTTTGAAAATGGTTAGAAAATAACTAGCATAGAATATATCGAAAAAAATTGTTTAAATAGAATTTGATGCTATAAATATTACCAATTTTGGAAGTAACATCTGGACGATACTTCCAAATTTGGTAATATTTGTAGCATCAAATTCTATTTAAACAATTTTTTTCGATATATTCTATGCTAGTGTTTTTCAACCCATTTTCAAACCATTTTCAAACCATTTTCAAACCACTTTCAAACAGTTGTCAAACATTTTACTCCAAACGTTTTAAAAACATTTTTAAACCGTGTCAATTTTTACTATTCAACAGACCTTGGAGAGTTTTTCAAACGTTTTAAAAACGGTTTTACAATGTCTTATGTAAAACGAATCTCCGGACATTGAGACATTTTACCAACGTTTTTCAGACAATAATTATAAATTTTCTTTTTAACTTTTGAAGGTTTTAATTCTTACATTTTAAAAACGTTCTAAAAACGTTATGTGTTATCAGGGATGGCAACAGAGATAAATTTTCATAAGTTCAGAACACCAATTGAAGTACCCCCCCAATTTGTAATTATAAGTGGCACATTTCTTTATGGACGATCAATATGTTTGGATAACTAAATACTACTGTTTACCAAAGTTTCGATTAAAAATTTTAAACGCTAAAAAAGATATGGCATAAAATCTGTGTGCACAGTGTACATTAAAAATGTCCATCCATAGTTTTTGAAAACAGCGTTTTATCATCTCAACAAATTAAAATACAACCCTTGTGGAAATGACAACTGTGAAAAACTGTGATAAACTATGAAAAAAATGTGAGAAAGTGTGAAACAATGTGAAAATAAAAATACTTTTGGAACATCTGTTACAAAACACATATGCACAGTTTCTCACAGTTCTTCACAGTTTTTTCATAGTTTTTCACAGTTTCTCACACTCATAAAAAAACACGTATTTTACCTAATAAAACTTGCACAATTTTCCACATTATTTCACAGATTTTCACAGTCTTTTACATTTTCTCATATATTTTTTCGGTGAGATATAAAAGAAATTACAACTGTGAGAAATTGTGAGAAAATGTGAGAAACTGTGAAAAACTGTGAGAAACTGTGAGAAACTGTCACAAAATTTATGAAATATTCTATAATTATTTTTTAAAATCCTATTCCAAATGTAAGCTCATTTGCACAGTTTTTCACGAAATTCTCATAGTTTGACACAGTTTTTCACATTTTGAAATTTCCACTAGGGAATTTTAACGTTTTTCGATCATGATACACATTAAACTCTACCAATCACGCCATGTTTCAATGCATTTTTACTCATAACGCACAGGTTTGCCATTAAAAAAATGTCATGAAAGGTGTATGTTTAGGTTAAAAGAAAATGTCATAAAAGGTGTCATAATCACAGGTGTCCCTGGTGGAAATTATTTCTGTGACTTTGTGTACATTTTTATAATTCTTTATAACTTCTTGTAATTATCTGTAAATTTTTGTAATTCTTGGGACACCCTGCATGCATATATGTATACGTGTATATATATATATATATATATATATATATATATATATATATATATATATATATATATATATATATATATACATATATTTATATATACACAACATATCATAAATACGAGGGTAGTTCAATAAGTCTTTAGAATAAAGTATAAAAACAATTTTTTTTGGGTAAATTTTTTTTTATTTTTCAACATAATCTCCTTGGAGCTCTATACACTTGGTCAATCGCTATTTAAGTTATTTTAATCCTTCAGAAAAGTGCGTTTTCGGAAGTTCCTCAAAATAAGCACTTACAGAGGCAATGACGTCTTCGTTGTCCGTAAATCTCTGTCCACCGAGCCATTTTTACAAGTTTAGAAATAAGAAAAAGTCACTGGGGGCTAAATCTGGTGAATACGGTGGGTGTTCGACCAATTCGAATTTTAGTTCTTCAATTTTAGCCATTGAAACGAAGCATGTGTGAACTCGGGCGTTGTCGTGTTGAAAGAGAATTTTTTTATCGCCAAATATGGTCGTTTTTTTTTAATTTCTTCTTTCTGCTGCTCTAATAATGATGCATAATACTCACCAGTAATTGTTTTACCCTTTTCCAAGTAGTCAATAAGTATAATTCCACGTGCATCCCAAAAAATTGTAGCCATAACCTTACCAGCTGACTTTACGGTCTTTGCCTTCTTTGGAGCTGGTTCGCCTGTGGAAATCCACTGTTTGGATTGTTCCTTTGTCTCAGGAGTGTAGTGGTGTATCCATGTTTCATCCACAGTCACAAAGCGACGAAAAAATTCCTCAGGATTCCGACTTATGCGCGCCAAAGGAGCCTCAGAGGCGACCACTCTATTGCGTTTATTCTCAGCTGAGAGCAAACGCGGCACCCATCTTGCCGATAGCTTTTTCATGCCTAATTTTTCATGTAGAATTGAAACAACTGCACCTATAGATATCCTTGTGGCCTCAGCTAACTCACGCACTTTTAATCTTCTATCCTTCAACACCATATCGTGGATTTTATTGATGATTTCCGGAGCAGTTGCTTCTACGGGCCTTCCTGAATGTGGTTCGTCACTTATTGATGTACGACCACGCTTAAATTCATTTACCCAGTTATAAACCGTTGCTAAGGCAGGGGCAGATGTGCCATGAACTGAGTCCAATTCATTTTTTATCTCATATGGAGTTAAACCCTTTAAATGAAAATGTTTAATTACCGCTCTGAACTCGTTTTTTTCCATTTTTCTTAACAAGCAATTTTTTTTTTTTCAATTGGTTATAAAAACACGTAAACTCAGAAGATGTGGACTGTGACTGCACCATATATCTAGTCGGGAGTGGTGCTGACTGAAAACAGATGATTTGGAGCGATTCGCGCGCCATCTGTTGGTCATTCTAAAGACTTATTGAACTACCCTCGTATATATATAATATACATGATATCTACATATTTTGTATATCCTTGTTGATTATATAAGGTAGTTCCATTCATTCTTAAGCTAGAACCCATTCACTTCTATCAATAATTTAGCTAAAATACGTAAATTGACGATATCTCGAAAACAGGAGCCGATCAGATTTCGATTCGAACGGATTTGAGATGTACATTCATGCCCGAATACCGCCCCGCAACCCGATTTTATCGTCATTTTGGTCAAACATATCGCTCCTTCCTGCCCACCGGGTACTCCCTTAAGACATATAAAAGCTATAATGCCGGTAAGGTTGATATCGTCTCGCTATTTCATATGACTATTAATTAAATATACAAAATTTTCATTTTTAATAATCAATCATATATAAATAACTACCTATGTCTCATTATGAATTATCATCTAGGTGATTGTATACTAACTTATAGCTTCTCAACTATAACTTATAAACATACATTACAAGCGTGGTATAGTGCCTAGAGTCGTTGAATTGTACGCAAAAAGTTTAGGTTGGAATCCTTGTCCGGTTTTTTTTTCATTATATTTATATATTTATTTTCTTGAATTGACTTAAACGGATTAGAATTCTAAAAAAAACTTTTCATTCGTTTAAAAATATTTAAAATGTAAAATAAATTAAAATCTGCGATTTTCTGTAAATTACTGTAATTTTCTGTAATTTCTGGAAATTATTTGTAATTTTCTGTAACTTACTGTATTTTTCTGTAATTTTTTATGACTTTTTCTGAATTGTCCGAATTCAGATAAAGAATTACAGAAAATGACAGAAGATGACAGAAAATTACAGAAAATTACAGAAAATTACAGACAATTACAGAATCTAACAGAATCTAACAGAAAATTACAGTAAGTTGCGGAAAAATATAGTAAATTCCAAAGAATTACAAAAATTTACAGATAATTACAAGAAGTTATAAAGAATTATAAAAATGTACACAAAGTCACAGAAATAATTTCCATCAGGGACACCTGTGATTATGACACCTTTTATGACATTTTCTTTTAACCTAAACATACACCTTTCATGACATTTTTTTAATGGCAAACCTGTGCGTTATGAGTAAAAATGCATTGAAACATGGCGTGATTGGTAGAGTTTAATGTGTATCATGATCGAAAAACGTTAAAATTCCCTAGTGGAAATTTCAAAATGTGAAAAACTGTGTCAAACTATGAGAATTTCGTGAAAAACTGTGCAAATGAGCTTACATTTGGAATAGGATTTTAAAAAATAATTATAGAATATTTCATAAATTTTGTGACAGTTTCTCACAGTTTCTCACAGTTTTTCACAGTTTCTCACATTTTCTCACAATTTCTCACAGTTGTAATTTCTTTTATATCTCACCGAAAAAATATATGAGAAAATGTAAAAGACTGTGAAAATCTGTGAAATAATGTGGAAAATTGTGCAAGTTTTATTAGGTAAAATACGTGTTTTTTTATGAGTGTGAGAAACTGTGAAAAACTATGAAAAAACTGTGAAGAACTGTGAGAAACTGTGCATATGTGTTTTGTAACAGATGTTCCAAAAGTATTTTTATTTTCACATTGTTTCACACTTTCTCACATTTTTTTCATAGTTTATCACAGTTTTTCACAGTTGTCATTTCCACAAGGGTTGTATTTTAATTTGTTGAGATGATAAAACGCTGTTTTCAAAAACTATGGATGGACATTTTTAATGTACACTGTGCACACAGATTTTATGCCATATCTTTTTTAGCGTTTAAAATTTTTAATCGAAACTTTGGTAAACAGTAGTATTTAGTTATCCAAACATATTGATCGTCCATAAAGAAATGTGCCACTTATAATTACAAATTGGGGGGGTACTTCAATTGGTGTTCTGAACTTATGAAAATTTATCTCTGTTGCCATCCCTGATAACACATAACGTTTTTAGAACGTTTTTAAAATGTAAGAATTAAAACCTTCAAAAGTTAAAAAGAAAATTTATAATTATTGTCTGAAAAACGTTGGTAAAATGTCTCAATGTCCGGAGATTCGTTTTACATAAGACATTGTAAAACCGTTTTTAAAACGTTTGAAAAACTCTCCAAGGTCTGTTGAATAGTAAAAATTGACACGGTTTAAAAATGTTTTTAAAACGTTTGGAGTAAAATGTTTGACAACTGTTTGAAAGTGGTTTGAAAATGGTTTGAAAATGGTTTGAAAATGGGTTGAAAAACACTAGCATAGAATATATCGAAAAAAATTGTTTAAATAGAATTTGATGCTACAAATATTACCAAATTTGGAAGTATCGTCCAGATGTTACTTCCAAAATTGGTAATATTTATAGCATCAAATTCTATTTAAACAATTTTTTTCGATATATTCTATGCTAGTTATTTTCTAACCATTTTCAAACCTGTTTCAAACGTTTCAAAAACGGTTTTACAATGTCTTATATCGAATGAATCTGCGGACATTGAGACGTTTTACCAATCTTTTTCAGACGTATTTAAAACTTTGCTTTTTAACGTTTGAATGTTTGAACTCTAACGTTTTTAAAACGTTCGTAAAGCATTATGTGTTATCAGGGATAATATTCCATTTAAAATAAAAAATAATATGATGAATATATTTCGAACAACAATTCGATACCTACATATGGATGGTTCTATGTCAAGTGAGCATGTCCAAAAATAAAAATGTCTGAAACTCTACAAAAATGTTGGTATAAGTACCCAGAGTGTGTAAAAAGAATTTCAGACCCTGAGATGGTATACGTCATGGGAAATTGAAGGTTGAAACATGCGTTTTTTTTAATATTTTGAGATTTTGCTAACATTGTTTGATTTTGAACTGAAAAACTAACATTTTTTGGTCAAAATAAGGTAAGAAATATAAAAGAAAATTTATTCGATCCTATTAATATTCTAGAAAAACGCCACAATTTTTTTCAAAATAAAAAATCTTAAAATTTAGTTTTTCATATTTCTTTTAATTCTAGACTAGTTAGAATATGGTCTTAAGCTTAGTATAATTTTTGCAGAATTTTTAAATACCGCACTCTTTTTCAGTATTTGTTCTTTATAAACCAATGCGTTGTGATGTAATATTCAAATTCTAGCTGATCGCCATCACCCTTCTGAAAGCAAAAAATCTTCAAATTTAATATTTCATGTCAGCTTTCATTCTAGACCTTGTGCAAAATGATCTCAAGCTAAATGTAATTCCTGCAGAGCTATTAAATGGTGACTTTTTATTACAGTCACACAATGGAAATACCGAAAAAAATGCGCTATTTAAAAATTCTGCACAAAGTGTATTAAGTATGAGACCATATTCTAACTAGTCTAGAAAGAAGGAAATATGAAAAACTAAATTTTAATATGTTTTATGTTGAAAAATATTGTGTCGATTTTCTAGAATCTTAATATCACAATATATCACAATGCATGAGATCACAAAATATCACAATGGGGTCTAATAAATTTTCTTTATATTTCTTACCTTATTTTGACCAAAAAATGTTCTTACACTTTTTTCTCAAAAGTCCCTAGTTTTTGAGTTAAATATCAAACAATGCTGGCAAACTCAAAATATTAAGAAAAACGCATTTTTCGACCTTTAATTGCCCTTGACATATAACACCTTAGGGTCTAAAATTTGTTTTGCACATTCTGCATACACATACCAAGATTTTTGTAGAGTTTCAGACATTTTTATTTTTCGACTTGCTCAGTTGACCTGGAACCACCCATATATAGCTATTTATGCTTAAAGTATTACATTAAAAAACAAGAGAAAAAGTTTTCTTCAAAAACACTTTTTTTCATTTTTTTATGTGTAATTTTTTAGCGTTTTATAAAAATAAATAACGCTGAAAGATTATCATTACTTATAACTATATACCTATGAAAAGCCATGCAAAGTAAGTGTGCTCGCACGTATATAAACAGATACCTATTAAAAAGAATATGATGTGTAACACGGATGGAAAGGGCTTTTTCTAAGCGAGGATGATCATCATCATCCCAATGTACTATTCTTTTAACTAAAATAAATGGTTCTAAAGATTGACCCATATCCGTTAATATAAATTGTTTAATATTAAAAAGACACATTTCAAGAAGTTTTTTGACAGAAAATTATTTGCTTATTAAAACTTATATCCGTATGAAAATGTTTAAAGTTTAGGTGGAAATAACTCGTAATGTAGTGGGTAAGCGATATCATATAACACTCTGCACGCGCATCGCCGATGGGCATCCGCGATGTTACATTGATACAAAAATTGATGCAAAAAAGTGTAAATCCTGCAGTTTACTATTGTGGAAAGAATTAATCGCAAATTGTCTATTTTACATAAGTAGAAAATATTACTCTCACCTTTCAAAAAAGTAAATTGAAAAGTTTACTGTTTAAAAACGTAAATTCATAATACAGTTGATAATAAAATTATACTTCGCTATTTTAAAAGAGTAAATCAAGGAGTTTTACTTTACAAAAGAGAAAACTTCTAAATTTCGATTCAATGTTTCTATTCAATTTCCTTTACAATGACTCCAATTATGTAAATTATTATTTATATTATATTCACATAAAGAATGTTTTTGTTCCCTTATAGAGGAAGCTTTGTGATGGTAAAAAAAAGTTTTCTAAAAACATGTTAGAAACAGGTATTTGTGATAGAGAGAAGGCGGGCAGAGGACTGAGGCCGGGTTTCCTACATGCGACGTTGCTCAATAAACATATGAATACGATTAGACAGTTCCTTGTTACTGCTGATCCCTTTTATCATCTCTTTATGACAATGATGTAGTGCTGAATGCAAACAACATAATGGAGACCTTTCCGAGCAAGCATAATATCATTGATGTTGAATTGGACTTTCAGTCCTCAGAGCCCCCTTCCTGTTTTAAATAGTTTCATGTACGGGGATTTTAAGTCTATAAGGCAGGAGGAGCTTTTATCCCTTATTAACTACTGTGATTGAAAAATGTTTGGAAAGAACTCCGAAGCCTGGGCTTCTGCCAAAAGCTCGCGATGAACTGCACGGCTTTTCGCCGAAAGAACTTAACAACCACTTCGCCGGGGTTTCCGTCTCTCAGTCTGAGCGTATGGCAGATTTGGACGATATCTTGTCGGAAGCTAGCGACAATGGCTTCGCATTTCGTGAAGTTACTTTTCTGGACGTGGTCGGTATATAGGCCAGAACTTAGAAACACTCTTTAACTCCTCTCTGTCTAGCGGTGTTTTTCCCGGGGTCCTGGAAAAGATAGTACATGACCAGATTTCTGAATTCATAATTCACATCAAAGAGTATTCTCGATACTCGCCAAACTGCTTTTAGAAAATACCATAGTACGCAAATAGCACTACTGAGTCTCTCTGAGAATATTCGGGCAAGTATTAATGATAAAAAACAGTTGCTTACCATTCTTCTACTATTTGACTTTAGTAAAGCATTTGATAAAATTTCTTCAGCGAAACTCCTTCGTAAACTGATCAGAATGGGGCTCTCCAGATCCGTAGTCCTATGGATCAAGTCTTACATTACAGGTCGTAACCAGAAAGTAGTCACTAAGTTAAATGGTGAGTCAGATTGGCTTACTACCAATCTTGACGTTCCTCGGGGCTCGGTTCTGGGGCCTCTTCTGTTAAGTTTATATATTAATGATCTCAAAGATATTTTTACAGCTTTCAAAAGCCCTGAGGGTGCTTTGTCAGATGGCGTCGAGCATCTTCTTTATACTGACGACCTTCAAGTATACACGCAAGTTACCAGAGAGAATCCTTGTGAGGGAATGAAGCGCTTGTCAGCAGTGGCGCGGGCAGTATCGGCCTGGGCATCTGAGAACGCATAGGTATGAGCATATTAACCCCTATACAGTGCGTTTCATAACTTTAAGACCACCCACATTTTGCGCTAAATCACTGTAATTTAATATTGTATTGATACATAAATTTTATAATCTTAAAAATAATCAAATTTCTCAACATTTTACGCTATTTAGACAATTTAAACATTTTTCGTAGTATTAAAATAACGAAATATCGTATTTTAGGCTGTTTCATAACAATAAGACCACTGTAAAGTTATATTATTTTATTACTATTCCTACTGTATATTACAATAAATTAATTTAAACTATAATTTATCATTATATTTTAAAATTCTGAAAATTTTCTATTTCTAAACTCTAAAGTAAAAAATATAATATGCGGAAAAGAATTAAAAAAATACGATTTATTAATAATGTAATTTATTGTAATTATAGCTGCATATGAAAACATTATAATTATTATTAGAGCTTAATATTATGTGTACAATATTTTTATTGTGTATTTGAGATATATATTACTATAGAATTTAATTCGTTATGTACAATATTTTAATTATAATATGTTTTATTTGTAAATAGTAACAAAAGACTGTAATTTTTAATTTAATAATTAATTGTACCTCCATTATTTTTTATTAATTCAAAAATGCGATTTCGCATACTTTCAACTAAATTTCGTAAAATTCTTTCATCAATTTCTTGCCAAGCTTGTAGAATAGCATCTTTTAATTGATTAACACTACCATATTGTTTATTTTCAGCATAAACTTTACGAACAAGAATAGCCCACAAATTTTCAATCGGATTAACGTCCGGAGAACACGCTGGCCAGGCTAGAACAATAATATCGTTATTGTTAAACCACACTTTCGTTTCACGACTTGCGTGAATTGATTCGTTATCTTGTTGAAATATCCAATTTTCTGTTTCATTATTATCTAAAAATGGCAAAAGGTGATCTTTCAGTACATTAATGTACTCTTGTGAATTCATTTTACATGAAGGAAAAGCTAGAGGCAATTTATGTGAGATACGAAATCCTCCCCAAACCATCAAGCTACCACCACCAAAATTTCTACGGGAAAAATATTCAGGCTCCTTTCTTAAGTCTCGCCAATACGAATGATGGCCATCAGGGCCATCTAAATTAAATTTCTTTTCATCAGAAAAAATAACCTTAAAATAAAGTAGCAGTGAATTTAATATTCATACAAATAAACCATGCATAATATATTATATACCAATATAATAATATTGTTCTATTTACTTTATTCCAGTCCGTATTCATATTAAGTTTCCCAAAATTTAATCTAGCATCTTTATGGCGAATTAGTAATCGAGGAGCTCTTTGTAATGATTGTCTTACAAGGTGATTAGCGCTTTTAATTGTACGATATATTGTTGAGCGTGAAATATTTAAATTTAAATCTTCTTTAATTTTATTCAAACTTTTTTTCGAATTGCTTGCTGCATTAATAATTCTGCGCTTTAAACGAGCAGAAACTTTGTTTTTGGGTCCGCCCTTTTTATTTTTACCATAGTTTTCAGGATTTTTAAGAAAATTTAAGATTACGCAATTTGACCTCCTCAATTTTCGAGAGATTTCTCTTATGCTCGTATCGCAGTCGCGATATGCTAAAATCTTTCCTTTTTCTTCTTCGGTTAAGCATGTACCTCGGCCCATTATCTAATAACTGCAAATTAAAAACTTTAAGACTACTTTTGAACTTACTACACTTACTGCGTTATGAAATAGACAATGCGTTTAACGGAAATTTAAATTATCATTACCCAACGGTTTCAGTTTATATTTATGACTATAGTTACCATCCAAGCATTTACCTACTGAGTGGTACTGTCGGTAACTGTTCAATTGAAATAAAAACAATACATCAGCGCTTACAAGTAGTGATATATATATATATATATATATATATATATATATATATATATATATATATATATATATATATATATATATATATATATATATATATTGTGAGCACAGCAATAAATTAAAAAAACTTAATCGCGGTCTTATTGTTATGAAACAGCCCAAATACGATATTTCGTTATTTTAATACTAAGAAAAATTTTTAAATTGTCTAAATAGCGTAAAATGTTGAGAAATTTGATTATTTTCAAGATTATAAAGTTGATGTATCAATACAATATTAAATTACACTGATTTAGCCCAAAATGTGGGTGGTCTTAAAGTTATGAAACGCACTGTAGGAGAAAACTAGACTGGTTGAATGTGGAGGAATGACGGGCGTATTTTGCGGCGGTGCTAGTTTATAAAGCGTATGTTATGAAGCAACTACCGTACCTTGCGGCTCTCTTATTTTAAGAAAAATCAGTTCAGAACCTCTAGTAGGGCTCCTAGGGAGCTGTCGGTTCTAGGATTGCGGATAGACGTGGGTCTGAAGTCCTTCAGTACTCAGAGAGCAAATGTATGGAACTCATTGCCATTTAGTATTAAATGTTTGCCCTCTCTTAGCTTGTTTAAGTTGGCGTTGAACAGAAATCTACATAAAACCCTAGAATTAAACTGTGATAATAATAATAATAACTTGTGTTTTTCATACTAATTGACGCTATAGAATATGATATGTACAATTTACGATGCAATTTTTGTGACAACTACCAAAGGTATAGGCTTTAAGTAGGCATTTTATAAGACTGTCTTTAATACTGAATGTATTAATTAATGTAGAACTATAAGTGAAATGTATTTTTTGACTTTGTGCAAATATAATCTATTCTATTCTATTCTTTTATTTTTGTACTGTTTTATTGCTCTAAAACTCAATCGGTTCACCCATAAACTTTGAAAATAACGCAGACCTATTTGCCGTCTATTCCGTTCATGCACATAAGCGTTGCAACCACATGAGTAGGAAACTGAATATGCTCTAATTTAATGTTATATTGAAATTAAACGTGTAATGGGATTCAGTTTAATTAGTTTATATTTTTTTATTGATTTAGTAGTTGGATACATTTTTATGTATTATTTGACATATGGTTGAAATTTAAGAACATGGGCAATGTGGAAAATAAAGTAATTTTATAAATTATCTATTGATTAATTGTGAGAACGATTTAATTAGAAAGCATTTCATTTTTAGGATTTAAATATCTGTTGAAAGATAATAACAAATTATATAGATTAAATAATAAAGCATTTAGTAAAGCTAGACATGTTTAACAAAATCGGGTTATCAATTAGTTTGTAATAATTAAGTTACAGTTGCAAAACAAAGTGATTTTATGCTTAGAACTTTTGACAAGTATACCCTGTAGTATAAAACCATTAAATTATGAAACCATTGAATATAGAAATATTACTACAGTGAAAGTATTATGAATAAATATAATGAGTTTTCAGTGCGAGCAAAATAGACGTTCATGATTTAACCCTTTCGTGCACATAAGAGTTACAGCTATGGTGCGGGGAAACTGTTTACATTTTATAGGGTCCCGAGCCGCGCTGAATCTGAATCCGAGGTCAGATTTTGAAAATGAATTTTTTACTTAAGAACTAAGAGAGATATCGAAAAAACAACAAGAATAGTTTCTATTTGTGCTTTTACGTAGAATACAAAAAAAAATTTTGTTTTTCAAAATCTCGATTTTTTTACTTTCCCGTCCGCCATATTGGATCCGCCATCGAATTTTCAAAATCTGACCTCGGATTCGGATTCAGCGCGGCTCGGGACCCTATGAAATGTAAACAGTTTCCCCGCACCATAGCTGTAACTCTTATGTGCACGAAAGGGTTAAATCATGAACGTCTATTTTGCTTGCACTGAAAACTCATTATATTTATTCATAATACTTTCACTGTAGTAATATTTCTATATTCAATGGTTTCATAATTTAATGGTTTTATACTACAGGGTATACTTGTCAAAAGTTCTAAGCATAAAATCACTTTGTTTTGCAACTGTAACTTAATTATTACAAACTAATTGATAACCCGATTTTGTTAAACATGTCTAGCTTTACTAAATGCTTTATTATTTAATCTATATAATTTGTTATTATCTTTCAACAGATATTTAAATCCTAAAAATGAAATGCTTTCTAATTAAATCGTTCTCACAATTAATCAATAGGTAATTTATAAAATTACTTTATTTTCCACATTGCCCATGTTCTTAAATTTCAACCATATGTCAAATAATACATAAAAATGTATTCAACTACTAAATCAATAAAAAAATATAAACAAATTAAACTGAATCCCATTACACGCGTAATTTCAATATAATATTAAATTACCACAAAGTATTAAAATGAACCGTGCCATTTAATTTAACAAATATATATATATATATATATATATATATATATATATATATATATATATATATATATATATATATATATATATATATACAGAATCATTCTCGCTTCGTGGATAATAATGTACGTATCTTGATTTTTTTGTCTCCGTTTTATTCATTAAATCAGCATTGCCAAAAACCATGGTTAATCAGCTTCTGTCCTCCTACATCATCGTCTACGAGGTTAGCCATCGGCAAAATCAAAATTAAGAGACCGCTGTGGCATCGTCGTTGCTATCGTCATGCCTTTGTCTTGACTTGACTCGTTTCTTCTCTCGGCAGCGACGTCGGCTTCGAATCCACGTTAGCTTTATTTTTTACAAGCTTTCTTGCCTTCATTGACGACATACATTTTTTCAATTAAGTCATTTCACTAAAAACACTTTTTCCAAAAATCCTTTTACACTTGTCCCATGAAGCACAAATAATCCCGATGTTTATTCCCGGGTTTCTGGCACCAAACACAAATTATATATACGGTAAATATTAATTTTTCAGGGCTCATTTTTTAATTTTTTTCGTACGGACGGCGGTTCTTTTTTTTTTGTTTTCGATAAGTTTTCGTTTTTTTAGCTGTTCTTCGATTTTTTAGTTTTAGTTTTGTTTTTTGAATCCTTAAAAATAATATCATCGATTGAGTTATAATGTATTTGAAAGAGCATAAAATTACCTATTTTCTTAGACCCGAAATTTTAAATAATTTGTTTCGTTATACACAAAATCGTAATTTTTTTCAAACGATTGTATTTGTGAAATATAAGAAGAAAAATTGTTCAAAAAAATTTTAGATGATTAGGAATATGAAGAAGAATATTTAGTAAAATTTTTTAGGTTGTTCTCTTTTATTTTGACGAGAAAAAAATCTTTTTGTGGAAAATATCGATTTTTTATCACATACTTTAACTGGAGTAAAGCGGCAGTATTTGATTTGAAACTTTCCAAAATGTTAGCATTTTACCCAGATCATAACGACCTTTATGTTCAAGATACTTGAGGTTATGTATTCTTTGAAATTTATTTTTGATCGCTTATATTTCAAGAATAGCACGATCATTTTTGGTCAAACAGAGCTCTTTTTTTCGTTTTTTAATGAAGATTCGAAATTATAAAGAAATTTAAAGATTCATCGACTCGTTTTTTTTTATAACAATCTTAGGATATTTAATATTTGAATTGTAGTTTTTCGAGTTTTTTGGTATGTTAGAAATATTATGATCAATTTAGTGTAAATACATTAAAAAGAGTATAAAATTATCTATCTTGTACAATAACAAATTTTGTATAGGCTTTTTCCCTGCTTTTGTTATATACGAAAAAAGTTATATTTAGGTTAAACGGTTATATCTCAGAAATCTATGATGGAAAAATGTTCAATCACCGACTGGTCAACATGAATAAATGAGTAAATCTGCTAATGAAAAAACTAAACTGCTTGGGGCTCCTGCCAAGGGCACGGGTTGCATGATTTCTCACCGGGTGAGCTGAACTCGCACTTTGCGGGGGTATCCATCTCCCAGAGCCAAGGTGGCGTTGATTTGAGTAGCATCCTGGACTCGGCCAGTAACGACGGCTTTGTTTTCAAAGACGTGACAGCGACGGACGTAGTCCTGGTAGTTGCTCACTTCTCGTCGCAGGCTAGGGGTGAATACGGTATTCCCCAAAGCGTCATAACCAAGGCTATCCCGTATGTGAGTCATCATATAGCGAGGGTCTTCAACTCCTCTCTGTCTGGAGGTGTCTTCCCAAAGACTTGGAGAGAGGCTCACTTGGTGCCTGTTAAAAAGATTTCAGTGCCATCTTCTCTATCAGATTTTCATCCAATAACACTATTGAGTTTTTCTCCAAGGTGCTGGAGAAGATAGTACACGACCACATTACCGATTTCCTAAGATCCAAAAAGATCCTGGATCCTCTGCAAACCGGTTTTAGACAGCATCACAGCACCGACTCCGCACTACTAAAACTGACAGGACATACGAACTGCGATTAACGACAATAAGAAACTGATGACCATACTGTTACTGTTCGACTTTAGCAAGGCGTTTGACACTATATCACCATCTAAATTACTTCGTAAGCTGGTACGCATGAGTTTTTCCAGGAGTGTTCTTGGAGTTCTAGGAGTTTTTCCAGGAGCTCACCCGGTGAGAAATCATGCAACCCGTGCCCTTGGCAGGAGCCCCAAGCAGTTTAGTTTTTTCATTAGCAGATTTACTCATTTATTCATGTTGACCAGTCGGTGATTGAGAGCAAACTTATATCAAGTAAGTTGTCTCGCGCATTTTTATACTTTATACATTGCGCTTTTCATATATATATATATATATATATATATATATATCCTTCACACCGTTTTTTTATTCAACAGCCAATATATGTATCTATCTGTATATATACTTCTTATTATATATATATATATATATATATATATATATATATATATATATATATATATATATAAGTTTGCGCTCAATCACCGACTAGTCAACATGAATAAATGAGTAAATCTGCTAATGAAAAAACTAAACTGCTTGGGGCTCCTGCCAAGGGCACGGGTTGCATGATTTCTCACCGGGTGAGCTGAACTCGCACTTTGCGGGGGTATCCATCTCCCAGAGCCAAGGTGGCGTTGATTTCAGTAGCATCCTGGACTCGGCCAGTAACGACGGCTTTGTTTTCAAAGACGTGACAGCGACGGACGTAGTCCTGGTAGTTGCTCACTTCTCGTCGCAGGCTAGGGGTGAATACGGTATTCCCCAAAGCGTCATAACCAAGACTATCCCGTATGTGAGTCATCATATAGCGAGGGTCTTCAACTCCTCTCTGTCTGGAGGTGTCTTCCCAAAGACTTGGAGAGAGGCTCACTTGGTGCCTGTTAAAAAGATTTCAGTGCCATCTTCTCTATCAGATTTTCATCCAATAACACTATTGAATTTTTCTCCAAGGTGCTGGAGAAGATAGTACACGACCACATTACCGATTTCCTAAGATCCAAAAAGATCCTGGATCCTCTGCAAACTGGTTTTAGACAGCATCACAGCACCGACACCGCACTACTAAAACTGACAGGACATACGAACTGCGATTAATGACAATAAGAAACTGATGACCATACTGTTACTGTTCGACTTTAGCAAGGCGTTTGACACTATATCACCATCTAAATTACTTCGTAAGCTGGTACGCATGAGTTTTTCCAGGAGTGTTCTTGGAGTTCTAGGAGTTTTTCCAGGAGCTCACCCGGTGAGAAATCATGCAACCCGTGCCCTTGGCAGGAGCCCCAAGCAGTTTAGTTTTTTCATTAGCAGATTTACTCATTTATTCATGTTGACCAGTCGGTGATTGAGAGCAAACTTATATCAAGTAAGTTGTCTCGCGCATTTTTATACTTTATACATTGCGCTTTTCATATATATATATATATATATATATATATATATATATATATATATATATATATATATACATTCTGAGAGGTGATGGAAAAAAAGAGAAAGAATGAGGTCTACTACACATCACAACGAGAGCTGTGCCAAATCAGTAGCAGCGAAGGAAAGTGAAGAATGGTGAGGAGGCGAGCGGTGCCGTAGCATGCCCACAGAGGGATAATCAGGCTCGAATGATCCTACATCTCGTCTTGAAAATTGTCATTTTAAACAGCCCGGTTACTGGTTGAGATCCACCTCAAGTCAAACAGCGAATTTGTTATCTTTTGTGGAAAGTATCAATATATAATTAATAGTATTTGAATCAATATATATATATATATATATATCCTTCACACCGTTTTTTTATTAAACAGCCAATATATGTATCTATCTGTATATATACTTCTTATTATATATATATATATATATATATATATATATATATATATATATATATATATATATATATATTTATCATATAAAAAAACGAAACTTCTTTCCTACGTTATTTAATAATGAATCTCATAGTTTGTTCCTGCATGTAACATACATAGTATATCGTTAAAACAATAATTTATATATATATACATTGTGAGAGGTGATGGAAAAATAGAGAAAGAATGAGGTTTACTTTATATATATATATATATATATATATATATATATATATATATATACATTCTGAGAGGTGATGGAAAAAAAGAGAAAGAATGAGGTCTACTACACATCACAACGAGAGCTGTGCCAAATCAGTAGCAGCGAAGGAAAGTGAAGAATGGTGAGGAGGCGAGCGGTGCCGTAGCTTGCGCACAGAGGCATAATCAGGCTCGAATGATCCTACATCTCGTCTTGAAAATTGTCATTTTAAACAGCCCGATTACTGGTTGAGATCCACCTCAAGTCAAACAGCGAATTTGTTATCTTTTGTGGAAAGTATCAATATATAATTAATAGTATTTGAATCAATATATATATATATATATATATATATATATATATATATATATATATATATATATATATATATACACATTCTGAGAGGTGATGGAAAAAAGAGAAAGAATGAGGTACACTACACATCACAACCAGAGCTGTGCCAAATCAGTAGCAGCGAAGGAAAGTGAAGAATGGTGAGAGGGCGAGCGGTGCCGTAGCATGCGCACAGAGGGATAATCAGGCTCGAATGATCCTACATCTCGTCTTGAAAATTGTCATTTTAAACAGCCCGGTTACTGGTTGAGATCCACCTCAAGTCAAACAGCGAATTTGTTATCTTTTGTGGAAAGTATCAATATATAATTAATAGTATTTGAATCAATGCAACCTTCATAACCTCATGTCTTACTGTTGTTAAGTAAGTAGTGGAGGTTGTGATGTGCAATAAAGAAACACTGGTATATAAGTTGAGAGAGTGATTTATTGAAATGGCGGGAAAACTAGATAGACTCTCTTGTACGTAAAGGTACGGCGTGCAAGGAGATCGGACGCTGTCTGAACACACTTGCGCGTCAAACATACATTACAGTCATATCATCAGTGCTAACAATCTAAGTAACATAAATATATATGCTAAGTTATCTAAATGATACCAACTGTATAAATTTAAATTGTTTCAATTAAAATACATTTAATTTCAATACCCCCACTCAATTAAAATTTCCTACTTATAAAAAATAACCAACATTCATATATTTATATAAATCTAACAATTCTTCAGTCCAACTTCTTTATTAAATCTATCCAGCCTTGAACTTGGCGTGGCCTTCGTGAGTGGGTCAGCTGTCATCTGTTCCGACGGTACAAACTGGACATCTAAATCTCCATTTGATATTTTATCCTTGAGAAAATGATGACGTACGTTCACATGTTTGGTGCGTGAACTGAAGCGCTCATTTTTGCACAAATCAATGGTACCTTTATTATCGCAGAACACAAGAGCAGGTCGCTTGGGTTGTATCTCGAGCTCTGTTGCGAGCTTTCTTAGCAAAATTGCTTCAAGGCTGGCGGTGGTTAATGACAGGTACTCCGCTTCTGTGCTTGACAGTGCCACTGTCTGCTGTCGTCTGCTGTTCCAGTTGACTGCTCCACCTTGCAGTAGAAAAACATATCCTGAAACAGACCGCGTGTTGTCGGGGTCTGATGCCCAGCTGGCATCACAATAGCCGGTGATTCGGTCGTTAGCGTCTCTGGTGAAGTGCAGGCAAAAATCACGGCTTTTCTTCAAATATTTAAAAAGGCGCTTGACTGCCTCCCAGTGGATGGTATCGTAGCAGGTATTAAAGCGATTTACGTTACTCACTGCGAACGCTAGATCCGGACGTGTCGCTTGAGCAAGATAAATGAATGCGCTGACAGCATTTTGATAAGGAATTTTCTTTAACTTTTCGCTGTCTGTCTTCTTACTAGAGGAGGTCGCACTCAAGCTGGCTGAGATTTCCATAGGTGTCGAAATTTCTTTGCAGTACTGCATCTTGAATCTGGTTAGGATGCTGTCCACGTAGTTGGCTTGACTCAGCTTGATTATGCCTTTTTCTCGATTGTGGATTACGTCGATCCCAAGTCATCTCTTTACTGGTCCAAGATTTTTGATCGAGAAGACTGCTTGCAATGACTCTCTGAGTTTTTGAATAAAGTCGACGCTGTTTGAGAATGCTAAAATGTCGTCGACAAATACAGCAACTAAAATTAATTTCATTTCATTAATATAAAAATAAATGCACGAGTCAAATTTAGAACGAGTTAAATTCATCTTGATCAATACATCGTCGAGCTTTTTGTTCCATTGTCGGCTACCTTGTTTAAGACCATACAGGGGCCTTATTTAACTTGCAAACTTTTTCGCTGTCGCCGAATTGGTAAAACCTTCCGAGTTGTTGCAAATAAATTGTTTCATCAAGGTCGCCATGTAGATAAGCGGTGTCGACATCTAAGTGCTCGAAGTCTAAGTTCAGCTTGGCTGCGAGGGCAAATAGCAAACGAAGCGAGGTGAACCGGACAACAGGGGAGTAGGTGTCGTCGTAATTAATACCTTTCACCTGGTCGTAGCCTTTTGCGACAAACCTTGCTTTGTAGCGTGTGGAACCATCTGCATTTATTTTCTTTTTATAGACCCACCTGCATCCTACAACCTTGCTATCCGCTGGAAGGGCACATAGCTCCCAGGTGTTGTTCTTGATGATTGCGACGTACTCAGCTTCCATGGCGGTCCACCACTGATGACGTTCACTGCCAGTGACGGCTTCGTGGAAACTGTGAGGCTCGTTCGGTCCACTCGTGGCTGAGTATAAAACAAAATCGTCGAGATGCTTCGGTTTTCTTCGTGGTCTTTGAGATCTTTTTTGTCGTTGCGGAATTGCATCTTCGTCGTCGGAGCCTGATGGATTTTCGTCTAAGCTCTCGTCGGTCGCCGGGGGCTGCTTTGGTTGCGGTGCTGGGTCGTTCGCAGGCGAAACATCGTCGCGCCTTCTGTCGTCTGCGGGAGCAAACTGCTGCTGCGCACGATCAGCACTTGTAGTCGTTCGGTCGGTAAGCGCGGTATCTGTCTCCTCGGGCTCCTCCAGAGGTAGATATACCTGAGGATTGCGCTCTTCTACCGTGACAGGCGTCTCGTGGAAGACGACGTCTCTCGCTGGGAAAACTTTTTTGGCTTCTGGATCCCAAAGGCGGTATCCTTTTTGGTTAGGACAATAATCAACCATGTAACATTCCTTCGATGTAGGTTCCAATTTTGTGCGAAGTTGGCTGGGAATATGTGCGAAGGCTTTACAGCTAAATACACGCAAATTTGTAAGATCAGGTTTTCGACCTGACCAACTTTCTTCCGGCGTCAATCCATCCAACGAAAGTTTGGGCGAGCGATTACTCATGTAAGCGGCGGTAGCGATTGCTTCAGCCCAAAGGTTCTGCGGCAGCTTTGATTCGGCGAGCATGCATCTCGCCTTATCCAGCAACGTTCTGATGATGCGCTCAGCGCGTCCATTTTGCTGAGGAGTATATGGAATTGACGTCTCATGTCGGATGCCTGCTAATTTAAAAGTGCTCAGCAGTTCATCGTTGAGGTATTCTCTCCCGTTATCCGTTCTGAGAATCTTGATTTTTTCTTCACTTTGGTTTTCAATGTACTTGATAAAGTGCTTAAAATTTGCCGCGACTTGATCCTTCGATTTCAGAAAATATACAAAAAATTTTCTGGAATAATCATCCAAAAAGGTTAGAATATACTTCGATCCTCCTATTGATAATTGTGGAATTTGACACAAGTCGCTATGTATCAACTCGAGCTTCTTACTGGCTCTCTGTGGGTTTGGCTTAAATAGTGCTTTTGCCAACTTACCCAAGGCGCAGACTTCGCACGGTGACAGTTTGGCATCGGCGGGAAAGTTTATCCCGATCGCTGCGTAATTTTTCAGCTGTTGTAGGTAGGCTGGGTTTAAGTGCCCTAACCTCCTATGCCAAATATCTATATTGTCGTCTGCTACTGTTTTCAATACTAATATCGTCTGAGCTAGTACTCCTGAATTGGCGTTGTCTGGTCGCTTGAAATAAAGTTCGTAAACATCGTTTTGATTGAGGCGACCTTCTAGCACTACTTTGCCATCCTTAGTTAATACTCGGCAAATACTAGCGTTGAATACCACAGTGTGATCTGTCTTCGCAATAGCACTCAAAGACATCAAATTGGTACTGATTTCGGGAACCAGTAGTACACATTGCAAACGTATTTTATGCGGATTCTGTATTTTCTTGTTTTGCAGAATTACTTCTCCCTCTGCTTGTACTGCTACTTTATTTCTGTTAGCTGCAGTCACTGTGGTCGTAGTGGATTTACGGAGTTTTTGCATTAGTGTGTCATCACTACACATATGCTTAGACGCACCAGAATCTAGAATCCACTTCACATCTGCCGTTTTCTTATTGGTCACGACGCTCGTGAATGCAAATACGACGTCCTTGTCGTCGGTATCGTCGGGTCGCTCGAGGCGCTCGAGGTCCGATTTCATTGCGTTTGCTTTCGCGTCGCGTCTCGGAGCAGTATAGTCGCGTGAGAAATGACCGTATTTGTTACAGTTGTAGCATCGCATCTTTTTACGCGTATCACTGTTCGGTCGGATTTGTCGTTTAAATGGCTGCCTGTGTTGGTATTGTGACTGCGATGGTCGCTGGTACGTAAAGAAACTCTGCGGGTCTTGTTGTTCGTCCGCCATATTTCCTTGACGGTTTTCCTGGAGCAATTTCGTTTTCACTAGATCTATAGTTATTTCTTTACCAGAGCTTCCTAGAGCCATAATCATTGGCCCGTAAGAGGCTGGTAGCCCTGCGAGCAAAAGCGCGCCAACTAGATCGTCAGGCAACTTCGTACCGATGCTTTTCAATTGCTGTGAAGCCGTTATAATTTTATTCAAATAATCTTCCATCAACAATTTTCCAGGCGAGTTGTGGAAACTTCTTGAAGCAGGCTTACCTTTCTCTCTAAGCCAGAGTCATCGTAGGCTGCTTTTAGGTTTTTCCATGCTTCTTGAGCGGAGGAAGCTGCGGAGATATGCACATAAACAATCGGGTCGACAGATAAAATTAATTTTGAGCGGGCCTTACTAATTTTCTTTTCGTCGGTGCTTAATGTGCCGGACGTCGGGGCTTCGATGGTGTCCTATAACTCTTCTAATTATAGAAAAGTCTTCATGGCAATAGACCATGAGTGGTAGTTGCTTCGGCCAGTCAATCGGTCTACTGGTAGAAAAGTAACGGAGTTTCGACTCGCCATTTTAATTCAGCACGGCTCTCTTCTGGCGTCGGTTTCTTGATTCGGTTGCACTTTACACTAAGGCGATGCACCTGGGCCCATAACCTATTGTTAAGTAGGTAGTGGAGGTTGTGATGTGCAATAAAGAAACACTGGTATATAAGTTGAGAGAGAGATTTATTGAAATGGCGGGAAAACTAGATAGACTCTCTTGTACGTAAAGGTACGGCGTGCAAGGAGATCGGACGCGGTCTGAACACACTTGCGCGTCAAACATACATTACAGTCATATATCATCAGTGATAACAATCTAAGTAACATAAATATATATGCTAAGCTATCTAAATGATACCAACTGTATAAATTTAAATTGTTTCAATTAAAATACATTTAATTTCAACCCTTACAATAAAAGTTTTTATTAATAATCAAATTAATATAAAAATGGACAAGGAGTTTAATAATTTATAAATAAATTATTAACATAAGTGCGAGTGTATTATATTAATAATATTTTCATCATCATCATCATCATCATCATCATCATCATCATCATCATCCTTATTATTATTATTATTATTATTATTATTATTATTATTATTATTATTATTATATTATGTTGCAATTTGATGATTACTATTAGAAAATAGATAAATTAAAAATTTTAATGATATATTATATATAATTTTTAATACTTAATTACTCTAACTAAAAATAATGCTGGAATAAATATTTAATATTTTTTATTTTGGTGTAAGTAGATGCATAAGGATGTAAAACAAGTTATATCCAACATGCATCAGATATGATTGATACTCAATAGGTGGAGTTAAGGCAAAATGGAAAACTATTCCTATTAAACTTTTTAAATACTTTTCGAAATTTTTCGTATATGTTTAGTATTAATTTGCAAGTAATTTAAAATTTAAAGGTGCGTCGTCCCCTTAAGCCTTGCGTTAGTCGCTATATAGTTCAAAAGTCGGTATTTTAGTATGAAATGTCTAACTAATATTTTAAGGAGGTTCTTTACCAAAACCGAAAATTTAGGATAAACTTGAAACTTTTCCTACTGTAATATTTTTTTTGGTGGACAAGATTAGTACTTAGAATTTCAAAGAGGTCCACCCGTCCGTTTCTAAAATAAACAATATTTTAAGTTTACATTGGAAATAAGGATTCCAAACAAGATGTCGATGAATAAGATAAAAATAGTACATTATGTAACAAGGGCAAAAAGTCGACTATTTGTTCCGCGGGTGAGTTTACTTTACGTTTCGCTCGCTCGGGCAGTATCACCCGAGGGAAAAATCAACGTTTTTCTCGAGTTACATATAGTACTTTATGCGCATCTCAACTGTGACCACTTTTTGACTTGGAAAGCGGGACTAATGGACTCTAAAAAGGCAATATTGTTAAAAGACAATAAAAAATCAGGGTTATTGGCAGAACTTGATGAAATAAAGGAATTAGGACTAGTTTCTAGGGAAGTCACTTTTTTCCCGCTAATCATTTTTACGGCAAAAAATGTAATTTTGGTCTCGCTTTTTAAGGAAAAAGTTGGCCATTTTCGTTCAGATGGACTTAAAATATATTTTGCGCATACCTATTATAAATATAGCATCATATAAAGCCTTAATTCTAAATAAAATTTATTTATTATTAAAGAAATTATAGTATATAAAACAACATCGTGGGTTACTGACAATTTGAATAAGATACAAACGAAAACGTATAAGCAATGCCATATTTTTTATAGCGCTCCAACTGTTAAATCACAAAACGGGCTCGTAAATTGTTCCGTCAGTAAAAAATTCTGCAATAACTTTTGTTCTATTGAATATTTTAACTTGAAACTTTCTACGAACCTTGTTTAGATATTATTGAATATACTAAGTACTATGTACAAGAATGATCAAATTTTGAATATTTATAACAATTTTATCGTCAGAAAATTTCAGATTTTTCTATAAATATTCCTTCAAGTATCGGCGAGTTGAATATAAACGAATTTGGCATTCGCATTGCGCAGCTCACACAGCCGGCGGAAGCAAAGCGCTTAGTTCATGCGCTGCTGCTAGGGGGCAAGCACACGAGTTTTGGGCACACTCGACTAGTTTCGCGGTAGAGATTATAAGAGATCGCGCAGGAGCCGCACTATGGGTGCAAACAAGAAAATTTGTGTCAAAATAAAATAGCGCATTGTAGAAATGACTTAAGAAGCTTGATTTTTTTTTTAAATGTTGGTAGACTGATATAGATTAATGAAAAATTATTGACAAAGCCAAAATATAACCTCCCACGCGTGGGAATAACCTCAAATACCTAAAAAATCGAGTATTATCAACATACCAATTGATATATGGGAGAATTATTGAAGAGTGAACACTTCAAGTGCAGATAATGACTTTAAAGGAGTATGGAACAATTATGAATTAATGATGAGAAAATTATGATATTTGGTAAACTGCAAGATATATGCATACAAAAGACCCTGTTAAATTTTTGAGAGGTGGGGTATTAACTTAATAATTATATTAAGCTAGAAATCAGCAATTATTTATTCGTACATTTAACACGGTTTCTTATGGAGAATAGCATTTTAGTCTACTTTATTTATATATATATATATATATATATATATATATATATATATATATATATATATATATATATATATATATCTCAGCAATTGATGATGATATCGTAATGAAACTTTTTGTACTATAAAAGAGTATATCTTAGGAACGATTTTCGATTTTAAAAATACCAATTCATTAGTTATTAATATACGAAAACCAATAGTTCATGACTAAAAATAACGTTATTTTATACTCAGCTGCTAGCATTTCGGACATTTGGCAACAGCGCAATGGTGTATGTATATATCATATATACAGTCCGCCGAGTACGCGTCCGCGTGAACATATATTTATAGGTATACCGTAAATGCAATCTGTCCGTTGCACTTACATACGGTTTTGAGGAAAATGCTTGAAAATTATAGAGAAGGGGAAAAACCTAAGTAATTTTACTGGAAAAGAAGGAAGGTGTCTAAAAAAATCTATAATCAAAGACGTAAGGAGCAAGAATTGGGTAAAAACGTCAGGAGTATATACGGTACGAAAAAGTCATACCTAACCTAAAACAGGCGGTGGATCATAATGCTGATGACAAAATTAAAGAATGTTCAGTAGGAAGTAGTACATCAAATGTTTTGTAAGAAATGCAAATCAAAACTGCACTTTACGGACATTGAAGAAAATTGTAATTTAACTTTTCATTTTGTTAAATATAATTTAATTTGATTTTAATACACTTTTAAAGCCTATTTCTCAATCACTTTCATACTAAATTAAGTATTTTATTGTTTTAATAATAATATTTACTATAGAAATAAATTTTATTACTAGAAAAACTAACAGTTAGGTATTTGTACTAAAAATTAAAATGGTATACATAGTATTCTTAAATTCAAATAGCGCGCTTTTAAAGTATCGTACAGCGTTGCTACGTCAACTACTGTACTAGTCAAGCACGAGGGCGTTCGTGTATTGACTACATCAGTTTGTCCCATACTCCCTTAAGCATGTAATTTGATTTTCCGAGTGCCTTAAGAAACTATCATAACCTCAAATAGGTATTTTACTTTTATAACGTAGGAATTTTCGTCATATATGGAATATTAATGAGAAAGTAAACACTTGAAGTGCAGATAATATTTTCATTCAAATAAACTGATTTTCCCATTTCTTCGGAAACCGATCATAATCTCTAAAGCGGGTATATTTTATTTTATGATGTGTGAATTCCCATCACATGCACGGATATGAAAAGATTTAGAAAGAAGGTAACAGTTGAAGTGCAGACACTATTTTTGATCTAATAAGTTGACTCTCATTTTGTCAAAACCCTATCATAACCACAAATACAACTATATTTGCTGTTATAAAACGTGAGGTTTCTTAGAACGAAGTAATATTTTAAATGTTTATGAGCAAGTAAATACTTGAGGTGTAGGAAATAGTTCCCAACCAATAAATTAAATTTCCTGTGTGGTCGGAAAATTATCATAACCTTATTAAATTATCATACACTTCAAAAAGGGTACCTTTTCCTGTTATAATCGTATGTTTTTGTAATGTTTATTGACATTTGAAAGATTTATGTGGAAGTATTCGGTCAGAAACTTATCTCAATCATAGAAAATCTTTCTCTCTCCCTCCCTCCCTCCCTGTTAAAAAAAATGAGATTAAAGTCAATAAAAAAAATCTATTGCATTTGATGCTAAATCTTAATTCTGGAAAGTGCAATAGAAATATATATATAATCTTTAGAATTCAATTCAAAACTATTAGATCTATGTTTATAAAAATATATTGAAAGAAATACATTTTCTTTGATTGTCTATTGATTTGAATAGGTATTTAGTCAATTCAATGTAATTGGTATCAATTGATTTTTATCATTTTATAGTATTAATCGAATTTAATATAACAAAATAGAATTAAGATTTAGCATTATAATATAATACATGTCAATTGATGCATGTCAATTAAGTTTAATAGAGATTTAACTAATTAAATGTAATTATTTTTTATTCATGTCTATAGTTTGAATATTTTATCTAATATCTAATTATTTTGCATAATTGCATTCTATAGATTGTACACGGAGAGAAATGTATGTTTAAATATTGCTATAATTTTCACGAAAAATTACTATACCGTATATTAACGTGGAGACAAACTCGTATTTTATTAAATTTTAGTATACAGTATAGTAAAATTTGAAATCACCAAAATTTTGCTATACTGAATAGCAAATTTTACAATACTGTGTATCAAATTTTATTAATTCAATTTTTTTTTAATTTTCAAACTTTTATTTTCATTTTGAATTTTTGGTGCATTCTTCTCCGACTTTGTTATCGATTGTCGGAGAAACTTTTTACGTGTTGAATTATCGGTTAAACTATATTTACTTATTCGTAGTCTAAAGTCGCATTTTTACAGTTGAAGTCGGGTAAGCCTAATTTACATATATCGCAAGCAATTTACATATATCGATACCTAATAACGCATGATCGCAATCGCAGTTATAATTGGATTTAAAGATTTGAAACTCTCTTATATAGCAATCGTACGGAAATCTCGCCACTTGCGAGCTAACTTTACGAGACGCCTCCTAACGGTAAAATATATAAACTAGTGCATTTTTTAAATGCAAGAACGATACACGCAAAATATAATAAGCCTTTGCAAGTACTTTTTTTTATCAATGATAGGTTATAAATAAATAGTAACTTAGTTTTTTATCTTATTATTTATTATTAAACAAACATTATATCCACGTTTTTCGAATATAATACAAACCATCTGACAACATTGTCATATGAGAAGAGCGAGCATGTGTTTTCGCGACGACCGGAAATTTTGTCGCACCAACAGCTAATTAGGACTGTCATTAGACGCGGTAATTAGCGGTCCCGGTGATTCCTTCATAGTTTCCATACTATTTGCTAACTTACCTGCATATATTTACAACAAACTTGCTTAAATTTTACTATACATATTACCAAAAAGTATATCCAGAGTTTTTACTATACTACATAGCATTTTTAATACTACTGTATATCATAAACTCATAAATATATAGTAAATTTTCATAGAAACATAGTAAATGTCCTACATATGTCGAGTTTGTCCCCGGCTTAGTAAAAAGTATAGTAATTTTTACTCAAACATTTCTCTCCGTGTATTTGTTATTTAATACTATGAAAAATTTAGAATTAAAATGTAGCATAAAAAACTATATAATTCTTTTCTATTGATTTTAATAGGGAAGAATACCGATTTTTAGTTGACAGAGTATTCTTGTAGATCGAGGTATAGTTTCTTTGTAACTTTTGGAATTTTCACGATATCTTCAAATGAAAGAAGTTATAGTTAAATCTTTAAAAAAACGTTGTGACGTTACTCCGGTCGGCACCTTTGATATTTTAACGGTGTGACGTCACTCAAAGGATTTTTAATACACTATAACTTTTGCAAATTAAGTTTTCTTTTTTAATTTCAAAATATATACACAAAAGATATACGTCGGCTTAGATTCTCTATCAAATGCACAATTAGTGTCGATCAAAAAATAAATTTTGTATTCTTTCCTATTGCCTTGTATGGGGCTTCAGTTTTCACGATCAATATGAGGCCAATTGAATAAAGGTGGTTTCATAGAAAATACGTATATTATCAAAAAGTAATGGTACAGTTATAAGTAATAATTTAAATAATTTAAATAAAATAAATAAATATTACACATGTAATTTGTACGATTTGTCGAAAATAGCATGAAACAATTTGTTTATGCTTACAATAAATTAATTCCGTTTGAAGTGAGATTAACCTAATTAATACCTTATATTACTTTGTTAAATATCAACCGAGAGAACTTTTTATAAAAGTATTATTTATATTAGATTAAGGTAATGATTCATTGTGTAGACGATAAGTGCAAAAAGTTCAAAGTGTACCATTTTTTATTAATGTTAATTATTCTAATTCATGAAAACTTTCACAGTTTAAATACCAAATTGGGAACATCTTGAATTTTAAATTTAAAATTAATTTATTGTTCTAATAAATTAACATTTGAATTATTTGTAAAAGAACCACTGACAATTGATTAGCATGTAGCTTTCTACAATTACATAAATTGTTCCATGATAATTCGCACATGTACAGAATTGAATAAAAAGTTTTTTTTTATACTCATAAAAATTGACTAAAGTCAAGTAATAAAAAAGATATTCGCCAACTACACAATTCAATAACAAGTATGGTTATCAAAGTTTATTGAAGTTGATTCACGGCTTATACGAATAAACTGTATTTAAATCTATTGATTTCCCATACTCATAGGAATTGATTCAAGTCCATTCATAAATAAAGTATTCACAATAACCTACAAAATTCAATAAAATTTTCATTTATTAAACGTGATTAAAGTTAATTCAGGGCTTATACGAATAAGCTGTATTAAAATCTATTCACGTTTGGAATTCATAAAAATGAATTAATGTGGATAGAAGTTTTATAGTCAATTTATACATTGAATCAGATAAATTCAAATAGTATTGGAATATATTAAAATTCATTGAACTGTATTATCTAAATTGTAATTAAATACAATACGAAAAAAAAAATGAACTATTCTGTTATAGAAGTCGATTTAAGTATATAGAAATCAATACTAAATATAGGGATTGAACTAAATTGCAATTAAAGTTTATTAATCACAATTCATTTTCAATTGACTTGTTTTCTGGTAGTCAATTCAATCAATTAAAATAAATTTAATTCAATAAAATTTGAATTTTTTTAATTGACTTCAATCGCATATTTTTATCATAACCTCTAAAGTAACTGCATTTGCTCTGATAAAACGTAAATTCCCATAATATGGGCTAAACACTTCAGGTGCAGAAAATAGTTTCCAATGAATAAGTTGATCTTCTTATGTGGTTGACAACTTACCATAAACTTAATAAAGGTACCTTTTTCTCCTACAAATCGTAATTTTTTATAAAATGGTCTGATATTCAAAAAATTTATGAGGAAGTAAATACTTGAGGCTGAGAATATTTTTTTCAAACGACTAAATTTATTTTCTCATTTTGTAGATAGTTACAAAATGTTATAGATATTTAGCATTATAATACTGGATAATTTCATTTAGATTCCAATACTTTCATTCATTTCGATTTCATAACTATTAAAAATATAAATTTTCTCTTATGATGCCAAAAATGTATTGTTTCATATTCAAATTAATGTTAATACACTATAAAATAAGAAATAAACCAACTGAAGAGACTTAACATAACTTTAAGTAAACCTAATAACCTTAAAATTATAATTAACTTGCTATTGTATTTTCATGTCAAGTAGGTTAATTTTTGTAGTGTGACTTATTATAAAAATAAATTCCAATAAACAATAATATAAACTGGAGAAAACTTTTTTTTTCAGAATCTATTGGGGTTAAAACCAGAGATTTAATAGCTACATAGAATCACTGCAGTTTTTCCACCTGCCACATGATTTTGATCCACCTGATCATCGGATTGGATTTTATGGCGGTTTATTTTATTCGCTAGACATATCATTTTAAAATAATTGTAGGAATTTTAATAAGAATATCCCAGTAATCCCAGTCTTAGAAAGTAAAAATATTTTTATTTATCCCAATTTTATAAAAAATTTTGGCTTTATAGGGCTATAACTTTTTATTGGTATTATTTTTTATTAAAACCTTCATACTAATTTTGAAGTTCAGTGTCTAACGAACAATATAAGTCGTTATAAAGTTCGATCCGATGATCAGGTAGGTCAGAATCATGTGACAGGTGAAAAACTGCAGTTTTTCTATGTAGCTATTTAAACTCTGATTTTAATCACATAAAGTTAAAAAAAAAAATTTTATTTCTTGTTATAGTTTATTAAAATTTATTTCTATAGAAAGTTACCGTAGAAAAATCAATCTACTTTACATCAAAACATAATAGTAAGTTAATCATAATTTCAAGGTGTTTTATCCGTTTAAACATTTGAACTGTTACAGTCAGTAACAATCAAGCAACATTGTTGGATGATCTTAACTCAAAGCATAATTAATCAGTTTCGTGCAGGAAAGTAGTATACATTTATTACAATACTTTGTATGTAATACATTTTATTCGTAATATTTACGAGAAATAATATTACTCATACATTCATTACATACTAAATAAAATGAATGTTCTTGGACCTTTTCTGCTTCAAGCTTTAGTTAACATGGAAAACTCGACATTTACTTAAATTATTTCAAATAATATTGAATTATATTTAATATTGAATGATATTAAATAATCTTTTTTTGTAAAAAAATATTTTTAAAATGTCATACTTTATGTTTTGATTTTTCATAGAATAGTTCTCTAAATTTGTTTTCAATCACTGCCAACACTTAAGTCAAGCTTAAAAAAGAGTTTGTGCTTTATGAGATAATCATTTTAATTCAATTATCATTTTTTCTATTCTATGTACTTTTAATCATACTCTCAAATATTACTTAATTATATACTAATGATTTATTTGTGAGTATCGATTTCTTTTTACAATTAGAGCTAATATTTATTTATTTTTTCAATTCGTTATTACATTTATAATTCTGCATTAAAGATTTTCTTATCATATATTTTAGAATATAAGTAACTTTAGAATGTACGAATTGGTTCGATACCAACGGTAAGCAATTTTGTTTATTAGTTACTATAGTATCAATAAATAAACATTAAGTCGTTTTTCACGAGAAAAAATAAATTTCTTATTTACATTTATTGTAAGCCATTTTCGTCGTTCACAATGGGTGGGTAAGTATCTTTTAAATAAATTTTATTTAAAAGATACTTTATGTTATTAAATATAATTCTGTTTTATGATTATTCATAAAACAGAATTATATTCTTAGAAGTAATTCATAATTGTTTCAATATGTATATTGACGTAGTAATCAGTCTCTGCAATTCTGAACTTTTGAAATTGATTATAACAAATTTTGTATAGATTATAAATGAAATATGTTCACATTTACCACAAATGTTTACAAATGTTACCTTCTCAAAGCGTGGAACTATAACAACGAATTTTTTAAATTATTAATACTAACCCTGGTAGAAATTTATCCTGTCCCCTTTACAGATCTATGTAGAATAGTCCCATACTGTGTAGATCTATGTAGGCAAACTAGATAGTTACTATGAAGGCGTGTAACGGTTGTCTCTTCTAGTTTCTCACAGGATTTTCCCAGATAGAACTAGATAACGGAAATTTTGATAGCAATAACCACTTCAAGGTTATTTTCTTTTGAACGTAAGAATAATTTATTAAATAATGTTTTGATTCAGATGTATTTACATGTTTTTGTTCACCTTATATCAACTTAAATCAATATTAATTATCTCCAAAGTATGACGTTATCAAGTTTTAGATGCAATGAGATTTCTGATTTATAAAATAAATTACATATGTTACAAGTATACGTTAACCTGTTGAACAACTAAAAGTAGTAAATAATCTGTATATCTAAATAACTACAGGAAGTTTTAGTGCATACGATTCATTTTGTTTATATAAAATCAATTGCCTCTTATTTGATTGCACTTTATCCTAAATACAGACTTAAATTCAAAACCTGTATCTTTTTTACAAGGAAAACTATTACTATTATTGGCATAAAGTACATATTCAAAAATTTTAAACAATTGTTTGATTAAATCAGACAATTCTTTTACTAAAGTGAAAATACAGACTCTGTCTGTATTATCAGATACAGTAAAATAAAAGTTAATAATAGTTTATAAATTATTCATAAAATTGAATGTAATAATTTGGCATATACTATTAATATGTAAGTCGCTCTTTAAGAAACAAATTAATCAGTCATAATCATATAATATGTGGTCATTGTTTGTGTTTTTTATACAAAAAAAATTATTTCCGAATTTTCACTTTTTACGTTAAAAATGCTTTTGTTGACTTATCTTACATATAACTGGTACAAATAAGACTGTAATTATTATCATCATAAATTAGAACTAGCATATTTAGCTTATTTTTTAGCATTAATTACATTAAAAGTTATATACGCTAAAGATTATAGCCTCGCAAATTTCACACGTGTTTATTATTATCAAGGAATCCATGTAGATCTGTACAGGTTTATCGAATTTTGTGTAGTCTAGTACTATCTAGTCTGCCTATACATAGGCCTTTATAGCTTATACAGGCGCCGTGATAATATTTCTGCTAGGGAATGAATTTCAATGTTTAATCCCTGTTGTAAATAATGACGTCATTTAATGACGTCATTGAATGACATCATTAAATGACGTAAACAAATGACATAATTTAATGCTACAATGTGGAACCTTTTATGACGTCATAAAATGACGTCATTTCCATGCCAACCCATCTCTACTACAATAAATGACGTTATTTTATGACGTCATTTTTATCAATAGGCATGGGTTTGCACGGAAATGACGTCATTTTACAAATGAATTAACTACAAGAATGACGTAATTGGAGTGCTTCATGCGTTTGTAAATGACGTCATTTTTATTGAATTTAAATTCGATTTCAATCGTCTTTTTTCAACTGCACACCCTTTTTCGAAAATAACGTTGTATAACAATTAACGCCTTTGAATGACATTGTAATTTTATTTGGGAGAATTAAAATAAGGTCAATTTCCTTAATAATAATCTCTTGTATTAAACTATTTTATTACAAAAAGTTAGATTAGGGAATACAAAGATTAATAATTATGAGATCAATAAGAATACAAGTTTGGAACCGGACATAAGTACGATTCATTATTGTAACTCATATGGACACAAATTCTACTTAACGTGGCAGTATTTATAGTTCTTAAATCTTCACTAATACCTACTATTCGTTTAATTTGGAATTCATCAATAATAATATTATCAAAAATATCTGTTACGTCCACGCTCTTACATACAGTATATTCTTGCCTGTTTAAATTGTCGATAATGAAAAAGACAATTTGGACCAAATTATTATCAGTGGTCATTGTGAAAGAGTTGTTTGAGCGTAGTCTTATTTCGTTACAAGATAAATACGAACATTCCGGTTTTACTAATTTTTTATAAACTATAGCTGACTCAGACAGATTTAGTTCTCTTATCCATTTCTGATTTGGAAGAGAAACCTTGTCGAAATATCTACCAATATCAGTTTTAAAGACTTTTGTACACATTCTTGTTTCTAAGTATGTTACATAATCATTAATTACTGAATCTGGGTTATTGAGCAACATGAGATTTTGTAAAATTAAACCATAACTTTTCATCCCAATAATTTTATTAATTTGATATATAACACCATTAGCAGCGTGTACCTGCTTCACAATTTGGCCGTTACCATTTTCAAAACCGTAGCCAGAGTGACAATGCAAAGGACCCCAATTAATAACAGATTGTGTTAAATGAAGCAGTTGATGAATGTTAAAAGTCATGGCGTTTCTAGAATAATAAAATTCCGTTAGTGCTACAAAATTATTTAATAAACGGTTTGCTTCACATATCTTTGTCTAGTAATATTATTTTGCAAAAGAATGTAATATGCTCGTACTAAATTCGACCAATGTTCAACATAACATCTCATTTTGGGAATTATTAAAAGAACAATAGTGCTATAATAAAGAACCCAATTCTGAAATTCTTTTGCTTTCCAAAACTTTCTGTCACGTATCGAGCGAGAGTATCGAACAACTTTGCTAGGGACTTTTAGATTTTTTAAAACATTGTCAATCAAATTGATTTCTTCATTAGTCAGTGAATAATGCATATTCTTGGTGTCAAACCAATATTTCATAAATTGCTTAGCAATACCTAAATCAATTAAATGCATTGAATCTGGAACAAATCCTGAGATAATATTGAAATGATTTAAATGCGTCAAAACTGATTCCTTTATAAAACCATATGTAGATCGTCCAGATTCAACAGATTCGTGTATATGCCCTAATGAATCCTCTTCATTTCTATCATTTATTACCTCGTCCAGTAAAATATACTTTACACTTCCACCTTTGCCAGTTGTAACGTAATATCCCGGATGTAAGCACCAGTTACAACCGAAATAACCGTTAAACTGAGTAAGTCCCTGCATTGGCGCGCGTGCTACCGAATCATCACAAGAACATACAGTATTACAAAAATTTTGCGGGATGCATTTGTAACTGTACAAATTATTCCTTCATTTGCTAATAAATTCATTCGAGTAACAAAGTGTTTATTTTTACCGTACCATAAACCGCATACGATTGGCTTTGATCTTCTTACTTTAAAAGGTAGTTCATTTATTATTATTTGAATAGGCCAAATAGAAAAAGAGGAACTTTCAAATATCGGCGAACCATCGCTGTTAAATGTCACAGTAATAAAATTATCCATTTTATCCTTTGGTAAACTATTTCTTAATTGTTTGTAAAAAGTACCATTATAAAATTCATTTATATCGTCATTATAACAGGCTCGTGATTGAACTACGGACTCGTAGTGAGACCAATTTTCTTCTAAGTAATGAACTATTTCATGTTGTGGATTCATAATTGAAAAAAAATCTTTATAATTAGGGCTTTTTAAGGAAAATACTAGATTGCAAGGGCCACAACGTGCGTTATAATCTTCTTCGCGATTGAATTGCTGAACGTAATTTTTACAATTGGGACATAGAGCATGATAATCAACGTTATCTTCAAAATTACATAATTTATCAACAAGGTAACGCGAAGCAGGCAAAACCGTCGTATTAAAAAAAAGGTTAAGCATTTTGAATAAGTCAGCTATAGCCGATTGTGGCAGGTTGTAAACTAATGAAAATTTAACAACTGCTAAAATAATTTCGGCTTTACATACATTAACACGCGCGTTAATTATATCATCATCCATTGACATGTCTTGTAAAGTGATAAATTCATCATCACTTGCGTACTCGTCATCTTGCTCGTAGATTAGTTGCTCGAATACATCTCTTCTTGGTCGATCCTTAAAAATTGTAATTGACATTGTTAATCGTATTATAATTAATCATATCCCTGGTAGAAACTTGAGCAAAATATAAGAAATTATTTAGTCAAATCACAACGGGTTGAACGAAAATTTAATAAAAAATTAACCGAAAGTTTTGCTTGACGCGTGCAGGGTTGCCACAAGTCTGGAAAACCTTGAAAACCTGGAAATGTCAGGGAATTTCAAAATGGTATGGAAAACCTGGAAATGTCAGGGAAAACGGTCATAAAATCTGGACATTTTTTGCAATGATAAGATCACTGTTACATAAATAAATAAAAATGCACACCACGTTGTCCGAAGCATGAGTAGTGAGACTAGTAGTGTAATTTCAGGGATGAAACTTGCATGGCGCATACATTTTGCAAAGGGGTTAATGGGGTCTATAAAATTTTATAAGCTATAAGTTTTTTATTTGTTTTTTTTTTCGTTGTTTTACACTGCTTAAACACTTATATTTTTGTTAAATGTTTACAAATATAAAAACTTTTTAATTTACTTTTTAATTTATTTAATATGAAAACTTTAATTTACTTAAATTAATAATAGATTTCTAAATAATATTATAAGAATGTTTAGCGTGTCATGAATTAAGAGCTCTCTCTTCTCTGCACGGTATTTATTAAAAACAGCCCAATATTTTCATTGCAATTATTATTAGGCATAGTGCGTTTCATGCACATAAGAATTGTAGACCTTTTAATTGTGCACAATTTAGCATTGGTCAAATATATCTATATATAGTTTGACCAATGCTAAATAGTGTACAATTAAAATGTGTACGATTCTTATGTGCATGATTCTTATGACAATTATTATGAATGGATTTCTACATAAATCGGTACAAAATTGAATAATTCGAATAATACTAATAAATATTGATGATACATTATTGTACTTGAATTGAAGTAAAACTATAATATAATTAAAATTTTTAATACGAAATTCGTTATTAAATTATTATTTTAAATATTCCGTTTTACAATAAAAACAACATAAAATTTTATTAAGACAATACCTATTACACTGATAGAAAAAGCTAGCTGATGCGAACTATCCTGATTTAGTTGAGTATATTTTGTTGACGCAATTAAATATTTGGTTGTGTCAACCAAACTTTTTAATTACCGTAACTTTAAATAAAGTTAACGGAAATAAAATATTTAGTTAACGGTATTGAGTTGAACTAACAAAATATTTGGTCGTCGATAATAAATTGTTATCTTTGGTATAATTTTTAGTTACTGCAATTAAAAATTAATTGGCAGCGTTTTTTATGATGCAGTGAAAAGCAGTGTTATCAGCAATTTGTTTAAAATTAAGAAAAAATTTTATTATATCAAATATGCTTTTTACACATCTCCAATCCTATATTTTTATTATCGAGATTCATCTAAAATATAAATACTACTTAAATTTGTATTTATTTTAAAAATACAATGCTTAAGCTCTATATGGAATTAAAAAAAGTCAGGGAAAATTCTATATTTTAGTCTGGAAAACCTGGAAAAGTCAGGGAATTTCCTCATTAAAAAATTGTAGCTACCCTGGCGTGATGGCTTAGTCGGTAGAGTTTGGCCCAGTAATCCAGAGGTCTTGGATTGAAGCGTGTTTCTTGGCGATCGCCATGAAAACCCATAGAATATAAATTGTTTTTAGAAGCAGTCGCGCTAAATCCATATTTTGAGAGTAAACTATATCTTCTAGTTTCTGAAAACACAAAAGAACTGGTACTTTTCAAAGCACAAAACTCCCAGGCATAGCATACCAATTTTAATGAATAGACGATGAACCAATTTTTATTTATTACATTTTGCAACCTAAAATCTTGAAATAATCAAATATTCAAAAATGTTTTCATCGCCTATCTTTAAGAATTGGCATGCTATGCCTGAGAATAATTTGCTTTCAAAATTACCAGGTATTTTGAGTTTCCACAGAGCAAAAGATATACTATACTCTCAATGTATGGTTTTAGCGTAAGTGGTCCTAGGAAAGAATTAGATTCTACACTCTGCGAAGTAATGAAAAGTTGAAAATAATGAAAAATTCACTCCGAACTTGTTGGCAACAGCTCTCTCGTACTCTCTGAATCTGTCAAACACGTCTGACTTGTGTTTAAGAAAGTACACATACCGGTAGCTGGTTGCCTCATCAGTGAACGTGACAAAATACCGTGCCCCTCCCAGTGACTCCTCGGGATTTGGACCACACACATCACTGTGCACGATTTCTCCGGGTTTCGTGCTCTTGTCCACCTTCCTTTTGTTGAAGCTTAGCCTGTGAGCTTTTCCGAGTTGGCACGGTTCACAGAAAAAGCTGCTCCTATCATCCAGCTTCACTCCTGACACCAACCCTTGGTCAACCAGCCGCTTCACTGCTCGAGCGTTGAGATGACCAAGTTTTTCGTGCAAGCACTGAAGACTGGTGGTGGTGACATTCGCTGAAGTTTCTTTTGCCTTCCGTGGCACTCTCAGAAACATCCGGAAGACGTTGTTGTCTTGCATCATGCCTGATGCGATCACCTCTCCTTCTTTGCAGAACAGCACGTATCTGTCTTCAAAAGTCACCTTGAATTTCTTTTTGAGATACACTCCAACTAAGAGCAGATTTTTGCCTAGTTGCGGCACATGAAGCACGTTTTCAATGCTCCCTTCGACCCACTTGTCAACAAGTCTCTCGACAGTTACAGTGCCTTCGCCCGTAACCTCACATTCACTGCCGTCGCCGAGAATTACTGTGCTGCCATCACGTCTCGGACGGTAATCCGAGAACCAGTCTCTCCGGTTTGTCATGTGAGCTGACGCCCCACTGTCGGTCAGCCAGACTTCTGCAGTATCGACACTGAGTAACTTCTTGACTTGATCGTCAGAGGGCAGCATGTTCTTGAGCCTTCCCGCGCTTTCCATATACTCCGACTGAGTAACCGCTAAGGCGTAATCTTTCGACGACCTTGACGTACCTGGTTCGTTATTATGATTGCGATGGGGGCACTGTCGAGCAAAGTGACCTTTCTCACTACAGCGATAGCACACAACATCACTTTTGCTCCGCTGAGGCTTCTTGCTTCCTTTGTATTTGTTACCTCCAGTGTTATGTCCCGAATTGTCCTTCGCTATTGCTGCGAGAGCGCTTCTTTCTTCTGCGTCCCCTTCCAGATATGTTTCTTCCTCCAGTAATCTTTCTTGCAGGTACTCAATCGTCTGCCGGTCCGGATCAACACTGCTCCACGCACTTCTAAAATTCCTGAATTTCGAGGGTAGACTGGCCAGTATTTTTGCCTTGACTAGTAAGTCAGGTAAATTTTCGCCCACGTCTAGAAGTTGCTGCGCCATGTTTTTATCTTTGAGACGTGCCCGGCTACACTGTCCGTCGGCTCCATCCTGTACTCGTGAAAGCGCTGAGTCAGGAGTAATTTGTGAGTCGCGGACTTCTTGTCGTGTATTGTGGCTAGCGTGTCCCACATTGCCTTGGCTGACTCGCATGACTGTACGTGCTGATGTTGCGAGCGGTCGATCGACGAGGATATGAGGAATTGCGCCTTCGCGTCGTCCTTAATCCATGCTTTCAGAACGGCATTGTCCTCGTCTCCTGGTCGCGGACGCGAGCCCGTCACCACTTCGTGGACGTCCGTCGCTATGAATAGCGTTCTTAGTTGAAAACGCCACGATTGATAGTTCGTGCCGTCGAACTTTTCGATATGGCGTGCCGAGATTTCGCTCGTCATGTTTGACCGTTGGACCGCACGTTACACTTACTTTCTCTTCCACTTGTCAAGGCGAACCTGGGCCCATAACCTGTTGGATGAGGTTGTGAAATCACTTAATACAGTTTCTAGAGAAAGATATTAATTTATTCTAAAGCTACAATTACTGATAACTAGGAGATAATACTCGAGGGTAAGCTGCGACTGCGTGTGCTTGCTCGCACGTTGAGTCGGGTTCTGCTAGATCGGAGGCAGCAGGTACGCGACAAGACCGCTGTCTTTTCGGATGGCGCTAGTTCGCTTCCCCAGCGTTCCGGCTCACGCAAGCATACACACACACATACATACATGCAGGGCATTGGGAAAACTACCTCAACAAAAACCATACATTGGTGCGAATTTTAGTTCGGTGCGAATAGGTATATTATTAGGTATATTAAGGGCTTGACTACGCTATGTTGACGTATCAACCAATGACAATCGAGAATTTCCGGGTCTCGTCTGGTTCTATCTAGAATCCGCCAGAGAGCGAGTGCTCGGTGTCAGATCCCAATTGCTTTGTCTTGTCCTTTGTGTGCTACTGTGCTCGACGACGAGTAATTGAAATTCTGCAACTACTTATATGAGCCCGCCTTTTTTCTTCAACGGTTTGTGCTACTCTGCCTGGATGTGTGAATTGCTGGAAATTATAACAAATTTGGTAAGCAATAAATATATTTAATTATGTCATTGCAAAACACAAGTAGCATATTGTTGCTATTACATGTTTTATAAAATAATTGCCTAGTAAACTTCAAGCACGATGCGAGTTTACATTGAACGCAATTTCAACAAATTTGCGTGTGTATATATATTAAAATAATTAGCATCGAGTTTGTTTTAAAAATTCTCCACTAAAAAGTGACTTTGTACCAATTAACTTTTATTATTATTTTTAAAAACTGTCATAATTCTGGTATACGTTGAAAACAAATTGATTGCATAAAAAAAGTATCTCTTATACATGGTTAATAGGACGCCGGGATTCTCTGTCCTTGTCTAATTCAGTTTTACGCTTTTTATTTAAAAAATAATTTGTTAATCAAAAAGTAAGAGTTGTCCTCACTTCGTCTAAGAACAAGGAACATTTTGATTGCTAAAAAAGTACCGAACACTTTTTAGTTTTTAAGATAACTTTGAATTACAAAAGTGAGGTTATGTGTAGACAAGGCTCGAGACACCGGCATCCTCTTAAGTACGTTTTGCATTTTCAATAGGTGCAATGGATAAATCTTCAGAAAATGGTGAAACTGAGAGTGGATTCTCAGATCGTACGTCAGAAGAAAGTTGTGATAGAAAAGACAATGACATCCAAATAAGAGAGCAAAAGCATAACAGAGACAAGGTCAAGTTATATGCTGCCACTCGCCTGTATTTGGAGAAAGGAGAGGTCATGATAATTTCTGCGGATAAAATAAAGGATTTCGATGCAAGTAAAAAGAAATTTCCGTACGATGCTTATGTAGCTAATGGCTACACTTCAGATGACGAAATTCTCTATGAACCTGCAGCAATTCTTGAAGTATCGAGTAAGAATAAACAATAGTAAACAAATTTTAATCATAATTAACTTAATGGTCTGTTATTTATTTCTTGCAGAAAACAAAACTGAACTTGAGTGCAGAAGAAAAAGGTGGCCAAAACCTAACAAGCGGAGGAGTGATGTTATATACGATCTGGCAAAGAGTGACCTAGAAAGACAGGAATTGAAAACCAAAAAGTCAAACAATAAGCTCGAAACAAACACCATTGTGTTACAAAAGGTGTGTTTTACTTCCATTGCCTACATTTCAATTTTCGATTACCTAGGATTACATTATTGAGCAAAATAGTCTCAGGCACAGTAGCATACCAATTTTCAAGAATGTACGATGAATCAATTCTTTTTTATTACACTTTTTAACTGAAAATCTTGAAATAATCAAATATTTTAAAAGTTATTGAACGTATATTCTTGAAAATTGGTATGGTATGCCTGAGAGTGCTTTGCACCCTTATTATCACTTTTTATTATTTTTAATATCGACTTAATGTTCTGAAACTGTTTCTAATATTTCAGGGGGAACGTTCAGGAATAGTACACGTTAAACGAGAAATTCAAGAAAAAATAAAAGTTTTGAATGCAAGAAAATTAAATTTTGATGTCGAAAAGTCTGCGGCTACAAAATCAAGTTTTACAAAAAAGAAAGAAGAAGAAGACAAGGATACAATCATTGCAAAATTATTACAAGAGCTAGAGGAAGAGCGTAACAAAAATCGTGTCACAGTAACACCACCTGCCACATCATTATCAAATAACAATACTACTGTTTCCTCTGTGTTATCCAGTCACAGACCAAGATCGAGTCGAACTCAAAGGGAAGGATTTACACTGACTTCTGTTACTCCACCAACAGGATCCCCTTTCATGATATCTGGAGAGGAAAAGTGCATAATTCAGGCTAATAGTCGTGATAGTCCGGAGGAACAATCCCCTGCCCTGATATCTGGAAAGTCTGCAAGAGGAAACTGGACAGTTACTCGTGTTGCCATACCATCAGGCATGGCTAATAGCCCTGAATGTTCGGAGGCAGAATCCCCATCTCTGATATCTGGAAAGCCTCAAAAGATAAAGTCGACAACGATGATCACATCACGAGAAAAGCGTCAAAAGATTAATTCTGAAGATTCTGTTGGTTCATCAAAGAATAAAGATGCACTTCCTATTACGCCACAGTCATCAAAAGGGAAGAAAAAGTTAAAAAGAAGACAACTTGAATTTCGTAAGAGAATTTTTACTACATAAATTAAGGTTCAACTGATTGCATTTAGTATAATTGTTATAAATAATTACAATGTTTATTTTCTTAAATTAGATGACGATTCGATAGCTGGTTCATCGGAAGTGCATAATAAATCGAAAGACGACAAAAAAGGAAAAAAGAAATATGAAAAATTAGATGACGATTCGATTGCTGGTTCATCGGAAGTGCATAATAAATCGAAAGACGACGAAAAAGGAAAAAAGAAATATGAAAGAAAAATCAAGGAATGTTTATACGATACAGACGATTATAATGCTTCGGACTTGCCATAAAAAGAAAGTTTTACTAAATGGGATGATGAAGAATTGAATCCCGATACTGGATACTTTAACAAAGTAAAAATCAATTTATTTATATATTCAATAATTAACTCCATTGTTGATCACTTTTTAATTTTTTTTTATTTTGTAAACAATTAATATTTATATTGAATTGAAATTTTGAATTGAATTTTTATATTGAATTTTAAATATTGAATTGAAAATTTTAAACTAAATTTTTTAAAAAACTAGAATATGTCGATGGATTATTTCCTGAAAATATATTAATTTATGAAATAATTTTTACTGCATTTTGTAGAAAACCATGTTCCATATACGTTACGGTGTGTCGGTTCCGTATAAAAATTGGAAGAATGCAATTGCAGCTAGATCTTCGTACAGTTTCCTCAGAGAGTTGGTCGTTCCTCATGTGTGGGCCCAAGAGGAATTTGTAAAACGAGCTGTACAAATTAATCGAACAAACGATTCATCGAATAGACTGGAGTTAACTCCAAGAAAGAAAGAAGCTATAAAAAGTAAAATATTTCTATACTACTGTTTTACTACAAATTTTAAACCCATTTTTTAATTTAATTAAATTAATTACAGAAGGTTATGTACAGTATCTCATCGAGCGACGAGTTATACCATGCAAGGTATCAACTAAAGAACCCAGATAGCAGCCCGTGCCGAGCACGGCGTGCTGGCACGGCGTGCTGGCACGGCGTGACGAATTTGTGCCATCACTGTGCAGTCGCGGCGTGCTGTCCGATTCGGTGGCACGTCGTGACCGCCCTGTGCCGTCATCGTGCCGTCACGCAACATCACTTTTTTGAACTTTCAGATTCCAGCAGAATGACGGCACAGTGCAAGCCCGCCGTGTCGGGAAAAACGTGGCCGCAATGTGACGGATTATGGACAGCACGACGTGCCATCAATATAATTATATGAAAATATAATTTAATTGCATATTTAAGTTATTATTTCTATTACAAATAAAATTGATAATAATAGTAATGATTTGTTAATTTATTTATATGGGGCTCAATTGGTGTAATTGAATAAATAAATAAATATAAATAAATAAATAATAGTATAATTTTATGATTTTTATTTTTATTAATAATAAATATATTTGTTTATAATTGAATATTAAAATTGATTTACATTATAAATTTAAAGTCTTGAAATAATTACGAGCTTTGTGTTGTTTGAAGAAATGTATCGCATCCCGCCATTGCAGTAATCTCCCTGCTTTCATGAAGACTTGATCTTCAATTGCAGACGCGCGCAATAAGTGAAATTGTTTTTAATAATTTTAGCGGTATTATTGTAGTTATTAATTATTGTAGTTATCTGTGGTGTCATTTGGAATTCTGAATTATATAATTCGACGGTGGCAAGTTTGTGGTGGACGTTCGAGAGGAAGTGCAGCTCGTCTTGAGGATCATCCTGGCGCGCGCACGTGCAATTGCAGTTCACAGTAAATAATTACTATCATTAATTATTTACATGCTGTAATTTGGATTTCCCAAGAGAACCGTGGAATTTTCAGAGTGAAGAAATTGTCTTGAGGATCATTCTGGTTGAAATGTAAAGTTTTTTTATTTATAATTATTCTAATAATTATATTAGTTAATAAATTATAGGTTAATTTTCATGTTTGAATAATACTAGAGTTTGTTTTACATTGTCTTCTGAAATCAAAAGTTGCTAAGTGTAATAAATATTAAATAGACTTATTAGGTTTCTTTATTGATATTAGTATTTTGAAATTGTACAATTTTATTAGTAATTACATTGATTTTTTTATTTATAATTATTCTAATAATTATATTAGTTAATAAATTATAGGTTAGTTTTTATGTTTCAATAATACTAGAATTTGTTTTATATTGTCTTCTGAAATCAAAAGTTGCTAAGTGTAATAAATATTAAATAGACTTATTAGGTTTCATTATTGATATTAGTATTTTGAAATTGTAGAATTTTATTAGTAATTACATTGATTTTTTTATTTATAATTATTCTAATATTTATATTAGTTAATAAATTATAGGTTAGTTTTTATGTTTGAATAATACTAGAGTTTGTTTTACATTGTCTTCTGAAATCAAAAGTTGCTAAGTGTAATAAATATTAAATAGACTTATTAAGTTTCTTTATTGATATTAGTATTTTGAAATTGTAGAATTTTATTAGTAATTACATTGATTTTTTTATTTATAATTATTCTAATAATTATATTAGTTAATAAATTATAGGTTAGTTTTTATGTTTCAATAATACTAGAGTTTGTTTTACATTGTCTTCTGAAATCAAAAGTTGCTAAGTGTAATAAATATTAAATAGACTTATTAGGTTTCATTATTGATATTAGTATTTTGAAATTGTAGAATTTTATTAGTAATTACATTGATTTTTTTATTTATAATTATTCTAATATTTATATTAGTTAATAAATTATAGGTTAGTTTTTATGTTTGAATAATACTAGAGTTTGTTTTACATTGTCTTCTGAAATCAAAAGTTGCTAAGTGTAATAAATATTAAATAGACTTATTAGGTTTCTTTATTGATATTAGTATTTTGAAATTGTAGAATTTTATTAGTAATTACATTGATTTTTTTATTTATAATTATTCTAATATTTATATTAGTTAATAAATTATAGGTTAGTTTTTATGTTTGAATAATACTAGAGTTTGTTTTACATTGTCTTCTGAAATCAAAAGTTGCTAAGTGTAATAAATATTAAATAGACTTATTAGGTTTCTTTATTGATATTAGTATTTTGAAATTTTAGAATTTTATTAGTAATTACATTGATTTTTTTATTTATAATTATTCTAATAATTATATTAGTTAATAAATAGGTTAGTTTTCATGTTTGAATAATACTAGAGTTTGTTTTACATTGTCTCCTGAAATAAAAAAGTTGCTAAGTGTAATAAATATTAAATAGACTTATTAGGTTTCTTTATTAATATTAGTATTTTGAAATTGTAGAATGTTATTAGTAATTACATTGATATTTCGATTCATACTACATATACTATAATAATTAACAATCTCTAGTATTATTGTTACATAATCATGTATAAAGTGAGAAGCATTCGCACTCGCAAGCCATTAGAACAGTGTAGTTATGATCATAGAGCACGTGTAAGGCGTATGATTGATAGAGCAAACAGTGATATCTTAATTGAAATTCCTGTTAAGACGCCTGATCAGTCAACTGCAAATTTTGATAACAGTGTAGTAGATCATTTTCTTGTTGACAATGTTGGTCCCATGATAAGTGAGTCATCAAATCTTATAGATGATTTGTCAATAGAGCAGGATGATGAGACGATGCTATCAGACAGTGCGTCTACAGTTGGATCTGTTTATTCATCAGGTGTTTCTAATCCAGAGTCTACTTATTCGTGTGAATCAGATAGCATAGAAGAATTTGAAGAGCGGCTTGCTTTAGCTTTTACAGACACTAATATGTCTCATCAGCAAATTAAAGCTGTCTTACAGAATATTAAAACGCATCGTTGTTTTGCAAGTTTACATGTTGATCCACGAACAATTTTGAAAACTCCCAATTTTTCTACTCCTACTGTACAAGTAGCCGGTGGGGAGTACCTTCATTTAGGTGTTAGACAAGGTTTTCTTCGCATTCTTCAGTCAACTCCTCTAGATCTAATTCCAAATATTCTGCAAGTGGATGTTAGTACTGATGAGGCATCGCTGGATAAAGCAAGCAAAATTATTATGTGGCCCATTCAAATTAGAATAGCCAATATTCCAAATAGTGCTCCTGAGATTGTTGGTGTTTTTAAAGGTGTGAAAAAACCAACAAGTGCTTCAGAGTTTTTCAAACCAGTTGTTGATGAACTGTTAGCAGTATTACAAGATGGTGTAGAATTTAATGGGGAAAATAAATTAGTACAATTAAGGTGTTTTATTGCTGATGCTCCTGCTCGAGCTTTTGTACTAGGTCATTGCGGGCACAATTCTAAAGCTCCCTGTTCCAGATGCTGCGTACGAGGTGAATTCATTCGTCGTGGAGTGATGGCTTATCGTGGTACTGATCATACACAACGAACTGATGAAGATTATTCCTCGAGAGTTGATTCTGATCATCATAAAGGAACAGAATGCTCTATTGGTGCTCTTGGTTTAAATCTTGTTTCAAGTACAGTGTTTGATTATATGCATCTAGCGTGTCTTGGTGTTATGGAAAAAATTTTTCAGGGAATAGTTGACGGTAGGTTTGTAAAATCAGCTAAGCTATCTCCAGCTCATATAAAATTATTAAGTGATCGTATGGAACAAGTAAAGCAATACTGTCCCACAGATTTTGCTCGGAAACCTGTAAATGTTGAGAAGCATGGAAAATACAAAGCTACCGAACAGCGACAAATACTTTTGTATAGTGGCCCTGCAATTTTTTATGGTTTGGTGAATTCAGCTGTTTATATGCACTTTCTATTGTTTCATATAGCCATGAGAATCCTCGCAGATCCTGTATCTACTAATGAATCAGTCGATACAGCACAGCAATGCATGGAAATATTTGTAGAAAGATCAGTAGATGTTTATGGTGTTGAATTTTTGTCCTATAATACGCATGCTTTGTTACATCTTGCTGATGATGGAAGATTGTTTGGGGCTTTGGATTCTTTTTCTGCTTTTCCATACGAAAATAACATGACGTATTTTAGAAAATTATGCAGAAAACCCAATCAGCATTTACAACAGATTTCCAAAAGACGAGCTGAAAATTGTAAAGTCAATGTTGCAAAGCTCGTTAATAACGATTCTTTAAAATTCATTGGAAAACATTGCACTGGTCCTGAACCTGCAATAAATAATTCCACATACACTCAATATAGAAAAGTAGTTTTTGGAGCATCTCAGGTATTATCGATCTTCCAATCGGATAATACATTTATCCTTCAAGATTCATCAATATGTGTCGTTCAAAATATTATTCGATTTGCTAACAATGATTGCTATATTCTTGTCAAACGTTTCAGAAAAGTGGAAGATTTATTCAATCTTCCTAATTGTCCTTCTTCATCATTCGGAGTTTTTCTTTGCTCCTCACTTTCTTCAGAAATTTCATTCTTAAATTTGAAGAAATAAAGAGTAAATGTTTTCGAATGCCGTATTGGTCAGAACTCCCTACAAAAGTTTGTTGCCCAGGATTATTTATTATTATTAAAATTTTGTCATCGAACCTGTAAATTTCTTAATATAATAAAAACAATTTTTATTACATTTTTTAAATTAAAATTTACATTATTATTGTAAAAAATAAATTTTTAAATCGTAGTAAATTGAATCATAAATAATAAATATATGTCAATAAGATTTTAATTTTGTTTTCATAAATTTAAACACATAATTATAATAAAATAAATTATAACATTATTACTAGAAAAATTACATGAAATATTTCTGAAAAATTTCTGAAATATTCCCAAAATCAAATGGTTTTACTGAATCTTTTGTGGAATATTTCAGGATTATTTTAGAAATGTTAAGGTGGTTCCCTTGGACAAAATATTACCACACAAGATTTCTTTTATTTCAATATTTTATAATGTATTGACTTTTATATTATTATGAATAAATTTTGTGTAATCTAACAAAAAAGAAACTTTTTTATGGAAATTATGTTATTGCAAAACCATGTATCTTCGATTGAAAATCGTAACATGTTCGTGCATTCTAATTTCTTTTATTTTTTATCCGATTTGAACTTTAAACCACTTATTTTGATCGTTAAACAATTTCAAATCAATTGACCGTTGGAAATTAAAAAATTGGCAAAATCAGCAAAGTTAGAGCCTTAATTGTTATGGGTAAATTATTACTAATTAAATGTGAATAAATTCATGAATTCATAAATTCATTCACATTTACTTTAAACAATTGGCTCTAACTTTGCTGATTTTGTCGATTTTTTAATTTCCAACGGTTAATCGTTTTTAAATTGTTTAACGATTCAAATGAGTGGTTTAAAGTTCAAATCGGATGAAAAATAAAAGAAATTAGAATATTGCCCTAATATCGGTTTGCACTGCAGCTGTGGAACGTCGTATTGCGATGTTTCGACGATATTGCAGAGATACATTGATGCGATATGCAACACTCCGGCATTGCAAAATATCGCCGTCATATTGCCTTGCTCCAAAGCTGCCGAAAATCGTATCACAATGTTCCCGTGATATCGCAGTGATATATCGTGATATTTAACTTTGCGATATTGCAAAATATTGCTGTGATATGGCATTACGGCAACGTTGTATGTATGTATGTACGTCTGTCTGTATGTATTTATGTGTGAAGTTTTAATGTATTTACATAGAATCAATTTTGTTACGAAGCGAATCTTCGTTATTGTTATTAAGCATCCTACTGGCACCACATTTATTTTTTAGATGTATTCACGACCGGCTAAAAATCGTGGCGGAGTGTCACCCGATGTTGCTGCTAAAAACATTTTCGACCAAATGCAAAAGATGCGATCTGGAGCTTCGACGAATCTTGCGTCTTCCCACCGCTTTCAGCAAGCAGAATCTTGTGGCATGTCGAATTTATCACAAGTGGGTGGACTTCCGATAAGAGCATCGTCCCAATCGCTATCAAGTTTAGCGCATACATCAACAAGAAGCGACTATACTCCAAGTCCAGTGCATAAATCACATTTTGCACAGGAAGGGCTGCCATCTGAGCCTTTTCGCCCGTGCATACTCCAACGAGTGCGCGATATGCAATCACCTATCACTCAACAAAAACCACACACACTTGACAACAAGTCTTCTTCACAACAACAATCACGAACACCAGATCAATCAAAACAATCATCCTACACTCACCAACAACCACCCACACTTCACAAGCCATCTACACAAAAGCAATCACGCGCACCAAATCAATCGAAACAAAAGCCATCATCCACTCAACAGAAACCACCCACACATGGCAAGTCATTTACACAACAGCAATCACGAACACCAGATCAATCAAAACAATCATTCTACACTCAACAACAACCACCCACACTTCACAAGTCATCTACACAAAAGCAATCCCGTACACCAAATCAATCGAAACAAAAGCAATCATTCACTCAACAGAAACCACCCACACATGACAAGTCATTTACACGACAGCAATCACGCACACCGGATCAATCGCACTATAAACATCCGCGCGATAAACAATCATCCCACACTCAAGAACAACCATCTACACGTTACAAGTCACCTACACAAAGTCAATCATCCACTCAACAGCAAACACCCATACTCGGCAATTCACGCACACAAAAGGTGAATATGCAGCATTCGCTCGCGCTCAACGGATCGCAGGTAGGATTACGTCAAGAGGAACCAGCTGGTTTAATGTCTGCTTTTGGGGACGCAGGTTATTCAAATAAATAAAAATGGTATTTTATTCTTCAAGGGGGTGTCAAACCATTCAAATTTCCCGCCGACAGTCCTAACCTCAAATTCTTTAACAATTGATTACAATTAATAAATAAACTAAATTATGAAAAATCAAGGCATCATTACCCTCCATAATACAATTATCTACCACTGTGCGAAGTTTTAAACAAAAACTTCAAAACCTCTACGAATGCCATTGGAACGAAATTTATATTAGTCTAGACTCGAACCTTCAAATTTCGTTCCAAAGCCATTCGTAGAGGTTTCGAAGTTTTTATTTCAAACTTCGCACAGTGGTAGATAATTGTATTACGGAGGGCAAGGACCTCTTAGTTTTTCATAATTATACTTATTCTTTTAATTAAAGCCAATATTTTATAATTCTCGGGTCGGTAAGGTAGGAAGGATAAAAATTGACTTTGACACCCCCTTAAGGTGGCTCCAGCGGTGGGTGCCGTGTCAAGTGAGGGCTTTGGGAGGTTTTATTTTCGTTTTTAATTTTGGTTCAATTATATTATATAAATTTTATTCTAAAGCATTGTGAACTATTTCTCAATGTTTATAACAAACAAAATATTATATTAATACGTAGAAAACGTCGGCGTAACTTGATATTATTAATAATAACTTAAAGCAGCTCATTCTCATAAGTTACGTGTTAAAAGCTAGTTGAAAGAAGTCGTTGACCTCAGATTTTCTTTATCTATATCAAAAGTTTAATGAAGATTTTTGGAAAGATTCAATGACGTCTTTGTTATTATAAAATGTCGCTGGAGTCACGTTAACTCATAATTTTATATTAATCACTAATACCAATTAATGTTCTAACAGCATCATCATCGAGGTCTACGCCATTTGAGAATGCTGTTATGCAAGCCCTACAGTACGTAACAATACGCAGATACATATATACATTTTATTATTTATGATATATAATAATATTACAATTTATCGTAGAAACCTTAATTCAAGGATGGCTCATGTTGAACAATTAGCTAAGTATGTATAAACTTGTATGTATTTTAATACCATAAATTACTTGATTAAGAATTAATTATTAACACATTTTTCAGAGAAAGCCATAAAATGTTAAAGGATCTGTCGAAGAGTAGGAAGAGAACGGCACGAGATATTCCAGACTGCCTTCCCTTCAAGACACGTGAAGATCTTCTAGCTTTTAACGCTGTCGATGAAGACACATACAATGATGTTGTAAGTACGAAATATGTAAAAATATTTATTAATATTATTTATTTATTTAATCAGAAATACATGTCATTAACCGTCAAACCCCTGAACGCAAGACTTAGTTTTATAATTATTTAATTTTTCATTTCTTAAATATATCGTTTATGTTTAGGTCAACTACTTGATTTATCTTGGTGGTAGAAATACCGATGACTCTTCAGCAATTTTTTTAAAAAATTGCTTTACAGTCAACACAGAGCTTCTGTGCAATGTTACTTGACTTGGAGATAAGAAAAAAAATGTTACAAGGTTACGTGATACCCGTTTTGTGGCAGCTTGTGAAGGTATATTGTTTTATATATTTTATTTAAATTGTCACACTAGACTTATTATATTAATTATGAATGTTTCATTAATTTCTTATAGAAGCCATCTCCTCAAATGCCATGATCTTACCGAGGCCAAGTAACTTGCAATTCACAGATTCGATGACCAGGGCCCTGAAAAGCCTTAAGCAATGTCTACGGCGTCTCGAAGAGAACAAGATACGCAGAGACGAGCTACTGCCCGAAGAAAGAGATGAGGAGCAGCTGCCACCATCTCCGAGGAGAAGACGAGCTCCTTATGAAGAAGAAGAAGAAGAAGAAGAAGAAGAACATCAAGAACCCCTGCCATCCAGTCCAAAAAGAAGAAGAGTTTTAGAAGAAACTTCAGACGACGAGAGGGAGAGGGATGATCATCAGCAGCTGTCCAGTCCAAGGAGCTATGTAGGATTCGATAACCTGAAGGATGAAATACCCGACGAAGATGACGCACCTACAGAAAATTTCGACCATTTACAGCAGAATCCACCTGATAAACTCTGGTAAGTGGCCTCCTGTTAAATATTATCATAGAACATGTAAAAAAACCGCTGGCAATTCCTTGGCACTTTGCTTTCTCAAACTTCATTGATTGTTTCAATATGAAATTAATTTTAAATTTACTTATCTTTTTTTAATCAATATCTTAAAAAAGCTGTGTTTTTTAGTATTGATGGATTGTCAAAAGATAATTTTTTACTAAAATTACATATTTAGATTAAATTACAGTTTTTCACGTCTTTTATAACTATTGTTATAGGTACGTTATATCTAACATTCCAAAAAACCCTACAATGTGAAAGTAGATTTCGCGGGTGATTACTGCCCGCGGGAAAAACTGCTACTTTCGTCCCTTGTTGTAATAATGTACTATTCTGTCCGGATAAGCGGGTAAAAAGGTTTTTTTACCCGTTAACCATTTTTGTTGCCCGCCAAAAAATTTCTTTTTTGCCCGTTTATTTAAAAACTTTTTTTAAAAAACGCAAAAATCCATACATGTGTTACAAAAAAATATGGTGTGACACACACACACACACACACACACACATGCGCACACACTAACTCACTCACTCGCACGCACACACAATCACACGCTCGCACATACACATTCACTCACACGCACGCACGCACGCACGTACACACACTCACTCACTCACATGCACGCACACACACATACGAGCATACGGACACACACGCATGCACATACACATACACGCGCACACACATGCACGCATGCATGCATGCATACACGCAGCACACATACACGCGCACGCACTCACGCACGCACATTCATACAGACATTTTCTAAAAATAGTGTATGTTGATTCCTATTGTCTCAAAAGATATTTCTATAGTGATTTTAGCAAAACTTTTTTATTACCATCCCAAAGCTTCCTCTGTGATGAAGCAAAATCAAATTCATTTAAAATAAAATATAAAATATATCAGGGAATCAGAGGACGGAGAATTCGATGGAAGGACCCACTCTGGCGAATACCCCGCGGAGTATTTGGAGGAGTGCCGACCTGGCAGAGGAGGTGCAGAACCTTACCCGGACGATGACACGGAGATCGAAAGCGACGCCGAGAACAACAAGGATCATGACGACCACAGCAACACCATGATGGAGGACAACGGCCAGCCTGAGGATGGGGCCGAAGAATTTCCGGACATCTACGCATTTATAAAACACCAAGAAAAATACTAGCTTGCTACATTTTTCTTTGCGTTTTATAAAGGCGACTTTATTTATTTTTTTACTTTTTAGGGAAGTTCATATAAAAAGTACACGTTTATTATATTAGTTTGCATTCTTTTTATATTATCACTTGCTGAAATTAACGTGGACTTTTTATATGAATAGAACGTTTTCTTACATTTTATATTTTATTTATTTGTTCATTTATTTACTAAATTCAATTATCAATTTACTAATCTTTTATTTTTTAATTATATTTTAATTTTTAATTACGTAATTAAATTTAAAAAAATGTAAGGAAGCGTTGGAGGGGCAGAGAATGTTGGTTGTGCCTCACAGAGATGGGCGAGGACGGGGCCCTCTCACACATAAAAAAAAAATTCTTTTATTTTTGTTTGAAAAAATAGCAATATTGAGGTAATTTTCACATTACAAGAGAATAATTCTAATAACATTATAATTATTATGATTATTACCCAGACAGCAAAAAATGAATTTTTTCTAAGGATTTTTTTCGAACACTTTAAGAATAATTATGAATGTAAGTTAAAAAAGGATTCTTAAAGAGTTTGAAAAGAGTTCATAAAGAATTCTAACATCTGCGACATTCATGAAATTTGTTTTTCCGTCTGGGAATTCTTTAGTGTTATTATTACTTCTATTAAAATAAAAATAATAATTGTTTTCAGATGCCGTTGAGAGACGTCAGAAAATAACTCTAGAACCGATCCAGCATGTACTGAGAGACGACGTCAAGGAACAAAGACTGCCGATTCAGCGACTGACCCAAGACTGAGGTAGACAAGCTGAGGCTGGGAGCGACAAAAATGACATCGTTTTCAGACTTGCAAGCTGAGCTGCAAGGAGGGCCTAGCAAAGGTAATTTATTCATCATTCTATTATAACTTTCCAACCCATAATGCAATAAAAAATCTTATTTTTTTCGTTTTTTTCAACAGAGTTCATAACACTTTGAGCGCAGAAACGGTGTGCGCCTGCCTGGATGTGATAGCGATCTGCTGAATGGTTCCCAAGGTCATGCTGTTGTCGTACGAGCGCATGGACATGCCTGCAAAACTCTCGATGACGCAGGGGCAACGAGAATTGAGTAGGAGGCTTCTTGCGAGTTGCTGCTCAGGCGATCCCTGTTAAAAAATTGAAGCTGGATTTCAAGCTTGAAATTCAACGATGAGCTTGAATCTGGTTTGATCGAACTTAAAATCCAGCTCGATTTCAAGCTCGAAATCAAACTCAAAAGATCCACCCTGATCGACCTACATTTCAAGTTTGATCAAGCTGGATTCAAACTCATCGTTGAATTTCAAGTTCGATCGAGCCGGATTCAAACTCATCGCTGGATTTGAAGCTTGAGATTTAGCTTGATATTTTCAATAGGGGAACCTGCACAAGGACCAGCTGGTTCAAACACTGGTCCGTTTGAGTGACCGTAGCCTCCTGGAGCTGCAGGCTCCCGAAATATACCATTATTTACGTAAATATTTTCAGAGACTATATATATATATATATTCCACGTCGACCAAGGAAGAAATTTTTTACATTTCGTTCAAAATGTTTTTACTAGTTCAGAATAGTTAAAAAATGTATGCAAAAAAAATTTAGATCACAATACCCTAACTATGCAGAACTGTGGCCCTATTAAAAATAAAGTTTTTTTCAATTCTTAGAAACATATATAACTTTAATGATTTTTAGCTCCAGATAGGTGTAATTTAGGTATTTACACATATACATTTTTATTATTTTTCTGTATATTTTTCTGTAAATTTTCTATAGAATATGCTAACACTTTTTTTAGGCCCTAATTACCACGTTTCTGATTGATTTATAAAAGATATACCGTTATATAGTAATAAGAGCTTCAAAATGAGACCAGGTAGACCATGGACCGAGCTTTTTAACCGAAGTAACAGAATTTTGAAGGAAATCTACATACAATTTGTATATCTATATATGAAGATTTCTTTTATAAATGATATTCCCTACATACATATAGATATATAAATTGTATGTAGATTTCTTTCAAAATGCTGTAACGTCAGTTATAAAGCTCGGTCCATGATCTACCTGCTCTCATTTTGAAGCTCTTATTACTACAAAATTTTGAGATTAAAATAAACTGCCGAAATTTTTTAAATAGCATATAACGGTATATCTTTTATAAACCAATCAGAAACGTGATAATTAGGGTCTGAAAAAAATGTCAGCATATTGTACAGAAAATTTACAGAAAAAAATGCATATATATATATATATATATATATATATATATATATATATATGTAAATACCCAAATTGCACCTATCTCGATTGAATTTTCTACTTTTTTAAAAATTTAAATAAACTTTATTTTTAGGGTCACGGTTCTGCAAGATTTGGGTCTTATGAGCTAAAATTTTATTTACATGCTTTTTTCACTATTCTGAACTAGTAAAAACATTTTCAGCGAAATGTAAAAAATTTCTTCACGGGTTTACGTGAAATATATATTATTATGAAATATTGAAATTCGTTCAGAATGAACTTTTACTACAGTTTTTTTTATTAGTCTTAACGTTTATTTCGTCTTTACAATACATCAGGAAAGTATAATACATTTTTAGGCCAATTTTTTATTTGAAAATTTTTATATATCAAATTTTGAAATTTTAAATCTTACCTGAGATCTTACCAAAGAACTCGTGTGAGATTTTGAGTAAAAATTCATGAGGTTTTCGCATGATATTTCACCTGAGATTTTTTGGTAGGGATATATATATATATATAATCATGCGAAATATCATGCGAAAACCTCATGAATTTTTACTCAAAATCTCACACGAGATCTCTGGTAAGATCTCAGGTGAGATTTAAAATTTCAAAATTTTATATATAAAAATTTTCAATTAAAAATTGGCCAAAAATGTATTATACTTTCCTGATGTATTCTAAAGACGAAAGAAACTTCAAGACTAATAAAAAAAAACTGTAGTAAAAGTTCATTCTGAATGAATTTCAATATTTCATTAAGTGTACATATAATAGCATGAGATTTTCGTATGAGATCTCAGGTGAGAATCTTACTTGAGATTATTCAGTAGGGGTATGTGAATAATCATAATTAAAGTATAAAATTATAATTAAATTTAAATATTTACGTAAATAAATGGTATATATGTGTTATTATTGTATGTATATATCTGCTGCGGATTTCCGGAAAAACAACTCAAGTCCATTTTTTTGAAAATTGAGTTTTAAGCGATTTTAATATCTTTATATAGTATATTTTCAGATAAAAGTGCACAAAATCAACAAAGTGTAAAAATAAGTAGCCTTATCCACTATTTATGATTTTTTTTACATTAGTTCAAATGGAAAATAAAAATTTTAAGTATTAGTATCTTCAAAACCGAAAAGTGGACTTATGTTCTTATTCTGCAAAACCATATATATATTATGTATTAACTTATGAATTTATTGTACAAAAATATTAAATATTTAAAGTATATAAATAAAAAATTACAAATATAAAATACAGTATTTTTATTATGATAAAATTATACATTTAATATAAATAATATATATATATATATATATATATATATATATATATATATATATATATATATATATATATATATATATATATATATATATATATATATATATATATATATATCGCCGTGCTGGCATATTGTCGGCAAATTGCACGGCTCAGTGCTGACACGTTGCCGGCACGCGGGCCGCAGTACCAATCGCGCATGCAAATTGCGTCGGCAAAATGACGGCACTATGACGGCCAGCGTGCCAGGACCGCGTTCCTGCACCGTGCCGTCTCAGAAGCGGGGCAGGAATCCGTCACATTGCCGGACCGCGGGCGGCCCGCGGGCCGTCAGCGTGCCGACACAGTGCCGACTCAATGCTATCTGGGTTATGGTTGGCATGGAAATGACGTCATTTTATTACGTCTTAAAAGGTTCCAATTTGTAGCATCAAAATACGTCATTATTTACAACAGGGTTGGCTTCTTGAGTCAGAAAAATTATTTTCAAAAATCTTCGTATGTACGGGTGTGTGTGTATTTGTATATATGTGTATGTATGCATGTATGTATGTATGTATGTATGTATGTATGTATGTATGTATGTATGTAAGACATAACATATAGCACATTACATTTTCAAGTGGTTCGAATAATATCAAGAGCTTTATATTTTTTATATTTTTGTAAATTTCCAATATATTTTTTAAAAATTTTTAATATTTTTATTAATTTTCGATAATTTTTAGAGTATTGGGAACCTGGAATGAATAAAATTTATTTATATACTCTTATTTACTTTTGATTTATGTTATTAAGTATTCTGGAGTTATCGTGGAGAAAAAACACTAATTCAAAGATCACAATTAAGGGAGAATCTCTATCTTTTAATATTTATACAATTGTCGTTGTAATAGCAGACAATATTAAAGATCAATCTGTAAAAGTGATTCCGTATTTTCATTTTACATACGTATTTCATAGAAATCATTAAAATTAACTTGATCGTTATATTTAAGGTATCATCGAGAAAGCATTCTGTTACTTCAGTTAGGAGCAATTTTTTTGCATTTCCCAGGTTAATATAAGCTATATTTCTATATTTGATTAACACTTATAACAATAAAACTATTCTTTCGATAGTTGTTGTTCATGACCAACAGCCATTTTCACATTTCTATGTCACTTTTTTCGTAAAGATGTTAAATATGTAGTATTACTAGGTTAATCTTTATAGTACCAAGAAGCCACTATAATGGCTCAAAGCTTAAATAATACTTCAGACATGATCAATACATGATAAAAGCTATCATTTTTGTATATTTTCTTTTAGGAGTTGTGGTATTTCATCAGAATGCTGAAAGTTTAGCTAGCTATAAGTTTAGAAAATTTTAATTTTGAATTGAAAGTATTCGGTACATAATAGCAATATTTCAGTATGCGTAAATAACAGAAAAAATTGTATCAGAAAAAAGACAGATGGATATATTACAGAAAATCTTCGATCATAGACAATGAAATCAGTACCAAAATCGTAAATATTGTAGATATCTGAATTCTAAAAAATAAATGTCCAAAATTAATAGACGGAGGGCCATCTTTGACTATTTTTAGCTATTCGAAAATGAAAATATCGGAATTTCCTGTTTTTTTACTAGATATCTTAACTTTACTAAGAGTTTATGTAGAAATTTTTCCAAAATTGTAACATCAGATTTTATGCTCGTTCTTTCGATTTACACTTCTACCTTTTTATAATTATGAACTTTAATTTTCTTACTTGTAAAACATTACATTCTGTTTTATCATATCTGAGAAAATATTCATCTGAAAAAAAGCGGTACTTTAAAGTAGTTGGGAAAAATGTGTTCCTGGAGGGATCAGGTTTATATTTTTCGTGGTTATACACTCATCATGCAGGAAAGCATTACTTCTTGCAGGAAAACACAAAAACTTCCTAGAAGTGAAGTTGGACGTTCCAGAATAAAAATGCAAAGTAGTCTGCGTGGTGGTAGAAAATCCGTATCTCTTGAAAATGTTTGCGAAGAATTAAATTGCAATAACGATGATCTTGAAATCGCAATATTTGCTCACTCACCAGATTCAGGATTAGCATTTTATCTTGAAATTGACTATAGCAAAAGGAGCTGGAGATCACTCTGCATGGATACACGATCTAGAGGGGTTAAAATTTACCCTTCTTATGAAGTTATATATCAAGCAATGGATCAATGTCGTCCAGAAAACTATACAGTTTCTGAACTTAAAATCACAGTACCATTACAGAGTTTCCTTAATAAATCTTCTGAAAGATTATGCTTTGCTGTTGCTAAAGATTGGGATCAAGAAGATTTAATGCAATTAAAATTAATTGCTACAGTAGGCTTTGATAGCTCATCAGAACACACAAATGTTCAACAAAAATGTGAAAATTCTTAATTTGCATGCTACGTAGCGACTCAAATAAATTTGCATGGATAAACCCAAAACCTCAAAGCGAACGATTCTGCCGACCGAAGCATATCGTATTAAAAAAAGAAACCGACAAATTAATTGCCATGCTAAAGTCACACAAATTCCTTATGTCAAATTTATAAAGAGTAGAAATCAGTTTTGAAGTTTATGAAACGATGTATGATGGTAAGTGCCTTACCATAATCATCAGATGACTACTTTGATCCTATTATATCAAATCTAGAGTATGGACTTGGTTTTCTGCACTGTCAAATAAAATGCTTCGAGCATTTAGTGCATATTTCTTATCGAAAGTCATTACCATTATGGGATGTAGCAAAAGATAAGAAAAGTATGTTATACTAATTATATTCTATGCTATAAAATATATTGTATTACGAGTTATCCGGATTACTTAGGAATAAGCGTATGTTACGTGGATTCTTGATAAAGAAAAATAGCTTGCTTGCAAAACCTGTCTACGGACTTACGAGGGTATATATTTCCTAGGATTCTTGAAGAAGAAGCTCACTCGCCAAGCCTTTCTATCATGTTTTGAATATGACTTTTCTTGGAGACTTGAAAGAAAAAAACCTGAATTCCTAATCGTATTAATTGTACTACGTGTTTGAGTTACATAGCTTGTTTGATAATTTGGTTTTCAGGATCTGTCTAGTGCACCATAAATGCGGGTTATTAAGGCTGTTTGATAAAGGAAGAATTTTTTTAATCTAATCTGTTTATGTACTATTTAATAATCTAGTCATGTAGTTAAATATTAACGCTAAGTCTTAGCTTTATTTTTGGGCAGTTTGACCACTAGACTATAGCAAAGCAAATGTCACCAACGCACTAACATAGCTATTTTTTCATAACGATAATTCGTTTTTCAGGTCGGTTTGAAGATCGACAGAGATACGTGCAGAGAAGATTTTTCGAAGGTTTTGGTATCAGAGTAGATCAAGTATTACAAGGGTTCGGAACAACAAGTACGAACAATTTAGCCAGAAAATGTCTAAACGATCCTACAAAGTTTGCGGAATATTTAAATTTAGATACAAGATTGATTACTAACATACCCCATTAGCCAGATGTATTGCAAATTGTTAGTAATTTTACATACACGTTTTGCTATCGATTTCCGTAAGTTTGACGTAAAACTGCGTCCGTATATGATGGAAATTTTGTATCAAGTATTGAAATAAATTATGAGGACAAAGTGAAGGCAAAATCACAGCAACTATTGCTCATGATGTGCAGGCGTATCATAGGCATACATTGGCATCATATTGTCGTCACATTTCTCGATTTTTGTGTTACACAAATTTCCATCAATATGCTGTTATTAATTTCTTCCCTTTCTCTCTTGCACTGTCGCATATATGAGTAATTTTATTGAATATTACGCGAATAATATTGAAAATAATATAATATAATATATTAATAATATTGAAAACAAGTTGAAAGCAAATTGATGTACAAAACTTGCAGCAAAAGTTACACATCAAATGTAAGTAAATCTGCGTCCGTATATGGCAGCAATTTGGTGGCTTATAGCATGTGCAGTCAATTTTACGGCATATTGACATCAATCCTTGATATTCGTCATTTCTTGAGCGTAAGTTGGAAGCAAATTGCTAACAAACATTGCACAGCAACTATTGCCGCGATTTTGCCGCGGCAAGCCTGGTTAATGGGGTATCTACAATTATAACTGCATTTAGATGCAAACAAAATTTAGAACTTGATAAAGTTAAAATACTTTGTTCCGAAACATACAGTCTTTACTTTGAGTTGTATTCATGGGCAAGAATGAGTCTAACCGTTCATAAAATATTAAAACACGGAGTCGATATAGCGAAACAGTTCCCAATGCCAATGGCTTTTTTATCAGAAGATGTGAATGAAACTTCGCACAAGTATTATAGATCAAATTTCAAAAACCATGCCCGTCAGTATAATAGAGCAACACGCATCCTTGATATATTCAACCGACAAATGTATAAGGTAGTGGACCCGGTTTTCGATAGGTACCCAGTTGTCGATAACTCGAAGGAATAATACGATTTTAGATATATTTTGAGCAATTTTTCGGTACGAGAAAATTATTTCTATATTAAGAATATATCACTGAATAAATATTTTGAATTATAAAAACTCAGTTAGCGCTACTTGTTAAATAGAAATTCACACTTCTTGGCACTCTCAGATTTGATGAGTTTCTCGACGTTTCCTTAATCACGACCGTAACAAACAGTAAACTTTAAAGTGACATTTTTGTAATAAATAGAACGTTTTAAAAAACTATAAAGCCAAGATTAGCTTTAAATTCAACAAAATAAGCGCAATCAAAAAGTTAAATTTTGATTTATTTACTTATAACTATTTTAATTCATATATCGACAACTCCGTCTTAATTATGCGTACGTACCCAGTTGTCGATAGTCAGATAATATATACAAAATACAAATAAATTTTTCTTTAAATGTTATTTCAATGCTTAAAAGTACTTAAGCACTACTTTTAATTAATAATTATGTAATTATAATAATCAAAATGTGTATGTTATTCAATCAAGTTTTGACATAACCTAGAACCTAACCTGAATAATGGGCTTGTTGGTATATCGAGAACTGGGTCTTTTGCATCTATCGAGAATTGCTCCGACTCGTAAAATGGTTATCGACAACTGCTCCCTCGGATTATTTTTTGGTTTATTGAATTTAGAAGTAAACATTACGTTAAAATTTCGTCTTTTTCGAGTTATTTGCTAAATAAGTATATTAATTAATAGTTGAAAACAAAAAATTTCAATTTTTTTAAAATTAAAGCATTTTTTATAGCGAAATAAGTTGAGTCTGTTACTAAGCTATCGAGAACAGGGTCAACTACCTTAGGTCCGATCCAAAAGTATCAATAAAGCGTGTGAAAAATCTCAAGCAAAAGTAAAAAAATATTTTTAAAGTACTGATGTTTTATATGTTTCTAAAACTGTTTAAGTTAGTTTTATAATTATCTTATTTTCACATTGTTAGTTCATCAAATACAACTGATACTCATATAAATGAAAGTGAAGGAGACTACAATAATAATACTGATGCAGAAGATAGTAATGAGAACTCTGGCTGAAAATTAAGTTGTAAAATACTAGTTTGCGTTTAGACGTAAAAATGATTAATGGAAGAAATTTTTAAACTAATGTAGATAATCGCTTGAAGCTACTATAGATTTTACGTAACGTGCATTGATTAGTTTAATTGTACATAAGTATCCGAATATATTCTGAATATTATGTTTCTGAGGAAAATAAGATTATAATTAATTAGTGTGTAACTAAAAACGGCATCTTCATTTAAGTCGAGACTAAATGGTTTTCATGCACACAATGAACGAAGTAACTTGTTCATAGGATAGAATACACATGCCTTGCACAAAGCTTTTCACAGTAAAATGAACCAAGTAATTAAGCTAGTTTCACGATGGACAGGATGCAAATCTCGATTTCTGTACTTAATTTCGGTACCTGGATCATGAGTTGATCATGTGTTTTACATCAATATTATCAATATTTTAGTTACTTAAATAATTATATTTAATAGTTTTGTAACATTAACTTTTTATAAACCATTTCTGGTCGTGAAAATCGAATTTCCCTCGTACATACTGAAACTAATACTATAAGGAAAATGTAAAAAAATGTTGAGCCAATATCATGCATGCGTAGCTCTGGAATCTTACGGAAAATATATCAAGTCTTCGATGAGCGTGCGCTTTCTCACCAAGGTATGCCAGACACAAAAGAGGTATAAAAAATGTCAAAATGAAGATATAGTTATGTACATTTGGTGAAATAAAAATCCACTTTAATTCAAGTTATTCATGGAATTTGAAAATTCTTTTTTTACGTTTCAAAGGTGTTTTGTCCCATTGAATGTTTGAGGGTTTAAGGTTATAAGAGGTTTAAAGCATATGGGTTTAGGGATGTATGGGTTAATAGGTTCGAAGATTTATGGGTCCTGAGGAGAGAGCGAGGGAGGAAGGTCGAGAGAGAGAGAGAGAGAGAGAGAGAGAGAGAGAGAAAGAGAGATTTTCTATGATTGAGATATAATTCCACTTTATCTGACTGAATACTTCCACATAAATCTTTCAAATGTCAATACACATTACGAAAACATACGATTATAAGAGGAAAAAGTACCCTTTTCGAGGTTATGATAATTTTCCAATCAAACAGGAAAATTAGTTTATTGGTTGGGAACTATTTCTTGCACCTCAAGTATTTACTTGCTCATAAACATTTAAACTATTACTTCTTTCTACGAAACCTCACATTTTATAAGAGCAAATATAGTTGTATTCGAGGTTATGATAGGTTTTGACAAAATGATAGTCAACTTATTAGATCAAAAATAGTGTGTATTTTAATTGCTTACTTCCTCGTAAATCTTTTCATATCAGTGCATGTGATGGGAATTCACACATCATAAAAGAAAATATATACCCGCTTTAGAGATTATGATCAGTTTCCGACGAAATGGGAAAATCAGTTTATTTGAATGAAAATATTATCTGCACTTCAAGTGTTTACTGCCTCATTAATATTCCATATATTAGTACATATGACGGAAATTCCTACGTTATAAAAGTAAAATACCTATTTGAGGTTATGATAGTTTCTTAAGGCAATGGGAAAATCAAATTACATGTTTAGAGTTATTATCTATACTTCAAGTGTTCACTTTTTAATAATTCTCCCATATATCAATTGGAATGTTGATAATACTTGATTTCTTAGGTATTTGAGGTAATACCCACGTGTGGGCGGTTATATTTTGGCTTTTGCGAATAACTTTTCATTAATCTACATCAGTCTACATACATTTATAAAAAATTCAAGTCCTTAAGACATTTGTACGAGGTGCTATTTTATTTTGACACAAATTTTCTCATCTGCGCCCATAGTGAGCCATCTATGAGAGAAAGTTTTTCGGAGCTCTCATTTGTTTTATCATTCTCGGGTTTTCGTGAATACGAGCATACGAGGCGTATGCTTCGTTTTTGGAATTTGCCAATGCATTACATGTGGATATATTCAACTATTTTACCTACAGCTTTCTAACATTCTTTCTAAATTGTTTTAATTGTAACCACACATGAAAATTGACTAAGAAATTCAACATAAATCCCCTAAATATTCCACCTAAATCCCCTAAATATTCCACCTAAATCTACGAAATGGCTGACCTAAATATTGCCAAATATTACACCTAAATCCACGTGAAAATCAAACCACATAGATTCCACTCAAATCCATGTGAAAATCAAACCACATATGTTCCACTCAAATCCACGTGAAAATTCACATAGTCGGATTCCATCGAATTTCACGTGAAAATCCACCCAAATAATCCACCTAAATCTGCATGGAAATCCACCCAAATATTCCACCTAAATCAACGTGGAAATCTACCCACCTAAATTCCACTCGAATCCCCGTCGAAATCTACGTAGGCGGATTCCACCCCAAATGACGTGGATATTCACCCAAAAATTCCACTTTAGTCCACGTGGAGTACACTTCACTCTACATAGAAATTCAGCTGAAATTCCACATGATATTTCCATGTGGATGTCCACGTAGATTTTTTCAAAAGGGTACGAGTCATTTTCACATATATGATAATGTATGATCATAGACGAGTTATGACAACACATCAACATATCGGATCATATATGAACATGCATGCTTATTTACATTTTTTTCGCTAAAAAATTTATTCGAGTGGATTTTTTATTATAGGACTTGAAAAGTAAAGATGGCGTCGGGATGGAAAGAGCCTCCTGACAAGAACTGTGGAAAATTTCTCAAATGTCACCCAAAGAGTGAAGTGACAACTGTTATCTGTATCGTATGTGATAATACATACCATTTAAGTTGTGCAAAACATAAAAGTTTCAATTTTATAAGTGAAAGACTAATAATATGTCCAGAACACAAAAATCTCATAACCTCAAAATTGATCGTAGAGGTCTTGAGTGAATCGGCAAAAGCAATGATTGCTCAAATATAATTGAGACATTCAGAAGAAATAAGAAAGGAAATACTTGAGGATTTAGAGAGTAAATCACAAGAAATATTGAACACAACGATGACAGATAGTACAGCTGTTTATGAAATAATGCAAAAAGAAAATTAATTGCTAAAACAACTCAACAACGAACTAGTTGAAAAAAATGATTTATTGAAAGAGTTTATAGACAAACAAAAAAGCTATCAAACAAGCAATAAATCTTTTGCTGAAGTAGCTAGTGTTATAAGACCTGTAAAGAAACGAGTTCCAAAAATTATAGTCAAAGCATTAAATAATACACAGCAAGCAGATGTCAAAATGAGAGTTGCAAAATGTCTTATAAAGGAAAAATGTATTCAAACGAAAGAATTATACATTAAAAATATAGATGAGATTGTTGTCAAATGTGTTAATAATGACAGTGTTGAAATTGCTGAAAAGTTATTAAAGAGCAAGTTAGAGGAAGTTTGTGAAATTAACCTAGAACAATTAAATAATCCAAAAATTAAAATAGTGGGAATTGAAAATTATATGAATATGGATGAAAATGGCATTGAAGAAGATATAAATATAAGGAATTTTGCAAATTTTAATAGTAAAGCTCAAGTACTGCACATGTATATAAACAAGAAGACAAATCTTAGCAGTGTCTTAATGGAAGTGACAGCTGATATGTATAAACACATAAGAGATAACAACAACAGAATTTTTATTGGATGTCAAAGCTGTAGAGTCTTTGACCTGATAAATATTAAACCTTGCTTTAACTGTGGTAGATTGGGACACAATGGTTCAAACTGCAATAATACAACAACATGTCTAAAGTGTGCAAAAAATCATAAAACTTTTGAGTGTGATAGTGATGTTTTCACATGCCCAAACTGTAATTTTAGCAATAACAAATTTCAAACAAAATTTAATACATGTCATGATGCAGCAGATTTTAACTTCTGTGATATTCTAAAAAATAAGATAAAAAAATTTAATGAAACAACTGATTACCCAGTGAAACCTACTTTATCGACAGTAAAATCAATACCTATGCATTACCAAGAGAAGATAAGTAATCGACAAAAAGAAAACAAGATGCAAAGTGAAATGATTTTAAAACAACAAAACAAACAGCAACAACAGCAGCAACAACAGCAACAGCAGCAACAAAATCAACAGCAACAACAGCAGCAGCAACAACAGCATCAACAGCAGCAGCAACAACAGCATCAACAGCAGCAACAAAAACAGCAAATATTAACAAGAAATAACGCAAAACGGCAAAAAGACTTAAGTTAATTAATTAAGTATGAATTTTGAATTTATTGATAAAATGAAAAAAGACTTGGTGCGAAAAGAAAAAACATGTGACAATATTAATAGCCTTAATAAAATCATTAACAATAAAAATGATATTATAATGCATGTTAATATTAAAACCATGTCTGCTAACTTTGATAAATTAAAAATTCTATTGGAAAGTCTAACTAGCAAACCAACTATTGGTATACGTACTGAAACTTACGTACAAGTTAATTATAAATTATATGAATTAGAAGGTTATAAAAGTTATTATAATGAAAGTAAAATAAATCAAAACGATGGTGTTATGGTTTTTGTTGATGAAAATATTGTACATGAAACTAAAACAATTAAATTTGGAAGGATTAAGATAATAAATATACATATTAAACTAAGTAAAAATAGTAGTATGGAACTTTCTGCTGTGTACAGATCTCATGACATACCTAAGACTGAGTTCATTTTATATTTTAACAAATTCTTAAGTAAAAAGAGAAATTTAAAAAATCACTTAGAAATAGAAGATTTTAATATTACCCTTTTAGAGTTGGATAGAATAAGCCAGGAATTTCTTTGTAACTTTTTAGACAAAGGATATATACCTGGTTTTGTTGGGATCACTAGACCATCTATAGGAAATTGCAATGGATCATGTATTGATAACATATATATAAAAACTGATAGCCTAAGTACAGATACATATAAATTGAGACATTTTTTGACAGACCATTACCCTATTTTTGTTTCTATAAATAAGATCAAAACTAAAGACTCCGGACCTACTGTGATATTAGACTATAAAAAAATTAAGAAACATTGCCGAAACAAGAGACTAGAATTCAATTATGTCAATTCATCATCCAAACATAGCTACTAACCAATTGATAAGCAAAATAAAAAAATGTATGGAACAAGCAAAAACACGGAAAAGAAAAGGCGTAAATAAATGTAGGAAAATTTGGATTACTGATGTTATTAGTAAATCATGCGAAACAAAAGAATTCTTATACAATTTATGGAAAATGGATGTTAAAAATGAACAGCTTAGACAACAGTACATAAATTATGCAAAAATTTTAGATAAGGTTATCCTAGATGCTAAAATAAAATATGATAAAAATTTAGTCGAAAATAATACAAACAACCCTAAAAAACTCTGGGAAATTATCAACACGAAAATAGGAAAAAAAACGAAATCGAATGAAACTATAAATTATATTAAATTTGATAATGTCAAAATTACAAATAGGTAAAAAATTGAGTGATAAGATAGATAAACATTCGACATCTGTGATAAAAATGCCATATATGAATGCTAATTCTATTTTTTTAACTCCGACAAATGCATATGAAATCATGAGCATTATAAATAATTTGAAATTAAAAAATTGTCGTGTAGACAAAATCAATGCTCAAACTCTGAAGGCTATCTGTAATTATATTGCGGAACCACTAGAGTATATATTTAATTTATGTATTGAAAAAGCCATCTGGCCTGACGCATTAAAAAATGCTGAAATTGTGCCGATTTACAAATCTAATGACAAACACAATGTTTTTAATTACAAACCAATCTTTTTAGTATCTAACATAGCTAAAATTTTTGAGAGAGTATTATATAATAGAATTTTTGATTTTGTTAAAAAAAATAATATAATATCTGATCACCAATTTGGTTTCATGAAAAATATAGGTACAAAAGATGCCCTAAATTATATTACCAATGTACTATACAATAATTTGGATCGCAGTAAACCAACAATAATAACTTTCTTAGACTTGGCTAAAGCATTTGATACTGTCGATCATAAAATATTACTGGATAAACTATACTGTATAGGAATTAGAGGGCAGGCACTGGATCTACTTTCATATTATCTTAATAATAGATATCAAAAAGTTAAAATTAATGATAGTGAGAGTAATTATTTAACAATATGCACAGGTGTACCACAAGGTACCATTTTAGGTCCACTACTTTTTATTTTATATATTAATGATCTCTTGAAAGTAATCCATCCTGATGAAATTTTGTCTTATGCAGATGATACTGCAATTATATCTACTGGGGATACGTGGGACGAAGCTCAGGAATCTATGAACAACAATTTGTTACTAGTAGATAATTGGTTAGCTGTAAATAAACTATCATTAAACGTTAATAAGACTGTATGTATAACGTTTGGTAACTATTGTGATAGTATTCCAAAGCAAATAGATATCAAAATTAGAAACAAAAAAGTAAATAGAGTAGAAAGTTGCAAGTACTTAGGGATCATTTTTGATTATAACTTAAAATGGGATAAGCACATTGAATACATAATAAAGAGAACTAAATATTTAGTATATATATATTCTATAAAATGGCCAACTATATGTCAACCGAAACATTGAGAATGATTTATTATGCTTTTTTCATAGTTTAATTAATTATGGGATAATTGCTTGGGGTGGTGCTTATAAGAACAATCTTGATTTATTGCAAAATCTGCAGAAAAGAATACTGAAAATTGTTAATAAAAACAATTTTATCATACATGATAATCCACTGAACTTGAAACAAATTTTTGCTTTTGAATCACTGATACATCATTACCCTAATCTAAAAAGTCAATTTCTTAAGTCTAATAGTATTACTAGGAAAACAAACTTAATGATTCCCAGCAACAAGAAAAAGGTCAGCAATAAAAATAGTTACACAAAAGCTATACAAGTTTTCAATAAACTACCAAATGATCTAAAAACATTAGAATTAAATAAAAAGTCACAAAAATATAATCTGAAAATGTAGATAAAAAATAAAATATGTTATAAACTATAACATATGAGGTGCAATTATATTAAATATATCTATGTAGAAACAATATTTTTATAATGTTAATAGTTTCTAAATTTTATAATGTTTCTAGTCTACTATGAGATGTACACGATACTAGTTTAGTTTAGTTTTTAAGTTAGTTTTAAGTAAGCTAGTTATGCTTTAAGTTTTGTTTTATCACTTTTCTTTATTTTATGTACCGGACCTGCGCACAGGTAACTTACATATGCTTATATATGGTTATATATGGATCAAGGTGAACGTTGTAATGATACATTAGATTTGTCCATATATGCATAAACATTCAGATATGCTTATGTTGCCATAATTCGTTTATGATCATACATGAATTAATATGAATATATATGATGATACATATTCATATATGTTCATATATAATTTTCTTATATAATCATATATGATCATATATAAATTATACACAATCTTACGTGAAGGGATTTTTACCGGGGATGATTTATAAAGATAATATTTTTTATAGAATATACATTTTCCTGTTTATTTTCAAATAGTTACTCATTGGAATTAAGTTATTATATATTTCAAGTAATAAAATATGAAAAGTCAAAATTTACCATTGTTTCTTAACCTCTGCAGCGCTTTCTATACTTTTTCCCCTTTCTTTGATTTTCATTTTTAATTATTTCTTGCTTTCCATGTTGGACTATTGTCTCATGAGCAACTTAAAAATCATTTATTTACTATATCTATAAGTGCTTTTAAGAGCTGAGCGAAGCGAATTGAAAAAACAAGGCGTGTGCAGCTCTGAATTGATAAAAGCAAGAAATCGAAGTTGAGTTAGTGGGGACATGTCTCTAGGTGTCACATATAAGGTAGCAACGATCGATAATATTATTGTCAGTTGAAATACATCGTTAAATTGGAATTTAAGTTATTATTTATATTTATATCTACAAGGAATACACTACATGAAAATAGTACATTGTGCATTAAGGGAGTAAATTGGGCAATGTACGCACTGTGTGACGTTGCCGACCGAGCGAAGCGAGGTCGGCATTTCACACAGTGCATGCTTGCCTACTGTACTCCAGAGGTGCGTATACTACTTTTCACCACACCCCCGTAAAGAAATGACTGTACGCATCTCAGCAGGCCGTACAGTACCCCATGCTCTGCCTAGAAGTAAAGTACTTGTGTACGCGCGATGCGCTGTTTTACCGCTCGAGACGCAGTCGAGAGCGGAAAAAGGCGCATCGCGCATGCGCAAGTCACTTTATTCCCTAGGAAGTCCATGCGGTACTGTACGGCCTGCTGAGAGGGCGTACAGTCAGCACTTTACGCGCAGTGTGGTGAAAATATTTATAAAATTCACATAAAAGTAGCAATTAATTTCATTTACTGGGTATACAAGTGTATTAGAATGCCCGCGAGCGGTCGCTATTAGTGCGCATCATAGTGCGTTTTGGACGCACAGCTCCTCGATTTTCTTTCCATTTCCAGTTATTTAGTTGTTTCTGCTAATCGTGAAGTAAAACAATCCAATGTCAATTTTTATCTTGTATCTTTTTCTTTTTTCCTGTAATTATTTTTCTCCATTTTAGCGCGACTAAAAATCTCGTTTTTTAGCAAAGGTTTTTCCTCGCATTTCTTTATTTTATTTATTTTTATTCAAACCTTTTTTAAATTTCAAATTACTAAGCTTGAGTTAGTTGGATTTAAGATTTAGGATCTAGGGTTCACTGTTTGTTGTTTTATTATTTATACTTTACGACGAAAGTACCCCTCGTCGTAATTATTAGTTAAAGTTAAATAAAACCGATTCTCTGGAAATTCGCTGTGCGTTCAATACGAACGCAAAGCGAACGGATGGAGAATGGAAGAGAGACGGAGAGAAGGGAAGTGGGGTGGCCAGCGCAAGGTAGGCAGTAGCCCCCGCTGAACGAACAGCGTTCGGACGACGCGCGGCGGGGGAAAACCCCGGCGGCGCGCACTAGCCAGCACTGATCGGCGTCGATCTCGCAGCGCCGAGAAGCGCGGCGCGGTGGGGAGAGAGAGCGAAAAGCGCACCTCTTGCCTGCAGTAGTTGGAGATCGGCAGTCTACTCGCGGGCGCTGAGCGAGTGAGTTGGTGCCCCAGCACGCTCGATCGCGCTTACGAGTAGAGGAGTCTGTGGCTGCGTACACGACTCACGCCGGCATAGCCAGGCTCCTGACTCGAGGCGCTCCTCGGTCAGTATCCTGTGGTGCAGACGGTTAAGTATCGGTATATCTACTGGAGGATATCGCAGCGAGACGCACCCCGCTCGAGGTCCACCGGTAGATGAACCGGTAAGAAAAACGCACCCGGGCCGTGAGCTGAGGCGCTCTTCAGCCACACGCCCGTTCGTCCGAAAGTCCGAACTTTAGCATAGGGAAACCTCCAGCCAGACTTACGGGTGCCCCCGTGTCTGGTGCACTGGAGAACCTTCCATGGTGCTCCTTGAAAGGTACTCCAATGTGACGGAGACAAAACACTAATAAGACGGGCGCTCCCGGATTATTAGTAAATACTAGAAGCGGCCTCGTGGAGACGCGCCTCCACGAGTGCAGAGGTTAAATATATATTGTAAGCAATTAGATTAATGTATTATGTACGCGTTTAAATAGGATTATAAGTATTAGGTAATTTAACTAATGTATTTTGGTTTCCGCCTGTCTTTATGTTATAGATTAAAGGAGATCGCGGTGATCAAGCCAGACAAGGAACGGTTTCCGCGTCTAACCCTATTAAGTTTAATTAGATTGATTATTAAATCTGTTGTAAATATTTTGTTGGATTTTTGAGATAAATAAATCTCATATTATAATTTCGTTAAGATAAACATCTCTATTTATTTTATTCATAATAATCACAAACCTAACCCCCATCCGAACCCTGGTATAGCTCTTGAGCATCCGGCGGGGGCTCTTTTGTTACAACTTTTTAAATTGCAAATTACTCAGCTTGGGTTTAGGGATTAGTGTTTAGGGTTTACGATTTTATTTTTTTACATTTTTTAAATGCAAGTTGCTCAGATTGGATTAGTTGTACTTGGGGTTTCAAGTTTACGGCTTTATTATTTAAGACTTTATACAATTGCAAATTGCTCAGCTTGGGTTAGTTGAGTTTTGGATTTAGAGTTTACGGATTTATTATTACGTCTTTTTTAATTACTATAAGTTCAGCTTGGCTTAGGATTGGATTAGGTTTACTTATTTGAGGCACTTGGGGTTACGCATATCGGTACAGTGTTGGAAATTGTAGGTTAATTTTTTAATAGAGAACACGGCGCGCGGAATATTCAGGTATAGAATACTCGGGACCCCTCAAAGCGCGGCGACTGTGGCGCCCCGGTCACCCTCACTTAAAACCGGCACTGTTTTAACAAATCGACAAAGTCTCATATAGGAATATGAGTCGGGCGTAAACACGCATTGCTGTTAATTAACAGCTACGAGACATCCGTCGCTCGATTTAGCTCACTACATCAAGGCAGATATTAGTAGAGAGATCGCCAATGCAATGTTAAAAAAGTGAGGAAAATTTCAGCGTGGCGCTGTCTGGCGGCTGCTGCCCGTACTATACACATAATTTCAGACAGCGCGATGGAGTGGGAAGCACGCGTGAAAAGCGGCGGACGAGAATGTGTGTACGGCCAGCGGAAGCTGGCAGGCGCGGCGGCGCCGCGTTTACAATTCGGTTTTGGCTCGCGCCTACTCGAAAGATTTATTTATTTCTTTGAGTTTTATATTATTATTATCTTACGAAATTTTCTACTAGCATTTATTATTATATTAACGCGTGTTTCAAAGCTTAGTTTTTGCGATTCTTTAAAGATCGTAAACATGTTTGATAAATACTTGCATCATGTTTTAATGCAAAAGATCAGTATGTGTTATATTTTATTGTATGAGATATAATAAAGATTATATTTACAAAATAATTCAGCAATAACACGTGTTCACTTATTTACTATCAATGCAATTTTATTTCTTTATTAGTTTTATTTTATTTATTTCATACTTCAAATACAACAGTGAAAGATTCGTTATTACCCAAACAACTATTTTTCAAATAATATCAGCTATTATTAATTTTTAAAGTAATATTGTAATTTTCACCGTTAACTCATATTGGTTGTCAACAAATGTTTTTTATATGTGTGTGTTATATATATATATATATATATATATATATATATCAGATATTAACGTGTATTTATTGTTGGTGACGATATTATATTAATTTTATATTGCCTCGCAATGTTTTCATAATGAAACTTTTTTTCTACGAAAAACGCGAGCATAAATTTACACGGTCATGTATAGTTATCGTCATGTGACCGTTAAAACGCCATTTCCCGCGCTTCAAAAAGCTTGCATTTGTTTATTGTCTTGTCAATTAGCACATGGAGTTCGCGACAGTACAGAAAGTTTGATAAGGATTGTGAACATCTTCATAATTAAATACCATCGTGTGCTGTTTATCACTTGTATAAGTTTAGATAATTAACGTGTTAAAGTGTCGTTATTTAATGGATATGGTGATTACTTAAAAGTGTAGAAAATTAGAATTTTTGTTTGTAGGTTATTAACTTTTATAAACGTTGTGTTGTCATAACGTTATTCTTGTCGATTCCACATTTTTCTCATTAAATTTAGTCTTATTATTTGATTCTTTTTATCTCGTGATATTTGTTATTGTTTGTTATAACGATTCGTTTTTGTCTTTTCGGTAGTCTTATTATAAAAACCGTGAAAATGAAATATTCTTTGCTGTGTTAGGACTGTTTGCTTGTTGTTTTTGAAAATCAACATAACAAAATGAACAAGCAAACAGTGTATGATCGATGGCAATTTATCCATTGTAACAATGGGAAGCACAATGGCCATCGTTTATTTCAATTTCCATTACCACCAGTGCAACGACAACAATGGATTAACAATTCAGGTAAATAATAACAAGTCTTTTAGAAAATAAAGCCCATTTTAATACTGCATGAATTTTCTATTAGTATTTATAAATTATAAAATATTTTATTAGATAGTGTAACAGGTGCTAGCGTGCAAAGTTAGCACAGCACGCAACGCGTACACCTTTGCCCCTACCTGGATTGAGCCAGCGGCGCAACGCCGCTGAGCTTCTGCCTGGCTGCCGCTGCTCTGGCTGTCCTGCTGCAAAATTCGCTGAATCCCGGTGGATTCAGCCCCGTGCGGAGTCGCCTCGACGCACGGATTTTCGCGACCTATAAGGAGCGCGAAAGCGCGGGAAGTTACTTGTCGCAACGCGCCAATATGCTTACTTTCCGCGTTTGCCTAACTCGGTCGGGGAGCAGGCGGGTCGTGGGGAAAACTGATTTACGCGGGTCAATCTTTTGATAACAGAATAGACTATATTTGACAATTAATAAATTAGCAACAATAATACACTGAATATGTACAATGGGGTATGAAAGTCGCGAGGGCCAAGCGACGGTGCGCGCCCAGCTCGTTCGCTGCTGGACGCGTTGCCCTTGCGATGGGCCGCACGCGCGTCCGGTGTCACGGCACCTCGGCGTACTCTAGAGCGCGGTGCCTGCGATAGGCAGCCCTGTACGCCGTTCGCGGCTCGTAATATGTGTACGAATATACCCGCGCGGGCTAGCCTTTACCTCGAGTCCGGCGGTGACGAATGCTCTTCTTCTGTCTCACTCACTCTCTCGTTCGCTCTCTCTCTCTCGCTGTCTCCTTCTCCGCCTTCTTTCCTTTCTTTTCTCAGGCGCGCCTTCACACTATCGGCACAACGGGGAGATACCGTTGTCACTTTATCCTCGTGCTTTGTCGTCGCGACAACAGGTCGCTCCGCGTGCTAGATGTCCTGCGAGGGAAAGATGTCGGCGGAAGGCTCTTGTGATTGACGCGCGCGGGTCGAACACACGATCAATTCTGTCTCGCTCGAGGCGTCAGCGCGGCCAGCGCCGCGCCCCCAGGCGCGTTCTCTTTGGGTAACTGCCCTCGTCGCGCGCGCGTTGCCTATAGTGCGAACGCTCGTATCTGGCGCTCATTTCATTACAATAGTTAATTTTTTTCACTTTTAGATGTGTACATTTTTAAATTAATTTAATTTATTTATTTATTTGTTTGAAAATTATTTAAATATTACAATAATGAACATTTTTAAATAATAATTTCATAATAGTACCGGGACCGTAGATAAAGTTTGCTATTACATTATCGTTTTCATTTATGATGTAGTATATAAAGAATCGAAATAAAGGCGATACCAAAATTGTATCTTAAAATGGTTTTTCTTCATCACAGAGAAAAATGTGTTTATATATACTTGGAATCAAAATATACTGTTTTTAGAAAATGTCCGTATATGAACGAGATCGCATAAATGTACGTATATGACGAAATTAAAAAGAATGAACTTTTTGGGATCCAAAAATTGCAAAAAAAATCTGAATGCTGGGATTTTCAAACCTTTTTTATTATGTTTTGGGGGTCAAGTGATGAATAAAAACGCGTTTAAACAATGAAAAATGCCCATGTAACCATGTATTTTTTATCAAATTAGTTATTTTTTATACACGAATAGAAAAAGATAGTAACGATTACTATACACGTACACTAATCTTTACTATATTGTTCTCTCCGTGAATATAGCAAAAAACAAGGGGTTACTGTACAGTTAAAACTATGCACCCGAAGGTGGAAAAAACTGTTTTCGAAAAGATAATAAAAGTAGAAGAAAATGACTTTAATTTGATTTTCTGTTCATTGAAAATGGATGTTCCGGGGCAAAGTTATGACCAATAAAAAAAGTTACAGCAGCATTTACGCAAAAGTTATGTACAATTTTAACATTTTTATAGTTATTAATAACATTGTTGTACATGTAATATGCAATCTTTAGAGCCGTTTTTATCAAAACTACTTTTTTCGCGATTTGCGCAACAGATTTTCATAGAATCATTTACAACTTGGCATGCGCATTCTTTTTTATTTTTACGAGAAAAATAGAGATCGATTTTTCGTTTTTAGGTATTTTTAGAATCTTTTTTAAAATGCCTAAAAACGAAAAATGTAGTTTTCAGAAAAACGGTTGTAAAGATTTCAAATTGCATATACAACAATGTTATTAATAACTATTAAAATGTAAAAATTGTACATAACTTTTGCATAAATGCTGCTGTAACTTTTTTTACGTTTAAAGTGGTAGTCAAGGGACAGTTCTTCCCTTAACAATATCTGCGTTTGTAATACAAAATTTTGATTTTCAATTCTTTTTTCAGTTTATAATAGTATATTACGCAACTAGGAGCGAAAATGGGTTTTTCCAAGCGAGGATAATGATTGAGCACGAGTGGGAATCGAGGGCATCGAAGGCGTACACGAGTACTCAAAATCATCATCCGAGTCTGAAAAAACCCTTTTGCCCCAAGTTGCATACTGTATTTTTTATAATAATTGCATAAAGAAGACCATTTTTTGTCGTCTTCAAGGTGGATTAAGTATAGAGTTTTCCGAGCGTCAGAAATAAAGGGTACCGAAAATGAGTATTTTCGGTACCCTTTATTTCTGACGCTCGGAAAACTCTATTTTCGCTCCACTTTATAGGCGCCTAAAATGGTCTTTTTTATGCATGTGTTATAAAAAATACTTTCTTTTCAACATACATTATTACCTCCATTATATTATCTTAACTAAGTATAACAAGAATTCTTTTTCTAAAAGGTCTATATTTGAGGGAATCTAACGACCTTAAGATTACGAATAAATTGGTTATGTATTTTTAGGTTAATATGAATTCTAAATCATATGATACTTATCTTTTTTTCGCTAAATTTGAACATTGTGTCAAAACATAACGCAAAGAATTTTTTATTTTTCTTTTGAAGGACGTTCGATGCCTTTAAATGGCCATAATACAAAATTGTATATTTCTCAACCTACCGTAAGGTTTTGGGAGTCAAAATGATCGGATTGGAGTTTTTGAGATTTTGTTGTGTTCAAAATGCATATAATTATACATTGAGTGTGGGATTTTGAAAAATAAAATTATTGACCGAAGTTACAGCCTGATGAAGTCTGAATTGGCCATTTAAAAAAAGTGTATCATAAAATATGGCTTAAGAGACTATTTAGTCTATAATTTCGGTCAATAATTCAATTCTGGAACTAAAAAGGGACAATTCTAGACCTGATAGAGTTATGTGCTCTTACTAGAACTTGATAAAAATCAAACTTATGTTTAAGGAGATAAAACGTGTACAGTACCAAAAATATATATTTTTTGTTGGCACATCGTCTGTTGTTAAAAAATCTAGTCGATTTTGCATGTGCTCTATTCTTTAATGTGTTATTGAAGTAATATTCAAACGCATTAACCGCCCAGTGTTTTTTTTTTAAGAAAAAATGCAAATTTTATAAATTGAAAAAGAAATTTTAGTTACGCCAACTGAAAACACATTTTTTAATGTAGGATTCTAGGAAAAAAAATCTACAATTTGAATTTTCATTTCATGAAATTTTGATATTATTTTTGATACCATAATACGATTTTACACAAACATTTTGAGCAATCTTTCACCTATATAACTACCACAGTATGCCATTATATGTTTATTTATCAGTTATTTATACCCATTTTCAAAAAGTCACTTGCGCATCTAGAAAAAATATGACATACTTACTTCAGTGCAACAAATAAAAGTTAGTAACATTTATATTTTTAAACATTTTATCAACCGTATAAAAAATCTCATGAGTTTATTCATTGTTAAATTCTTTGAAAATGATATTTTGTAAAAAAGTTTTATAATCACACAATAAATTGAGCCCAAAATTCTTGACAAAAACTGCTAACTTTTATTCTAAACATTATAATTAATTAACTATGAAAGTTACAGAAAGATTCATTAAAATCTAATGCGCGTACAACTTTTTAAAATTAGAAAAATAAGTTTCGAAAAAAACACGTTTAAGGCAGGTTTGCCGTGGATTTGCCCTATTTATTCAATAATTTTTATTTCATACAAAAAATAATCTTTATTGTTCAAACTTTTTACATATTAAAATACACATTTTAAAGATATAAAATTTTTTTTTTTTACGGTTTTTTCTTGGCAAAATGGCCGCCTCAAAATTATTTTTTTGTTTGACTGTCGACACGATATCTCATCAACGGATCATCTGAAATCAAAAAACTAAAAAGATTCTTAAAACTTATAGTTTTGGCTATTGCATGATCTAGGATTATAACGATCAATAAATTTTTCAAAAAGTTATAAACAATTTATGTTGCAAAAAAAGAGCCAAAAAATTCAAAAGTCCGCCATTTTGTTTTTTTCCGGTAAAAATGAAATATCTTAGACTATGCAATAGCCAAAACTATAAGTTTTAAGAATCTTTTTAGTTTTTTTATTTCAGATGATCCGTTGGTGAGATATCGTGTCGACAGTCAAACAAAAAATAATTTTGAGGCGGCCATTTTATCAAGAAAAATCCGTAAAAAAAAAAAAAATTTTATATCTTCAAAATGTGTATTTTAATATGTAAAATGTTTGAACAATAAAGATTATTTTTTGTATGAAATAAAAATTATTGAATAAATAGGGCAAATCCACGGCAAACCTGCCTTAAAGATATAACTTTGTATGTTATCTAATGTAAATTGTTTTACTGGAAGGCGTATAACCTTGTTAAAAAAAACGAGTTATGACATCAGACAACTTTTAAAACATTATTACAATTACAAACATTAAGAAAACCCAATAAAAAAATTTTGATATTTTGGTCGAAAAAACACCAGAATCTTGCCTTAAAGTTAATAAAAATCTTCTAATTTGAGTACCTGCTGCTCTCCTTCGTAGACTATGTCTGGTCCACCTGAAGGTCAACCGGAAACTTGTACATCATCTACCGGAAGTATCTAGTACCTTGCAATGTTACCTTCAAAGGTTACAGAGATTTCCCCATATATTTATTGAATTGAAATTATGTATCTTAAAATCTCGATTAAAATCATACACCTATTCTTTGAATCTATACAGAACAAATTAAATAATTATTTCTTAATTTGCTAAAATTGCCAATTTTTGAAATATATGTATTCAAAATTGAATCTTATTTCTTCTATTAAAATAGCATTGGTAATTGCTAGATAAAAAATTGTTTTTCCGAAATTTTCAACATTACAAAGCTCTTGGAGAAAGCGAAATCATTTAGTAAAAAAAATTTGATTTTATATAGCCCACAATAAGTTTAGTAAATCAGTAAATTTCCAAAATGGTAGCTTTCAAGTATATCTTCCACCTCTTTATTTGTACGTATGTGTGAGTGTGCGTGCGTGCGTGCGTGTGTGTATCTGCGTGTGTGTGTGTATGTGTATGTGACAAAAAATTAAATCCAGTATAATAACTAGTAATAATAACTCTTGAAGGAAGCATAATACGACTTGAAATTTTGCAGTCATATAAGGTATGTCTCAACTTATAACTAATTACATTTTTTAGCTGATTGAATAATAAAAGTACATTCATTTCAGAAAATATTATAAAAACAAAAAATTTATTTTCATTTCATACTTTAAAAATTATATTAAAAATATATACGTTTCATATAGTACACGTAAATACCTTTAACCTCTTCCCGCATACAGCATATTACACAGCAAAATGTAGCTTGTTTTCGCAGAAGATATAATTTATTAATTAGAACGAAAAAGTGCAAATAAAGTAGTTGAAACCTTTTTGCTAAATTTATGATTCCAGCAAAACAAAACACCTTTCAAAGTTATTAATCACTTATTAGGCACGATCGCTGCGCGGGAGAGCCTTTATAAGGTTGGTTGTTCGCCCTGCAGGTAGCCAGTATCAAAACAAAGTGAAAAAAACTTGAAAAATTGACAGCCGCTTACAATAAAATGCTATACTTTACGACCAGTGGAGTATATCAGTAAATTTATCATGAAAAGTTAGACGCTCGACTTCTGGACCTTTAATCGATATTTGGGCCGTTTTCTCCGGTGAAATAATACATTATATGCATAAGAAAAGTGCAAAATTTTTAAACGAGTATAATTCTTTATTAGAAAATTTGTTATTAAGCATTAAAAATAATAATTATTATTTCAAACTTAAGGTGTATGTACCCCCTTAACTCAAAACTGAAGTATTTTACATAATAAAGTTAAATAGACAAGTTGTACATATAAAAACAAGATTTCTTTTTCTAAAAGAAGTGTGAAAATCATGATGGCTGAAAACCTTAACGATTTAAAAAAATAAATGCGAACCATGTAGCGATCAAGTCACGTTCTTTTAATAGAGCAACCGTGGAGCGCGAGCATTAAAAATTGCTAAAAACCCAACGTTTTAAAACGTTAGTCATCCGTCACAAGTTGGATGGTAAGCTATATACTGACAACGTCAGCGCGAAGGGCGAGCTACGTACGGCCGTGCCTTATATCGTGCAAATTTTTTTTAGATATTTATGTTCACTATTTTACAAAGTAATCGCATAACATTATTTTTAAAGTGTCTACCTACGTGGACACTTTAAATATATTAAAATACGAACTTATTCATAACAAATACATAATTTAATTCTCATTTGTATATTTAGCAATTACCATCATTTACACTTGATTTTCTTTTTTATTATATATATTTTAAGTATTAATTTTGAGTAAAAAGGCCTCCAATTGAGTAATGTAAAATTTATAATACTACCTACAAAATAAATGTGCAAACATTTGTTATATTTTTCACGGTTAAAAAAATTACCCGAACTTTCAATCGTAAGCTGCGATACCATAAATAATTAATATTATCTATAGTTATGTGAAACATAAGAAAGAGATACAATTTGGGACGTAAGCCAAATTTAGTGGTGTACAATGTTGGATCAAAGGTGGGAGGGTGTTGTACGATGCGACAATTTCATATATAACAAAATAGGGGAAATACCTTTAAAATATTATATTATGAATCACACTGATTATTTTTCATGTTTTATGCAATTACTGTCTTAAAATATTGATATTGAAAACGTGGGAACTTGATAAGTCACATGGCACATCAAATTTATTAGGCCATTTAACACATAGTCATTTTTATCCAAATGCATTTGAAGTCATGAGAGTCAAATTAGCTTTTCAACTTTTTAGTCGTCGAATGGCTGCGTCCATTAAACTTGCGGGCGAAGATCCGGCGGGATTAGCGTCTTCCCCTACGTGGCAAAAATCTGCAGAATTTGTAACAATGCTTGATAAGGTTATAGATACTTGTAACTCTTTCTCCGAAACCTGTGTTGATAAGCAAAAGCGACCATTATCAGATAAAAATCCCCAGATTGAAGAGGTTTTAGAACATTTTATTTGGTGGTCAGAGCAGTGGACTGTAAAATCGAAAGCGAATAAGCCACCTTGTTTTTATGGAATGCCTTTAACTGTTCGAGGTTCGTTAGGCTTGTATAAGGACCTGAAGTCTGACTTTCCTAATTATGTTTTTGCAACAGCTCTTGCCGATCAAGATTCTGTAGAGCATGATCATTCTAAATTACGATCTAGAGGGGGTCATAATTCTAATCCTACTTGTCGAATGTACCGTTTAGCTTATAGACATATTTTATCAACAGATTTTATTCAGTAGTTGAGTCATCAAGCTCTACAGTTGCGACAACAGAGAGAAAGTGTCTTGATTCGCCAAATGCTGACTTGCCAGAATATAATTCAGAAGAAATGAAAGAATTTGAAGAAATTGTACAAGCAGCTGAATTAATGGAAATGTACTTGCAAATAGGTTCAACTGATATGCCAGAAATGAATGAAAGAAAAGTGTACGAAGCTAATGCGATTGCTTATTTTGCAGGATATGTTGCGCGTAAATCTTGGAGAAAAAGTATGTGTACCGAATGCGAAGAAGTCTTTTTAAAAAAATCGACGGCTGCAAGTAATGCATACGAAAATTATATTAATTATAGAGAATATAGCCACTCAGATCCAAATGCACCTGCCGTAAGTTATTTGACGAGACCAACAGAACTTTTTGCGAATATTATTAACAGCCAACTTGAAGCTTTCGATGCTTATCACGAAAGTGTTTGGCACCAGAGAAAACTTTTAGTTCATTTAACAGAAATAGTAGAGGCTTATACTCGCGAACAGTATCCTGATTGGTTCGATCAAAATAACATTTGTTATGATCATAGAATAAGCACGCTCAAATTTTTGTTGTTAGTCAAAATTTTTGCCAAGACACGCGAGCATAATCATGCTAATAAAACTGCGAAAAAAGACTCCGTTGCAACGAAATGTCAAAAATTGAAAAATATTAAAAACTTATAAATTAAATATTTCGATTATTTATAAATTTCTTTATGTTAAGGGATCATTCTACTTTAAGCGCGTAAAATGAAGGTTATTTTTATGAATTTTTTGTTAGAGGTTGCTATTATAATTATATAAAACTTGTTGAGCTTAATGAATATACTCAAAAAGTACATACATATTTTCTCTTTTTTATACACTTTTTCTATATAAAAACAGCAGGCAAACGTGACTTCTCAAAAAGTATGTCTGCGCTGTTAAATCTTGGAGACGGATGATCTAAAACAAAAAAAACTCAAATGGTTTTATATTAGTATGACACTGGCGCAAACCGCAGTTTTGAATATATATGCATAAATAACAAAATGACGCACATTTTTCGAAAAAAACGAAGAAACAATTTTTCTTTTTTTCGAATAATGGCCACCATTTTGTTATTTATGCATATATATATATATATATATATATATATATATATATATATATATATATATAACATTGCAGTTTGCGCTATAGCCAGTCTCATACTGAATAAAAAACCGTTTGAATTTTTTGTTTTAGATGATCCATCTCCAAGATTTCATCAACAGCGTAGACATACGTACATTTTCAGGAGTCACGTTTACTGGCTGATTTTTATAGAAAAAATGTATAAAGAAAATAAAAAAAAGTACGTAGTTTCTGAGTGTATTCATAAACCCGATAAGTTTTATATCATTAATTATAATAGCAACCTCTAACAAAAATTCATAAAAATAGCCTTTTTTTGAAGAGCCTAAACTAGAATGACCCCTTAATATTACAATTAATAATAGTTACCGTATATACTTTTAATTTTGTATGCAGATCATAAAGAATATTAATATATAACAGAAAGGTAAGATATCAAAATTAAATTTAAACTGTTCTCAATGATTATGAAATTATTAATACAAATTTTATGTACTAATTATACATAAATATTAATTTGTTTTAGATGGGGTGTGGTATTGGTTGCCTTTCCTATTTATTGTGATAAAAAGTATGTATGTAACAATAAGTGTATTTGGCTAAACAACCAATGACAAACCCTACACGACTGTGACTCGGAATTAACATGTTCCTGAAATATAAAATATCGAGGTAATTTCATGTATTTCAATTTCTGTAAAATGAAAGTAACTATTAATAAATATATATAGTTTTGGTTTCGAGTTGAAGCCTGACCTGCGGCAACTTTGTTAATGCACTTACAAAAATTGAATGTAAATAGTACTTTTCGACAAGGGTGCGGAAGTAGACTTTTTTTCGAAAAGTCACATGAGGTAAATAATCTACTTACGCCATAGTCTCGAACATTATTTTATACCACGAGCACCGAAAAATCATATCAAAGTTGTGATTTTGAGGTTTGAATGGTATAAATTAATTTTTTTTTAACATTATATAACACATAATTTAATAAAAGAATATAATATTTTTGCATAAATAAACAGGTATTATCGTGATTACAACTATTTTAAAATATTATTTTATAATATAACATATAATATATGAGGTCTGTCCCAAAAGTATCCGACCTACCTCGATTTCTCGGCGCTTGATTTATTCTTCGTCATCCGGGGGGTGGCATCCTTCAAAGTAGTCCCCATTTGATTGAACAAGACGCTCATATCGATGTTTCCACTTATTAAAGCACTCTTGAAAGTCAGACTTCGGAGTCGCCTTTAGTGCATTCGTCGCATTAGTTTCAACAGTCTGTTTATTGTCGAATCGATGTCCTTCAAGCGGCATTTTCAATCGAGGAAACAGCCAAAAGTTGCAGGGAGCTATATCAGGACTGTATGGAGGCTGGCGGAGCTGCGCAACACTGTGTTTCAATAAATACTGCTGCACAAGGTTTGATGCGTGCGCTGGAGCATTGTCGTGATGAAGAAGCCAGTCATCGGTTTCCCAAATTCTCGGTTAAAATTCGCCAAACAGTACTTTTTGGTATTCCAAGTTCATCTTCCAGTTCTCTCACAGTCAAACGACGATCTTGTTCAACTGCGACACGCACACGCTCGACATTATCCGACGATGTTCCCGTCGAAGGTCGACCAGAACGAGGATCACTGTCAACAGATGTGCGGCCACTTTTGAACCGCCTATACCACTCTTTTATTTGTGTTTTGCCCATACACTCATCTTTAAAGGCCTTTTGCAACATTTCAATAGTTTCCGCACAACTTTTACCGAGATTAAAGCAAAATTTTATGCAAATTCGCTGTTCGGTTCGTTCTGCCATTTTTAGCAATAAGCAAATTGCGACGAACGCAAAAAAGTCGTTGTAAACAAATACACGCTGCGCGGGAACTAAGGCGTTTCATCGGTATCTCAGGCTACTGACGAGAAGGTTAGGAGTTGCTGGTGACGTTCGTACCCTCCAGAGGTCGCCTGAGTCTCTCCGCACGAAGATATGAACGTAGGTCGGATACTTTTGGGACAGACCTCATATATGTATAAAATATGTATTTATACAATGATAAAGTAAAAAATGGTTTACATATTTCATGAAATATAACTCACATTTTTCAAATACATATATTTATTATATGATAAAAATGGGTCGAGTTTGGTCTCAAGATCAACCCAATAACTCAATTAGGATGTTGCATAAAAATAAAAAGTTGATCTTTCACACGAAATAGGTAGAATAGCGAAAAATAATTAGGTCATATTTTTTCTTCTGTCATAAAAATGAAAAATTTGAAAGTTACAGACCTTTAAAGTTTCCAAATTTTCGGTATATATATATATATATATACTAATGCTACGTGACGTCATGAAAATATACAATCGTGATGTCACGCAAATTTGAAATAGCTATAATTACTTAAATTTTCGTTAAATTGAACAATCAAGTAATAAAAAATCATGCAACAACCGAATTGGACATACGCTTTATATAATACATTATTCTACCTTAAATTAAAATACTTTTCGAAATACTATATTTAAATCGACATTTTCTGCAAACTTAAAAATATTCATTTAAATGGATAGAAGGAACATTGTTGAAATTAAAAAAACGCGTTTAAAATTTGTATGTGATATGATATCAAACGTTAATTGTTTCACTTGCTTGACTATAGTTTTGTTAAAACATTTAAATTTGACATGTTCTGAAATTGTTGAGTATAATACTTCTATACTATACTACTTTCGTCAAGTTCCTACCGTTCTCAGTTACTATAGAATAGAGTGTACATGTGTGCTACAGAGTATAGAGTGCGTATGCATAGGAGAGAGCTCGGCTCTATATGTAAAGCCTGCGTGCTCTCAGTTGCTAGAGAGTAGTCCGCCAGTCAAGTTGATATATAAGCCTTTCTCATATTATAATAAACTTAAATATTTCTAAATTCACTCACTATAATTTATTTATTTATTAAACCTAACATCAACATGGTAGCAGAGCGTGGTTTATTAAAAATTGGCATTTAATTGCAACCTTTGGGGAGTAGTTAAATGTTATAGTGAGTGAAAAAGTGAAAGTGAAAACATGTGCTCCGAAAATTATGGTGAGAGAATTGATTAAAGTTATACATAAGTAATATGAAGAGTAAAGATATAAATAAATGAAAAATATAGTGCAAATAATTTACAAAACAGTGTTGAATAAATAATTAAAGAAAGATTTGAAAAAAATAATAGAAAATTGAGTCGATGGAAGAAGATTAAAAAAAAAAGCACATGGTGAATGAAAAGTTTGAAGATAAAGAAATCGATATTAAACGAGAAATTATGTAAGGAAAGTTTTTCTCGTGACATTAAAAAAGGTATTAATTTTGAAAGCTAGTATAGAAAGAAAAGAGGAGAAAATGGCTGATAATAATAAACTTGATGAAGTTAGAATTCCAATATTTGATGGAATTAATTATAGTGCATGGAAATTTAGACTTTTGACATTATTAGAGTATAAAAAGTGTGAGAAACCTGTAGTAAGAGAAAGGCTAGAAACAGAAAAGGAAGAAGATTGGAAAGAATTTGATTTGAAAGCAAGAACAGTGTTAATAAGTTCGGTGTCAGATAAACAATTAGAATATATTAATGAGTGTGAGACGGCACTGGAAATGATGAATAAATTTGAAAGTTTGTATTCAAATAAATCAACGACACTGCAGATAATTAATAGAAATAAGTTAGAGCAAATTAAATTAAATAATTATAATACAGTAGAAGAATTTTTTATTGAATTCAAAAAGCATGTAATGAGTTTAAAAAGGCTGGTGGGAAATTAATAGAAGAAGAGAAAATGAGGCATATGTTAAAAGCGTTACCAGTTAGTTATGTTCATATTGGTGATTTCATAGATTTAGTGCCAGAAACACAAAGAACAATAGAATTAATAAAAGCTAAAATTCAAGAGAAAAGTATAAATACATATGATAGAGAAAATACACCGAATGCTAGTACGTTTAATGTGAAATGGAAAGGACAGTGCTTCAAGTGTGGAAAAATTGGGCATCACATACAAGATTGTTGGCAGAATCAACAAAGACAACGAGAGTCATCGAGAGGTCAAAGAGGATTACGCAGAGGCCACAGCAGAGTCAGAACATTCAGAGGTCGAGGCAGAGGTTATGAATATCAACAAGGCCAGCAAACAGAGAACAGCGAGCAGCAACATAAATCATCGCACGAGTCATGGGCAAAACAAGTTGTACAAGTGAACGTTAATAATTTAAGTAGAAGTGAAAACAAAAATAAAAACGTCATTGAGTGGTTACTTGATAGTGGTTGCACGGATCATATTGTAAACAACGAAAGATACCTTTGTAATATTAGAGAATTAAGAAACCCAATCGATGTTATTCTCCCTAACGGCAAAATGTTAAAAGCGACTAAGATAGGAAGCGTAAACACTGTATTTAAAAATTATTATCATGATACCAATGTTGAATTAAAAAATGTTTTCTTAGTAGAAGGTATGACACGAAATTTAATAAGTATATCAAAGATAACTGAAAATAATAAAATAGTAGCGTATGGTAATTTTGTTAAAATTTATAATCGAAATAGACAATTAACGGCAGTTGCAGAAAAAATTGACGGTTTGTATTATATGAAAAGCCTTGTATGTGAGAATGAGAATAATAATGAAATTTATACCAATGCTGTTAAAATAACTGATAAAGAAAAATGGCACAGAGCACTTGGCCATATAAATTTTAGGTATTTAGATAAATTGATTAAAGACAAATTAATTGAAGGGCTACCAGATAAATTGGAAAAAGATTTTATGCAATGTGCAAATTGTAAACAAAGTAAAATGGCTAATGTACCGTTCGAAAATAAGCGTACAAGGGCAAAAGAAATATTAGAGTTAATCCATACAGATTTGAATGGGCCGCATAGAACTCCTGGTTATAAAGGAGAAAAATATTTTGTAAGTTTTATTGATGATTATAGCAAATATACTAAAATATATTGTATTAAAAGTAAAGATGAGACAGCTGATTGTTTGATTGAATTTGTAAACTTGGTAGAGAATCAGTTTGGTAAATGCATACAAAAATTAAGGTGTGATAATGGTAAAGAGTACTTAAATAAAAGAATTTATGATTTTGTTAAAAGTAAAGGTATTGAAATATTAAATTGTCCTCCATATGTACATGAACTTAATGGAGTAACTGAAAGGTATAATAGGTCGGCAATGGACATGGGTAGATGCTTAGCAAGGGAAGCTAAAATTGATAATAAGTATTGGCCAGAAATAATGAAAACTGTGGCTTATTTGAAGAACCGTACAATAGCTAAAACATATGAAAATAAAACTCCGTATGAAATTTTCTTTGGCGAAAAACCTAATGTTAAAAATTATAAATATATGGAAGTAAAGTTTTTGTAAGAGTGCCAGAAGTCTTAAGAAAAGGTAAATGGGATAATAAAGCTAATCTAGGAATTTTAGTTGGTTATAATAATGATGGTTACAGAGTTCTTGTAAATAATAAAGTTATGGATGTAAGGCACGTTGAAGTAATTGAAAATGAAAATGATCTGATTTCTGGTGAAAATGAAATTAATGTTATGAAAGAAATGATGAATGTGAAAGATTTAATTTTGTAAATCTAGAAAATGATAATTCTACGTCTACGCACACCTTCGGGGAACGTAGGGGTAGTAATAAAAATGAAAATGAAAATGCTGAATTAGAAAATTATAATGAAAAAATTGAGTTTGAAAATGAAAGAAATAAAATTCTAGAAAGAGAAAATGAACAAAATTTAAATGTAAAAAGATTCTCGCAAAGAAAGAAAAGCCCTGTAAATAGATATGGAAACCCAGTAACGCATTGTATCTCAGTAAATTATATTGATATAAATGTACCACAATCATTTAAGGAAGCGTTAAACTGCGAAGAGAATGAAAAATGGAAAAATGCAATGAATGATGAGATTAGAAAGCTAAACGAACATAAAACATGGATTCTAGTAAATAGAGAAAAAGGTAAAGATATTATTGATACTAAATGGGTATATACTAAGAAGTTAAATGGTAGATTTAAAGCTAGGCTAGTGGCTAGAGGGTTTAAGCAGAAAAATATAATTGATGATGTGTATGCTCCTGTTGCGAGCAATCAGGCCATAAAGTTTTTATTATCTTTCTGTTGTCAAAATGGCTTAAGAATTGAAATAGTAGATGTAGATTCAGCTTTTTTATATGGAGATGTACTTTCAGAAGTTTATATTAAGCAACCTAAGGGATTTGGTGATGGAACGGATAGAGTCTTGAAATTGGAAAGGTCAATGTATGGTCTCAGTGAAAGCCCACGAGACTGGTATAAATGTTTTAATGAATATGTGGAAAGTTTAGGATTTAAAAGAAGTAATGTAGAATTATGTTTATATGTACATAGTACAGGAGACGATAAAATTTATCTAATGAATTATGTTGATGATATAATTATATGTTGTAAAAATAAAGAAAAAATTAAAATTATCAAAAGATTACTAGCTAAAAGATTTAAAATTAAAGATATAGGAGAAATTAAAGAATATTTGGGTATCGAGGTAATTTATAATATTGAAAAGAATGAAATGAAATTAAGTCAAAGTAAATATATAGAAAAGCTAGTTGACAAATATGAAATAATAAATAGTAAACTTTACAATACACCAATGGAAACTGGATTAAATATCGAAAAATCTGATTGTTGTGATGAAAATATTATGTACAAAAATTTGTTAGGTGCTTTGTTGTATATTAGTTCGGGCACAAGGCCAGATATAAGTTATAGTGTAAATTATCTTAGTAGATTCCAAAACTGTTATACGAATACTCACTTTAAATATGCATTAAGAATCTTGAAATATTTGTATGCTATAAAAGATTTGAAATTATGTTACAATAAAAATGAAAATTGCGAAATCATTGATTGTTATGTAGATGCTGATTGGGCAGGCGATAAAATAGATAGAAAATCAACGACAGGGTATGTTGTAAGATTGTATGGAAATCTGATTTATTGGAAATCGCGAAAACAAAAATGTATTACCAAAGCGTCAACATATGCTGAATATGTAGCATTATCTGAATTAGTAACTGAAGGAAATATATAAAAGAATTATTAAAGATATTTGAAATTGAATTAGAAAAACCGATCAAAATATACGAAGATAATTCAGGCGCAATTAATATTGCAAAGTATGGTAATTTTACAAAAAATTCGAAACACATTGAAATTCAGTATCACTATGTACATGAGAGTGTAGAACAAAAATTAATTGATGTAGTTAAAGTGGATTCAGAAAATAATGTAGCGGATATCTTCACAAAAGCATTGTGTAGAGAGAAATTTGAAAAATTTAGAACATTGTTAAATTTAAAATAAGATTGTGTGTGAAATTTTAGTAAATCGAAAGTTAAAGATATAGTATAAAAGTAAGGAAGCGTGTTGAGTATAATACTTCTATACTATACTACTTTCGTCAAGTTCCTACCGTTCTCAGTTACTATAGAATAGAGTGTACATGTGTGCTACAGAGTATAGAGTGCGTATGCATAGGGGAGAGCTCGGCTCTATATGTAAAGCCTGCGTGCTCTCAGTTGCTAGAGAGCAGTCCGCCAGTCAAGTTGATATATAAGCCTTTCTCATATTATAATAAACTTAAATATTTCTAAATACACTCACTATAATTTATTTATTTATTAAACCTAACATCAACAGAAATTTTCTTAAATTATATGATAAACATTAAAAAAATTTTAAGGAATTTACGATATAATGGGCAAGTTAAATTGTGAAGTTCCCATTAAAAAATATACATTGTAATAAAAAGAGATTACACGTTAAAAACATTATTATTGTAAAATAAAAATTATTCAACAAAACAGATGATGATAATATAGTAAAACGTATTTTTAAATACAATGCTGTATACTTTTTATGTGATAACAAAAAACAATGAACGTATTTCATAAACAATAATTAAATAAGTCGGTTTAAATAACCCGGGGCCAAACATTCAGACGCGAAAGAACACGACCCGCGACCACCAATAGGGAACTTGCATGGAAAAATGTATTACGTCCGTCAGATAGATTATTGAAAAATAATTATATTTTATCAAAATAATACGGAAAAAATACTTTTCTGAAATTAAGAGTCATTAGGTTCCTTTGAATGATAATTATATAATATATATGGATATAATAATAATGGAAACCTGTATATTTCTTGCGCTACCGCAAGGTTTCGAAAGTCAGGACGGTCGGATTCTGCACATATGAATGTGGGAATTTGAAAATATAAATTATTGACCTAGTTATATTCTTTAAAAATCATATTTCATGATAAAATTTAAAACAATACATGAATTATGACTTTGATAGACTATACCTTTGGTTAATAATTTTGATTTTCAATTTCTACATACATAACATAACTATGTGTATTTTTATCACAATAAAGCCTTCAAAATCTAATCCAATATATTTATCTCTTAAATCCTTGCAGTAGCATAAGAAATGTACAGGTTTCCAGTATTGTCATTCAAAGACACCTAATGACCCTTAATTAAAAAGCAGGATTCTTTTAATAATATTTTAATAAAATATATTGAAATTTATTAACAATATATAGTTTTATTTAAATAAAGGAGCTCGATGTCCCTGCCTTCCAGCGATTTATGTATCTTGGTTTTATGTACAATATAAAGCAGCTATATGGATAAATCTCTACAACCTTTAACCTATGTGTCATAAACTTTAAATTACCTTTTTTACAAGTTTAAGTAAATTTTAACTGTTACATGCATGCTTATACTGTTGTTTAAGATTTAAATTTATTATTTTTCATATTTCTATATTGACTTTCTGTCATAAATTAATTATACTTATTAATTAAAAACTTGAAATATCATATTTTGTGTACGTCAAATGCCCGATTTCAAATATATTTTCGTTAATCCTCACTATAAATTACTAATTAAAAATATAAAAAAATTACCTTAACACTTAAAAAACATTCAGAAATCAAATAATCTGAATAATAATTACATTTTTCGCATAAAACCGGAATTAAGTGGATTTGAATATTGTCATAGATTTTGTACATCGCAACGCAAAATGTAGCTTAGTTTAACTATTTTTAGTATATAGATCATAAAAACAGTATTATTTTAAACAAGATGCTGCTTTATTTTTATTCTTAAAATAATCATAAAAGATTTAAAAGACTTTTAAATGGGCTGATTTAAAACCGAACGAAAAAAATTTCGCGTCTACAACGCTTGTTTATGTAGTTAATATTAATTAAAATGAATAAAATAAGTGATTTAAATGTAATATTGTCTGCATTTTTCACATACAATTATTTATGATACCCAAAATCCTTATATTTATCAGTAAAATTGTAAAAGTACATCGATTTGTCGCGTCTGCAATATTTATCCGCAACGCGCGTTGATTTAAGATAGATAGAAGATAGATATACTTTTTATTCATCAGAAGACAAAATCTTACAATTTCATGTACATGTAGTTATAATTATAATTAAAAATATCAGTCGATTTAATGTAATTGTTATCTTAACTTTCACTTATTGCATATTTCTTATTAAAATAATAATTCACTTTATCAGTTCGTCAGTTTATAAAATTTAAATGTAATGAACTAATCACAGTCAAATATCACAGAAAACGCTTCGTCAAAAAATAATAATACATAGAATAAAAAATAAATACAATAGAGATAACATATAAATATAAAAGAATACATACACATACTTTGCTAAATCTTTGCGTATACTATCACGTCTAAATTTAAAACACACTCATTCATAACACTTTAACAATCACGCTAATAAATACATTCACACCTAACTAACACTAAACATATTTAATAAATAAATAAATAAATTAATAAATAAATACGTCGAATAAATAAATAAACAAGATAAATAATTAAATTAAATAAATAAATAAATAAATTTAAATAAATAAATAAATTAAATAAATAAATAAATAAGTTTAAATAAATAAATAAATTAAATAAATAAATATTCAAATAAATAAAAAGCCTAAATAAATACTCGACTCGTTTTTAATTTTTGAACATACTCTTCACCATGTAATTGCTTAAGGTGCCTGCTAAACGCCGTTTTAAATTTACAAAAAGATGGCAGGCACCTCACACTGCTCGGGAGCGAATTCCAGAGGTGCGCACCTTGAACTCTGAATGAGAAAAGGCCCTTATCGGTGCGCGACCCCGGAACCGAGAGCTCTTTCATACCACCCCTACTTGAAGTCCTGGCCTGGTTTTTTTCAAAGAGGGCAGTAAGATACGGTGGCTGCCGCATGACAACCGCTTTGTAAAGCAGCAGCCCCATAAAATACTCCCTCCTCACCTTCAAATCTAACCAGTCCAGTTTTTTCCTGTAGGCGGTGATATGCTCATCCCGCCTAACACCACATATGTATCTCACACATGCATTCTGTAGACGTTGTAGTCGTGTCTGGAGCTCCCCTGACACATCAAGAAGAACCACTGAGCAATAATCTAAGTGAGGTAGTACCAGTGCACATGCCAGCTGCTTCCTCAGTATCTCTGTGGTGCTTGAACGGAAAAGTTTTAAGCTATACAGAGCCCTATTTACCTTTCTACTGACCGCATTCAGTTGCGGCTTCCATGTCAACCCTCCGTCCATCACCACGCCGAGGTTGGTGACTGTATCGACAAAGGGAACGTGTACGCCGGTCTGTATCTCAATGCCTTGCAAGTCAAGGTTCTGAACCTGTTTGATGTTGTGATCAGATCCAAAAATGATCGCCTTTGTCTTGCCGACATTGAGGCGCAGGCCAGCTGACGTTGCCCAGTTCGACACTGCTTGTGCTACAGCCGACATGCGACCGATACCATCACGAAGACCCTTCAGGGTCACTTGTGTGTAGGTTTGCAAGTTGTCAGCGTAAAGTATGTGTTCGACACCATCTAAGTCGAGTGCGTCTTGTAAGTCGTTTATGTACAGGCTGCAAAGCAGGGGTCCCAGGACTGAGCCCTGTGGAACGCCAAGATTGGTGGTTAGCCAACCTGAATCCCCGTTTGTGATTGTGACGACTTTCTGTCGTCTCCCCATGATATATGACTTAAGCCACAGGAGAACACTCCTGGAGAATCCCATGCGCATCAGCTTACGCAGCAGTTAGTGTGTGAGATGGTGTCGAATGCTTTGCTAAAATCAAACATTAACAAAATAGTCAATAGTTTTTTGTTGTTGTTAATGCCTGATCTTATGTCCTCCGTCAGTTTCAGTAGTGCTGTCTGTGTACTGTGATTCTGTCGAAAACCAGTCTGCATCGGGTCCAAAGTATTATTTTCTCGTAAGAAGTCAGTTATTTGGTCGTGTACGATTTTTTCAAGGACCTTAGAAAGGAAACTCAGTAGGGCATTTGGTCGGAAATCTGACACCGTAGATGGGACAGGCTTCTTCAAAGGCACCAACCGAGCTCCCTTCCAAGCTCCCGGAAAAATGCCACTGGACAGAGAGGAGTTAAAGATCTTAACAATATGATCTCCCACAAACGGAAGAGCCTTAGCCACTATACTTTGGGGAATGTCGTCTTCCCCTCTGGCTTGTGATGAGAAGTGGGCAACAGCCAGAAACACGTCCGAGAAGCTGACTTCTCGGAAAACAAAACCGTCATCACTGGCAGTGGTCAGGACGTTGTCAAGTTCTTCATCACCCTCATTTTGGGAGATCGACACCCCTGCAAAGTGGGCATTGAGCTCTTCCGGTGAGAAACCATGAAGCTCCTCTCTTGTCTTTGGCAGAAGGCCCAGAGCCTTGAGCTCTTTCCAGATATCTTTCTTATTATTAATCGCTTCAGAAATTTTATTTTGTAAAAATCTTTCCCTTGTTTCCTTCGTTCGTAATTCAGCTTCAGCTGCAAGGCCCTGATACTCCCGCCACAGTCTGTCGTCATTAGTCCGCGAATAGCGTCTTCGTACGGAGGCACGTTTTTTGTAAAGATGTATTAGTTCAGCATCAACCCATGGTGGATTTGTTTTCTTTTTCGGCATGAATTCTTTTAACGGTGCAATTTTATCTATCACAGCCATGAGATTGACACTGAGGCACTCTAATTGACTGTCAACACCCGCCGCGGGACCATCGATCCGCGACCAATCACAGTCAGCTAGGTGAGACAGGAGGTCGTCTTGCTGGATCGACTTAAAATCCCTGTAGCTGAATGATTCAACTACAGGGGATGCAGCAGTTTCGACCCCAATTTCGACCTCTATGATGTTATGATGACTGGGAAAAGGCGCCGGCCGATTGTCCCTGCTCAGTACAACGTCATTATTATCTGTCAAGATCACATCAATCCACGTGTGAGAATCCGTGAGATGATGAGTCGCACCATGATCAATTATTTGAAGGTTAAGATCATCAGCCAACCGTCTAACAAATTTCGCATCGGCTGACGTTCCGAGTAGGTTCGCATTCAGATCTCCCATAATAATTTTGTGACTAAAGTCTTGAGTATGTATCGTCAGTTTGTCTATTAAGTCAGAGCCCTGTAAAAACGGTACGTGTGGTGGTCTGTATATTAAAGCAACAAAGACGGGGGGAAGGCTGCCCTGCTGAACACTGCACATTAAATATTCAGGTATAAATGGCCTGCCCTCCTGTGTTGTTGGAGAGCCGCATAGTAAATTTGCCTTGAAAGTGTTATGAATGTACAGGACTAGCCCGCCCCCTAGTTTGTTGCGATCAAGTCTAAGTAGTGAGTAGTCATCGATCTGAATGAGATCACTCCCAACATCAGGGTCAAGGTGCGACTCAGCAACCCCAAAGAGATGGTAGGTAGGACGAGCTGAAAGGTGTTGTTTAATCATGCCAATGTGCCCCTTCAGTGAGGTAACATTGACAAAACCTGCCCTCAGTCCCTTACAGTGAACCCCCCCAGCAGTGTCTGCGGATAGTCAATTTTTTGCAGCAGTTGACGGAATTACATTATTATCAATTTCGATTTCATTATCAACAGTTTTTTTTCTCAGTATTTACAGTTTGAGATGGTTGATTAATGGCATATGATGCCACTATTGTCTGTAAATCAGCCGCAAATGAAAATTCATGAGAGACATCGCCATCGCGCCTCTTCACCAGGAAACAGCTCCCTCTATGCCAAACATATTTAAAATTAAGTCTCATCGCAAGGGCCTTGAGACTTCTATATTTAATAAAACATTCTTTTGTTAACAATTCATTTATAAAAATTTTCCCATTTATAATCCCATCCCTTGTGTCCTGGTCAAGAGCTGCAATGTCGACATCTCTAGCATGAAAGCCAGTGATAAGCTTTTTGGCTCGCATTATTTTCTCGCCTAACGCACTGCTGGAAAGGGTAACAACCCATGGTGACCTTCTACGTTCGCTGTTTGTATCTGCTAATGCCGCAGCTGTTGATTCTTCTGACCGAAGCAGGCGTGTGCCTATTATATCAATTTTTCGTGTTGATGGAAGGACACGGCACAGTATCGCGTGTGCGACGTCAACACGCTTAGAGACATCACCGTCGAAAATGTTTGAAATAATGAGCTCCGTATTACCGCTTTTAATGTTTTTACTGTGCATTGTCCCCCCATCAATCGTTTGCACCCGCGTGCTTCGTGCAGGTGATGCTACAGCGTCAGCATTGTCGTTATTATACTTATTCAAACGCCTAGACATTTTATTTCTACTATTTACAATTTGGATAAACCCGTCATTATTGCTTTCACAATTGTCAATTGTTTCGCTTATATCACTATAATTGTCGAGTAAGGTACTATTCGTAGCAGACGCATTATTAACAGTATTACATTTTTTTGTACTTATAAGAGAAACGGTATTGTTTTGTGTACTGGGGAGTACTGCGATTTTTTGGAATTCTATTTTATTTAGTATGAGTTGGTTATCTTTTTGGATGTTCTCAACATTTCTTTCAATTTTCTCAATAGTAGTAGTATATACAGAGGTAAAATCTTCTTTTGTTATTATTTTTTCTATTTTTGTTATTATTTCCTTGTTGTCACGTTCAACTCTATTGCTTTTATTTGTTAAATTTAGGAAATCGTTTTCAAAAGTGTTTAATACAAGATTATCAATTTTAGTCTGTGACTCGAGATTTGTCTGCTCTAGATTATCGATTTTTTCAATTAACATGCTATAATTTACCTCTGTATTGGTCAATAAAGTGTTCGTTTCTACGTTATTATCATGTAATTTTTTATTTTTAATTTTTAGGTTATCTATTTCTTGATAAAGCACTTGCTTCTCCTTTTTCATCTCCTCCAGCTGGGAGTGTTGTTTCGACAGTTTTTCCTCAATTTTTTGCAGCTTAGAGTCAATTGAAAGTGCCAAAGTATGTACTGCTGGTAACGTATTTAGCCTATTTACAATTGCCTCCAATCTGCCTTCAATAGAGGTGCAATGTCTAGCAAGTGCATTATCAATGTTTCTTGAAGTAGAATTCGCGTACTCCACTAGGCAGGAGACCGTTGTTCCCTTTTTTAACGCGGTACTATCTAGCATACGGATGACGGACGCATTTATATCATTAATACTGCTGTTATTTTTGGAGAAGGAGGACTGTGAAGTATTATTAGCTCGGTCCGCATTCTTGGCCGTGACGTCACTCGGGGATTCCCCACTGTGCTCTGCTCCTGTACTGGAAATGGGCGGGCCTAGTGACGTCACAGGAGACTGTGAGGCCAACCGGAGTAGGCTGCTGGTGGGGGCGGGGCCTAGCCCCTGCAACGGAGAGAGTGAGGAGTTGGTGGGCGCGGCCTTGCTCGCCTAATTGGTGCGAGCAGCTGTTGCAGGCCTTTTATTGGCCGGAGTGGACGCGGCTAGCTCCTTCTCTTTCCCACTCATATTGTTGCTGGCGTTCGTCGCGCGCGCGACTCCCGACTCGAACATCGACCTCTTCGAGTCGATACATGCCTGGCACGCTACCGCTTTAGTTTGTAGCTGCAGTGCATTCCTTTGTACGCGGGGACAGATACACCTTAAACTTTTTAAATTAATTGATAATACATTTTACGATAAAAGTAAGGCACTTATCATATATTACCTGATTTCTTCGGTAAATTTGAACATTTTATCAAAATATAACTATACAAATATTTAAAAAAATTTTTGAAGGTCGTTAGGTCCATTTGATTGGCTATAATGAAAACCTCTATATTTCTTCGGCTACCGCAAGGTTTATAGAGCCAATGTGATCAAATTGACGTTTTCAAGATTTTATTATGTTCAAAATACGTGTAGTTAGGATATGGGTGTGGGAATTTGCATATCAAAATTATTGACCAATAGTTATAGTCAATTTAAGCCATATTTCATAATAAAATTTTAAAAAATCGAAGAATTTTCTCTTAAATAGACTATAATTTTTGTCAATAATTTTTATATACAAATTCCCACACCCATACCCTAGCTACACGTATTTTGAATATAATAAAACCTTGAAAGCGTCAATTCGATCACATTGGCTCTCTAAATCTTGCAGAAGCCGAAGACATATAAAGGTTTAATAAATGTTTTAAAAATTTTTATAGTTATATTTTGATAAAATGTTCAAATTTACCGAAAAAAATTAGATCATATATGATAAATGCCTTAGTTTTACCTTAAAATGTATTATCAATTATTTAAAATTTTAAGGTGTATCTGTCCTCTTATACACCGCAAATTTAAATCATAACCTCTATTTATAACTAATAAAATTTCATAATAACAATACTAGACGTGATATGTTAGTATTTTATAGTCATGTAATCTATTTCGAGCGACTTGAAAATGAAGATAAAGAGAGACTATATGTAGCACGAGCGAAATAAAGATTTACACGAACAAAAAGAAAGGATTAAGCAGAAAAATAAATACAATAAAAATAAAATGTTATTGTCTTCTCAAAGGTACAATTAATAATATTTTAAGCATTTAAATTATTAAGAAATACGTTTATAATCATTTTAAATATTTAAAGATGTACAATTTATAGTTTTTATATCATTAAAATTATAAATCTTTGGCATATTTTCGAAATTAGGCACTTGTTTTCGGCTTGTTCGTGATTATATTTTAATAGTTTATAGTCTTAAGAAATTGTCTAAAAAACTTAGAACTATAATCCTAAATTAATTTTACCTGATTTTTAATGTGAAAAAGTTAAAGGTTCTAGAGATTTACCTATATGAACGCGAGAGAATTAAGCGAACGTGCGCTTTCAACCGGCTTCCGTTGCTTTCGGTCTATACACACTTCTCCTCTTCTCCTTCAAGCGCACACACACACTTCCCCTTCCGCGCTGTGATCAAATTATGTGTATAGTTCGGCGCTCAGCCGCTAGGTTCGCTAGCTCACGACTGACAAGAATCGCCCCGAATCCGCCCATGCTCACTGGCAATCTCTCTACTAATCTCTGATCAAGGCTCCTTACGAAGACTAGCATATTTCAGATTTATCTAAATATACAATTCAACCTTAAAACTGGTAGTTCTCGTCGGAGAATCCGAAAAGTGTTAATTTTTGTAAGGAGCATCGACTTAAACACTAGTTTTTTAAACGTTTAAGGTAGTTCTTCAGCTGCAGTAGTGCGCTGCAGTAACTTGGGGTTAAATTAGAAAATTTATTTTCTAAGATATTATATGGCATTATATAATGTGAAAATTTCACAATTAATAATTTCAAACGTCAGAATTTCGGTAGGCAGTGTCTAGAGTATCAAATATTCCCAAAAGTCCAATGAGAGTGAAACACTGCGTAGAGATATATATATATATACTTTGGACTAATGTATCTTAATAAAAGACTTCGCCTGCCCTATCAAACTTTTTTCTCCATTATTCGTATTGTTATTTTACATCATATTCTAGTTTTTTTTAAATATTTGTAAAATTTTCCCCTTCCTATGGGACTCAGTATAGGCTTCCTATGTTAAAATATGACATTGAAAGGCTCAATATTTCCAAATTTTATGTGTCTTCGAGGTTCAAAATTTTAACCACATATGACGGATACCTTTATTAACATATATACCAATGTTAAAGGATTTTTAAAGAAATCGAAAAATCTAAATAACTACCTTAAGGGGGTAAAAGGGTGTCTACGCCTGCAAAAAAAAGGGAAAAATGATTAGTGTTTATTATGAGTTTTATCGATGCAAAGTAATTACAAAAATAGGTTTTGTATTTAAAAATATACTTTTGATGATATATTTTAAGCCTGTTATATTACACGTAACTGTAATAAATTAGCAGTGCTGGAGCTCCAATGTTTCACTTTTACTCAAACATGAGTTTCTCGTACAAAAAACAGTTATTTTAGAAAAGTGGTCCATGACATCATGCTCTACGGTACATGTAATTAATAATTTTTGAGTGATATATATATATATATATATATATATATATATATATATGGGTCAGTCCATGACAAAACGCACACGGCTCTGCCCAAAAATGGTAAAGACTTAGAAAAACATGTATAGGGTCAAAATTTAGGGTTTTTTTATGTAGAATCAATAGCTATGTGGCGCTTTTCAAAATTTTCAAAATGGCGGTCCCAAAAACCCGATTTTCTGACAAGTTTTCCGAAAATTTTCCGATTAATCGTTCATAAAAATATAGATAAAAGACGAAAATTGTGAGTAAAGGTCATTTTATATGTTTTCGGGTACGCTGAATCCGAATCCGCTGACCGTTTAACCTTATCACTCCAGGATTTGCTCTAACCTCAAAAAACACCTCAAAAACACTCAAACAGTCATGATTATGCCTAGATAAAGGTTCGTGACGATGCATTTGTTCGTTTCAAGGGTCGCGTATTTCAAATCCAAGGTCCGTTTAGCTCGTTCAGTCCAAAATTTGCCCCTAGCTTCAAAATATTTTTCAAAAACGCTCGAATAGGCATGATTACGGCCAGATTAAGGATCGTGACCATAAATTTATATGTTTTCGAGATCGCTAATTTAAAGTCTAAAGTCCGTTTAGCCCGAGAAGCCCAAAATTTATCGCTAACCTCAAAAAGTACTTCAAAAATGCTCAGCGGGCATGATGACGGCCAGATGAAGAATCGTGACCATATATTTATACGTTTTTGGGGTCACTGATTTCAAATCCGAAGTCCGTTTAGTTCCATCAGCTAAAAATTTGTTTTTAACCTCAAAAAATACCTGACAAACGCTCAAATGGGCAGGTTCATGGCCAGAAATGGACGGTTATACTCTAAATACGCACTCGTACATATAGACGTATAGTTCTCACACGTATATAAACACAGTATTTGCATTGACTTTGAGCTAGCTTTCCATAATCATGACTTCAAAAAGGAAGAAGTCTTTTCGAACAGATCGATGTTGCAATCAGTTCAAATTGATAGCTCACATAGGCAAATCATTACGATAACTACCAGCTAGGCTTTGCAGACATTTCGGGCTTGCTTCTGCTGAGAATATGATTTGCAGAGGATGTAGGAAAATATCATATACTAGTAATGATACTCATAATGAAGACGGGAACCACAATTCCAACAATGATGATACGCATGATGAAAACGTGAATGACAATTTGAACAATACTTCTGTATCTAACAGTGCAAATGAAGATAGCCTAGAGAAGAATGTGCAATTAGATCTTGACAGTTCGACTTCTTCAAATGCTGAGGAAAACCTCCATGAAATCATCGAAGGTTTAAGAGAAAAATTTTCATCGTTGTCAGAGCACGATCCCGACAGGATAGCTATTCTAACCATACTGCCATCAAAATGGTCAATAGAGAAGATTTCTTCTCTATTCAATACTATGACTTACTCCATTAGAAAAGCTAAAGAATTAAAAGTCACGAATGGCTCTTTTTCTAGACCACCCCCAAAAATAGGTAAATCGCTACCACAAATTACGGTTAACAGAGTGAAACAATTCTATGAATGTGATTCTAACAGCAGAATTCTCCCAGGATATAGAAATAAAAAATCTGTTGAGATTGATGGAGAAAAAGTCCTCAAACAGAAGAGACTGACATTGTTTAGCTTAAAAGAATTATATTTCAAATTCTGTGGAGAGCATCCAGATACTACTATAGGTCTTTCAAAGTTTTGCCAATTACGACCTTAAAATTGTGTTTTACCCGGATGTAATGGTACTCATATTGTTTGCGTATGTGTGATTCATGAGAATGTCAAGCTTTTGCTCGATGCCATCAATTTATCTGACCTGATGGCTAAATCGGAATTCCCATTAAAAAACTATACCGATTGTCTTAATCTCATGGTATGTCGTAACTCAAATAGAGAATGTTTTCTTAACGAATGCAAAAACTGCCCTAGTTACGATAAGCTCAGATCCTAACTTGAATTAGGTTTGGAAAAAGCAGATGTAAAGGATATAACTTTTAGCTCTTGGCATTCGACAGATAGAACAACTATGATTACATCAAACATAACTACTGAAAATTTCCTCGAACTTCTTGGTCATCGGTTAAAATCATTAAAACCTTATGATTATATTAACAAACAACAATCAGAATATTTTAAGCAATTGAAGGGAAGCTTAAAGCCTGGAGAAATTCTTGTGTTACCAGATTATTCAGAGAATTTTGCTTTCGTTGTTCAAAAAGCAGCTCAAGCTTTTCACTATAATAATAATCAAGCCACAGTATATACTGTAGTTTATTATTATCGAAATGAAGGTGAATTAAAACATGGAAATATAATCGTGATTTCTGAATCAAATACTCATGACTCTGCAGCGGTGTATGTGTGTAATTCGATGATAATTGATTACCTAAAGAAATAACACAAAGTTACAAAGATTATCTACTTTTCTGATGGAGCAAAACAACATTTTAAAAATCGATTTAATATCCAAAATTTATGTAATCATGAAAATGATTTTGGTATCAAAGCAGAATGGCATTTTTGCGCGACGGCTCACGGAAAAGGCCCACATGATGGTCATGGTGGAACTCTTAAAATAGGAGCTAGGAACGCAAGCCTCCAAGCATCAGCAATCAACAGCATTTTAACAGCTAAGCAGCTTTATGAGTGGGCATGCCATTCAATAAAAAATATAAAGTTCTTTTATTATTCAAAAGTAACACATAGCAACACTCAAAGAAGATTAAAAAGACGATTTGACGAGGCTCCTTCTGTCCCACAAATTTCAAGCAATCACTGTTTTATTCCACTACGAAACAAGAGTATTATTATCAGAAAATTTTCAAGTGATAAAAAGGAAGTTGTTGTAGAGATTTAAAGTATAACCGTTCATTTCTGGCCATAAACCTGCCCATTTGAGCGTTTGTCAGGTATTTTTTGAGGTTAAAAACAAATTTTTAACTGATGGAACTAAACGGACTTCGGATTTGAAATCAGTGACCCCAAAAACGTATAAATATATGGTCACGATTCTTCTTCTGGCCGTCATCATGCCCGCTGAGCATTTTTGAAGTACTTTTTGAGGTCAAATTTTGGACTTATCGGGCTAAACGGACCTTAGACTTAAAATCAGCGATTTTGAAAACGTATAAATTTATGGTCACGAACCTTTATCTAGGCATAATCATGCCTGTTTGAGCGTTTTTGAGGTATTTTTTTAGGTTAGAGCAAATCCTGGAGCGATAAGGTTAAACGGTCAGTGGATTCGGATTCAGCGTACCCGAAAACATATAAAATGACCTTTACTTACAATTTTCGTCTTTTATCTATATTTTTATGAACGATTAATCGGAAAATTTTCGGAAAACTGGTCAGAAAATCGGGTTTTTGGGACCGCCATTTTGAAAATTTTGAAAAGCGCCACATAGCTATTGATTCTACATAAAAAACCCTAAATTTAGACCCTATTCAAGTTTTTCTAAGTCTTTACCATTTTTGGGCAAAGCCGTGTGCGTTTTGGCATGGATTGACCCATATATATATATATATATATATATATATATATATATATATATATATATATATATATATATAAGATAAATGTTTGGCAAGGGGAAGGGGTTGCTCCACCCTTTCCCCCACCCCCACCCAGTGGCGGATCCAGAAGTGGCGTCTAGCGGGGCGATGACACTGAGGGTGCCCAAATTAGTAAAAAATTAAATGATTACATAGCGAATGACAATATAATCAAATTTTTAAATTAATGCCTTTATATGCCATTTCCCCTTATAATATTAATTCTAATGTATGTTTACAGTCCGTCTTCACAAACCTATCTACAATGGAATCAAAATCTAACTTTATTTCGTAATGAATACGATAGTGTGAGACTAATAAGTCTATTTATCCTCAAATTTTATACTAAAAAATAAAAGCAGGCCTGGAAAAACCATTACAAAGCTTAACAGATGAGGAAATGTTTTTTAAATTATTGAATCAGTTGAAAATCCCTAAATTTCAAGCTAGGTGTTTCATAATTGAAAATATTAATATCTACCGCGAATAAGAGTATTGACAGTCGAAGCGGTGGGCCGGTGACGTGCAATGTAAACAATAACACACGAAAGAGAAGACATGAAAAACCCATTATTTTCTCGCTAAAACGAAAGAAGGGAAATCGATATTTCAATTAACTGTGAAAAATGTGACTCTTTTATTTTTTCGCGAATTAGAACAAGCAGTCGACGCGGGCGTGATAATGTAATACAGCGCATGCCGTTCTCTGCTACTTGCCTGTAGCTACGAGTGTAACACTCGTGTTACTTCTGTTTATTTTTTGTTTTATAAATAAATTCCTACACATGAAACATGCAAAGGATATAGTTTCTAATTAATTAATTAATTCATTCATACTCAAACTTATTTATACTAAAAAATAAAAAGTTGCGAGGGAATACTATTATAAAGCTTATCAAGTAAGGAAATATTTTTCAAATTATTCAATCAATTAAAAAAAGGCAATAAAAACCTTTGGTTGAATCTACCAAACGTTGGTTTGGATAACGAACAATTTTGGTACATGAACAAATAAATAATGATATTTAGGAAATCCAACAAAAGTTGTTTTTCCTTAAATGTATGGAAAAAGTTATGCATAACTTTCATAAATTGCTATGAAACTGTAAGAAGACCGGTAATTCTATGTATAAACAGAAGTTTAGTCTAATTAATAGTTTTATAAGTATGTTTTTATAAATTTTAATTTCAACGTGCATCAGAAAGTTGAATAAATATTTATAGATGAATATTAATGTATAAAAATTATTACAATAGTTGAATAAACGAAATAAATTCGAAAAATTTGAAATTTGCTAAAAATTTTCTAAGTTGGGCTTAGGGTTCATAGGTTACATTTTTTTTATTTATTTAATTCTAAATTGCTTGTCTTGGGTTAAGGTGATGTTAAACCCTGTGTTACTGGTAAATATGGGGAACCACTATTTTCATTCATTTTTCAATTTTAAGAAAATATCTCTATGGAAAGTTGTTCTTTTTGATTGGAACAACAACTTTCCATAGAGATATGTACTCAAAATTGAAAAGGAAATGAAAAAAGTAGATCCTCGTATTTGTCGGTGACAGGTTGCTTTAGCATCACCTTAATTGGGTTTTGAGGTTTATGCGTTTATTGATTAAATAATGATTTTCGGCTTATAGGATTATGTTTTTACAGTTTATGTGTTCAAGGTCAATTGGTTATTGGTTTAGGGTTTAAGTTAAGGATTCATGGGTGAACATAAAAAGTTTTCTTAGGGGGGTGGGAGGGGGGGCGATCACCCCCATCGCCCCCCCCCTGGATCCGCCACTGCCCCCACCCGACGAAGGCTTTGACCTATGCTCCGCTTTAGTACAAAATTATTTCATTTTTACAACCATATTATGCCACAATAAATGTAATACTAACTGTGAGGCTCGACGAGCTACCCTATGCGATGCTTTAGTGGCGTCTTTGCCGTATTACGCATTTATGATAAAATTTCTTTTAAACCTCTCGAAATATTATGAATCAAAAAAGCCATATGCCTCGCCTTCAATTGCAGTTTAATAGTTTCGCTGTAACTTTCAATACATATCGAATAACATTTATATATTGTTTAGAAAAGCAAAACTTTTTTAGTATGAAAGAATAGAAGATACGATTCTCTACACTAACATAACTCTTGCAAATTTACTAGAAATTATCATTGTTATGTTATTTAACATTAAATGTTAAAGCGAGACTCTATTAAAGTACCAATGAAGACGAGGCAATACATTTATCTCTACACCTCATAAAATATCTTATTAAAACAACCTTTTTTATATTTTACAAAATTTAGACATATAATACGTTCATATAAAGTGTGAATATTTATAGATATTATCTTTTATAATTTTCCCTATACTCTAAAGGTGCATTATTTTTTCTTTAAATCATATATTGACAAGCTCGTTTTCGGCGATGACTACAGAAACTTGTACTCTTAATCCAACTTTCTTGTGATATACACATGAGGTATTTCACAAAAAACGTCCGATAAGTGGTTTGAAAAGTGACGAAAAATAAATGATGAGACACTCCTCTGCAGTAGGGTGGTCCAAAATTTTCAAAGTTTCAATTTTCCTTCTTGGTAACCCTTTCAAAAGTTAACAAATGTGAAAGAAATAACTCTCCTGCAAGGCAGGCGCTGGACATTGAGCTTTAAAGGTTCCTACCTCGATTTCAAAGTTTTTTTAAGCACATTTATGCACTTTATTTAATAAATTTGGTAAAAAAATGATTAAAACTTTATAAATCATTGCAAAAGATTATTAGTAACTCGCCATATCACTAAAATAAAAAGTCAACTACATTCACTTCATAAAAAATTTCTTTTTCTATGTGAAGAGCCTTATGCGTTAAATGTTAAAAAATATGCTATCTTTGAACATATTTCAAGATTCTAATTTTCAATGATTTTTCAAAACCCAAAACTTAATTGAATTGTTCGAAATAGAATCTACATAAAAATTGGCAAACGCAAATAAACATAAATATAGAAATTGTTCCAGTCTTAATATTGTGTAATTTTGCAAGGCATTTTAAATGGTATATGTCAAAGTTTGATGTAATTTGCTTCCGACAGTTTACGTCATAGAGACTTGTACATAATTTTAGTTAAAAGCTGATAACAAGACCTGTAATTTCAGTGGTCCCAACATTTCTAAAGTTATTTGGATCAATCGTTCTATTCTTAATATTACGAAAAATTTTAGGTAGTAAATTGGAACAATGCAAAATACGGTCCTACAACGTGATCCGCAATTTACCACCTGAGAATTTTCATAATATTAAAACGGACATAATTCTTGATTCACACAACTTAAAAAATGCTGCGTGCTCTTAAATTAAAGTTATTGTTACCAGCTTTTAACTAAATTTATGTACAAATCTCCATGATGTAAACTACCGGAAGTAAATTACATCAAACTATGACCTAAACCATTTAAGATGCGGAAGAAATTGTACAATATTGAGACTGGAACAGCTTCTATATTTCTATATATTTACGTTTGCCAATTTTTATGCAGATTCTATTTGGAACAGTGATTCAAAAACATTTTGGGTTTTGAAAAATCATCGAAAATTAGAGTCTTGAGAAATATTCAAGCATAACCTGTTTTTAGTGAAAATTTGACGCATATGGCCCTTCACTTACAAAAAAAATTCTTTTAGATTTTCAAAAAATAGTATATTACGATACGTGTGACCTAAGTGGCCCATAATTGCACGGCGCGTAGTTAGCGCCCGATACCGTCGCGCCGCGCAATTACGGCCACTTAGGTAACGAATATCGTATACTATTTTGTAGCATGAGTGACATAAACCCGCCATCGACATAGGGGAGGGCCGGCCGGGCGAGGGCCGGGCGAGGGCGGGCCGGGCGTGGAGACGGGGGGTTCGGGGGGGGGGGGGCGAAGCCATCCGCATAAATCAAATAAAAATATAATCCAAAAAACATAAAAAATAAATTAAGAAAATTACAAATCGTATAAACTAATTATTATTTAACCAAAATTCATTAGTTAATTAATAATCAATGTCAACCTATATACATTGTTTGAATAGAACCTTATATAAATAAGATATTTTGTTTTTTGAAAAAATAATAAATGTTTATTGTTAACAGTTAATTTGTATATATTTATTTACCCTATCTTGAAATTATTTAAATTAAATTTTAATAAATTTATAATATTAATAATGAAAAAAAAATGAATACTGAATTTTAAATTGAATTCCAGATTGAATATTCAAAAAACGCGCCAAATTGTCATATACAATCAGTTGAACTAACCTCTTAATTTGAAGCATTATTTTAAGGATTTATAATTATTCTCTGATACTTGGCATGCGTATTTACCAGGTTTACTACTTCTTCTTTCTATTATTATAAACGAAAACGTTTATTTTGAGTGTTTTTAGTCTTTATTATAGGATACTACGGATCTGTGGCCTATGTGAATTCATTATTACACTGTGTAATAAAGCGCTACTTAGGTCACGGATAAGCGTGGCCTAAGTGCGGGTTTAAGTCACACAGTGCTATAAAAATAATAATTTTGGTTGATAAAAAAATACTGGATAAAAACCCAGGAAATAAGTGATTAATAATCTGCATCTGGATGAATCAAGAACTTTAAATCACTCTAAATAGGCTGTATTGGTAATCGATTAAAGCTGCTGGCATAAAACAGTGAACTTTGTTTATTACTAGTCTTAAAAAGCACATTCTCTGAATATTGAAGTCTGCGGGAACGGAGCTTGTCAAGCAGGCGGATGCGTGTTCATTCCCCACAGGCTCTCGATAAAAGAAATCAGCTTCTGGACGAATTTATGACAGCTCATAATTGGTCTGAAGGCTGCCTTCACAATCATTCAATGCTGTTCACATAAAACAGTGGAATTGGTTTAATACCTGTCCAAAAAAGCATATTCTTTGAATATTCAAGTCTGCAGGAACTAAGTTTGGCAAGCAGGCGGATGCGTGATCCCTCCCCACAGACTGTAGAAGAAAATGTACATCTACACGTATTAAGCAACGCATAAACTAGCTGTAAAGGAAACGTACACGGAGAGAAGTTTTCTGGTAGAAGGAACGTGCCACGCAGCGGCTGAAAAGAGCTTGACATTTCTCGGTGGCTGTCACGGTGTTTTCCCGTGACAGGCATCGAGTAAAGCAGTGAAGGCGATCACTTGTTTTTCTCTCGCCCGTCGGTACGCGCGCAACGCACGACGCTCACTGCATTATGCACATAATACGTATAAGCAAGGCATGTGGCCCTCAAACTCTTGAGTAATAAGATATGGAGCTCATGCCACTTTAACAATTTATGTGGCCCTTAGCCTACAAAGTCCTTAACATTAACTCTAATTTTTATAAACTTTATTTTAAAAAGAATAAAATATATTTAGATCCATTAAAAGATGCCTTCTATCTTTCTTCTATTTTTAAACTAAGTAATATCGAAGCTTCATTTCAATGGTTATAAATTAATAAAACTCTTTTTTGTACATTTAACTTTTACAATTAAATATCATGCAGCTCTAAATGAATATATATATTAATTTCTATCATCATTAATCATCATTAATAAAGTATCATATAGCTATGTATAACGCTCAGAACCATAACAGAATAAGTCCATTTTCGAAATTTAGTAAACGTCCATAAAAATGTTGAAATTGTGAATCACGCCAATACTTACCTGATTTGAACTTTGCAATTCATAAAAGTGATAAAATTCATCAGATTTCACTTTTTTATGTCAATAATATTGAAATGTTTGTCACATATAACTATGTATATAAATGTATATAAACAAAAATGTTTTCTGCATTTATTATTTGAGACAAGTCAAAAATAAGAACGTGGTCTTCTTTCTCTCGATCTGTTTATTTTAAAACTAATTTGAAGAATGATATCGCTATTTTCAGAAACTATCGGTATTATAAAATAAAACATAATTTTTTTCAGTAACTTCTATTGAAAATGTATGTAACTGCCTTTAATAATATAATATACATATTTTGATAATATAAACTCTAATTATATAATCAAAATTTTTATTATGACAGACAGGTTGTACTAAAGTGGATCTATACTTATTTTTTTTAAATAAAAAAATGTTATCACACTTTTTCAAGCTCAACATTTGTAAGAACATTATGGGGCCTGTTAGATTTAAAAAACTTTGTTGCGGCCGAGGTTTAAATCCTCGCGCCACGCGGCTGTTAGAGCGCGTCGTCGGTCACTTGTCCGACGCGTGACCGGTCGTGTCATCTCTGCGGGAGGTTTATTCCGCGTTATTTTTTCCACTACTTTTGAGGCGGCGCAAGGGGAGCAAAACTCCTTGCTCGCCCGGATTTCGGCCTATTCCGCTCTACTCGCGGCTCTATCCAGAGCACCTTGACGACCGTGCGCGAACCACCAAAATTCAAACCACGTGTCGCCCTTTTCTTGAGTTTCAATCTATCTACCCTTTTTTTTTACACATTTAAACACTTAATCAGAGATAATTATAAGTAATTATTTACAAATAGAACTCGACGTGCAATAAAAGCTATTATTATTTAATGTTACAAAAATAAGTGCATTTAACCGTCACTCGCCTCACACATTTCCGTCTCATTACGCACGCGAATTAACCACGGCAAATGGTGTCTCGCTGCACCCGCTCGACGTTAGCACCGCGCTGGAATACCAAAATTAAAGTTCAGCCGGTTAACGCGCGAACCATTGGTCCTTCGAGCCAGATTTGCGTGCAGGAGGCGGAGTACGTGAGTGAATGTAAGTGCAGTGATTCTATAATAGTGCTACCCGATTCGGACTTGAATTTCGCGCCGAAAGACTCCCGATTCTGTGCGACAAAAATGACTTTCCCGGTATGCAGTGCTTTTTAAAAAAAAAAGTGACAATTAAGGGATCAGAAAATTGGGTTGTACATGCATTTTGACCTGTGGAATATCATTCGAAAATTCGCCAAGAAATTTCGAATCGAAATTCCAAGGTCAAGGTCACGTGATTTAAATCACGCCATAAGCTCGCAGACGACAGCGCCGCGAGAGTGAGAAAGACAGAGTCTACCTCTACCTCTGCTCCCCTCTCTCTCGCCCGCCTTGTCGCCCACCACGCGAGCTGTAGTGCACGCGCGCACGCCCGCGATCACCGCAACAGCCTCTAAGAAGCGCCCTGCATTACCGATGCAGCGGCCGTACTTGTCCACGCTGACGTAGTATGATATCGACCCACGAGAGGCACGATAGCTGGACAAATCGAGGCCGCTCATCCCGCGGAAGCCGTCGAGCTCCAACTGTCGTCTGCCGGAACACGCTGCAGCTATAACCTCAAAGCTGTGGGCTCTCTGGGAGGACCAGCAAAACAACTGGTTACGTTGTACTGAAACTAAGGGACTGCAGCAATAAATCGGATAAGTATCGCAGCCTATTTAGCCTCTAGTACTGCTAAATTGCTAAGGCCTGCTACAATACTGCATCCACTTACTGCTATCTCCTTGCTGTTGCTGCATTTTCCTGTTTCGTAGTTTGCTAGTTTTTTTTTTTTTTACATTAGTTGCTAGTGGCTCTTTGCCATATTGGGTGATTTGGATTATTAGTGTAATCTCGTACTTATACTATCTGAATTTCTAGCCTCAATCATGGTGGACAAGAAGATGCTAAAACAATTGTCGGAAGGGCAGTTGATACGCAATTTCATCCACAATACTGACAGGAGTGCTCCAGGGACCCTTACACTGTCAGTGCTAAAGGGGAGAGAGGCCTTATTGGAAACCTACTGGTCCAAGGTTCTCAATCGACATGGTGAGATGGAAGCCCCTACGGAGATGGATGCTATAGACAGCTATTAGGCAGATAACCTCTTTGCCACTTACGAAGAGGCCTACATTCTGGCCAAGGCAGAGCTGGACAGCAGGATCGCAGTCTTGCAACCACCAGCTTTAGAGGTGAAACCTGCTACGTCACAACCAACCTGGAGTGGCGCCCTAGCCACATCTTCGCTTCCCAAGCTCCCGCTGCCTAGATTCAGCGGAAAGCAGCTTAAATGGGAGACATTCAAGGAGCGCTTTAGTGCAATGGTGGTAAATGTGCCCACGCTCTCCAACGTTACCAAGCTGCAGTACCTGTTGTCGTGCGTTGAAGGCCCAGCAGCCAAACGGCTCAATAATTTAGAGATGGTGGGTATAAACTTCGCTGTTGCTTGGACGAGTTTGACCAAACGCTACGACAACCAGAGAGTGAGGCTGTCCGCTCAGCTGTCACGGATACTCAGCTTGTCCCCCATCTCGCACAGGTCTTCTAGCGAGATTACCCGCATTTTGGATGAAGTTGACGAGGCAATCCGTGCCCTCCGTTCCCTGGAGAGACCGGTAGATCAGTGGGACGACTGGTTTACGGAGATAGTGGCCTCCAGACTGGACACTTCAACCAGAGAAGACTGGGAAAAGTCCTTGGAGTCGACTGCTGGCTTTCCTACATACACACAGCTGGTCGACTTCCTCGAAAACCGAGCCCGTTCTCTGGAGACGGCAATTGCTTGCACACTAGTCCAAAACTGGAAGCTGAAATCATTGAGGTTTTAACACGCTGGAGATTTTTTGCTTTTGTTTTTTCAGCAGATGTTGTTAAGATGTTCCGCCAATTCTCCATGGATGAGAGAGACAGAGATTGGTTCCGGATTGTATGGCGAGACACACCGCAGCAGGAGCTTATAGATTTCCGCATGCGCACTGTCGTTTATGGCACAGCTTACGCTCCGTACCAAGCAATCCGCGCCTTGAAGCAGCTAGCGTCCGACGAACGTCATGCATCACCCAGGGCAGCAGAGATTCTGGAGAATCATATCTACATGGATGATGCATTGGCAGGGGCGGACACCCTGTAAGAAGCTCTCCTCGCTCGGAATGAGCTTATCGCCACGTTGAGAGCGGCGGTGATGGAGCTGAACAAATGGTCAGCCAACGAGCCTGCACTGCTCGAAAACCTCTCCACTACCCCCAGTGCGGTGCGTTCGTTCTCGGAGGACGATGTCGTAGCCACCTTGGGACTACAGTGGAATACGAAGAAGGATTTTTTTTGTTACAGAGTCACGCTGCTCCCAAAGGCCTCTAAAATCACCAAAAGGGTGATGCTCTCGGAGATTGCACGTCTCTTCGACCCTCTCGGCTGGCTGGCGCCTGGGTCACTATGCGAGAGCAGCTTCGGAGCCTCGAGCAGCTGCGCATCCCTCGCTGGCTTGAAACGCGAGAATCCGCAAAGTGGTACCTGCATGGCTTTGAAGATGCCTCGACTTATGCTTATGCTGCAGCTGTGTACCTGGTCACCGAGGTTGAGGGCGAAAGTTGAGGGCGAAGGTAGCTCCGATCAAGACAATCAGCGTCCCACGGCTGGAGCTGTGCGGAGCCCTACTGCTGGCTCGCCTACTCAACAGCACCCTGTCGATGCTGTCGTCTCTACCTGCGGAAGTATACTGCTGGTCAGACTCACAGGTCGTGCTGGCCTGGTTGAGTAGGCACACCTCAAGATGGAGGACCTTTGTGGACAATCAGGTTAGCGACGTCCTGACCTTGATGCCAACTACATTATGGGGACACGTGAGGACCTCAGAGAATCCAGCGGACCTCGCTACTCGAGGTATGATGCCCCTGCAACTACCTCAGCACTCCCTTTGGTGGAAAGGCCCTGCTTGGCTCACCACCTGCTGGGAAAAGTGGAAGTCTGCCGAGAAGTACCATGTGACCATTATCGACGAGAAGAAGGACTGCCTTGCCTTCGCCACGTCGCTCGAACATGCTGAAGAGAAGCCGATGCAAGCCCTCTTAGCCAGATTCTCAACATGGTCAAAGGTATTGCGAGTGATTGCTTATATTTTCAGGTGGCAATCAAATTCACGAGTCAAAAAGGGAGATCGAGCGGCAACGACTCTGAGCGCTGAGGAGCTCGAGCGCGCACGACGCGCTATTATTCTCGCCACACAGAGAAACTATTATGAGGTTGAGACAACCTGCCTGCGCGCTGGACGAGCGCTGCCTACCACAAGCGCCCTCCCCCGATTCCTGCCCTTCCTGGATGCTAAGGGTCTGATGCGGGTCGGAGGACGGCTGCAAAACACATTTCTCGGGGAAAACGAGAGGCATCCGATCATCATACCCGGAGATAGTCATCTGGCTGAGCTTTTAATCCGGGATGCTCACCTTCGAACGCTGCATGGAGGACCCCAGCTGGTATTGAGCCATTTACTGCGTACGTTCTGGATCGCGCATGCTTGAAGTAGGATTAGACGACTCACTCGTCAGTGCATCCGATGCACACGCTTCCAAGGCCAACTGCAAACGCAACAGATGGCCCCGCTACCAGCCTCGAGGGTAACTCCAGCGAGACCCTTCGCCAATACGGGACTGGACTACGCCGGACCCTTTCAACTGAGGACTACAAAGGGCCGTGGACATAAGGCTTACAAGGGCTACGTATCCATCTTTATCTGCATGGTTACAAGGGCGGTACACGTGGAGGTCCTATCAGACTACACTTCCCAATCTTTTTTAGCTGCCTTCAGACTGTTCGTGTCGCGGCGAGGACTCTGCAGGGTCGTATACAGTGACAATGGCACTACCTTCCAGGGTGCCAGTGCAGAGCTCCAGCGGCTGTTCGAGGCCACGTCTCAGTTCAGCCAGGAGGTTGCTGAGGCGATCGCAGCAGACGGAGTCAGCTGGAAGTTTATTCCACCTCGAGCACCTCACTTTGGCGGTCTTTGGGAAGCCGCAGTCAAGGCCTTTAAGCATCATCGTCGACGAGGTGTTGGGCGACTCCACGCTAACCTTCGAGGAATTCTCCACCTTGGTTGCGCAGATAGAGGCTTGCCTCAACTCGAGACCGCTCTGCCCACTCAGCAGCGACCCGAGAGACGTTTCGGCACTCACACCAGGCCACTTCTTGATTGGTTCGGCGCTGTCAGCCCTTCCAGATCCCTTCGATCCACAGCAGTCTGTTTCAGGTATACCAAGGTATCAAATGATGCTGCACATGAGGAATCACTTCTGGAAGCGCTGGCAGGCTGAAGTCCTACGCCAGCTACAACAACGCTCCAAGTGGCTCACACCGAACGCGATGGTCCGTGAAGGAGGTCTGGTGATTCTCACGGACGAACTACTGCTACCTACGAAGTGGCCCTTGGCGCGGGTCGAGGGCCTCCACCCAGGAGCAGATGTGCTGACTCGAGTCCTGACTCTGAGGACGACCACCACGACTCTTCGACGGCCTTTGGTGAAGGTGATTCGCCTTCCGGTAGAGCAGGAGCTCGACCAATCTGCGGATTTAGAGCCGCCGCCGTCGACTTCGACACCTGCATCCCCCGGTGCTTTCACGGCGGGCGGCGCTGGGGCGCCTTACAATCACTACTCTCTCTCTCTCTTTTCTCACTATATTCACCCACACTTCTTTCTTTTCTAAAAATTTTTTATTCTTATTTCTATCCTATTAATGTACTTTCTTCCCTTTCAGGATTTTCTTTTATATTTGCATTTTTTATTTTCTTTTTCTCTATCTACTGGCTTTGTTGCAGTTTTACAACGAGGCGGGCGGTATGTTGCGGCCGAGGTTTAAATCCTCGCGCCACGCGGCTGTTGGAGCGCGTCGTCGGTCACTTGTGGGACGCGTGACCGGTCGTGTCATCTCTGCGGGAGGCTTATTCGCAGGACGTATAGCGCCGAGCCCAACGCCTCCCTTCCGCGTTATTTTTTCCACTACTTTTGAGGCGGCGCAAGGGGAGCAAAACTCCTTGCTCGCCCGGATTTCGGCCTCTTTCGGTCTACTCGCGGCTCTATTCAGAGCACCTTGACGACCGTGCGAGAACCACCAAAATTCAAACCACGTGTTGCTCTTTTCTTGAGTTTCAATATATCTACCCTTTTTTTTACACATTTCAACACTTAATCAGAGATAATTATAAGTAGTTATTTACAAATAGAACTCGACGTGCAATAAAAGCTATTATTATTTAATGTTACAAAAATAAGTGTATTTAACCTTCACTCGCCTCACACATTCTCAACTCCTTACGCACGCGAATTAACCACCGCAAACGGTGTCTCGCTGCACCCGCTCGACGCTAATACCGCGCTGGAATACCAAGATTAAAGTTCAGCCGGTTAACGCCCGAACCAAAATTTCATAATCAACAAACCATTCAATGAAAATAAGTAACTTAGCATCGGTAGGCGTACCAATGTAGAACTGAATATTTAAATGTGTTGTTCCCGAAATTTATTTTTAACTTCAAAACGTTGCACATTTAGCGTAGGTGGATCTAGCTGTAACTATCTGCAAGTTAGTCTTATTTTTCAAGAAATGTGTACATACACATTTTTGCCGATAAAATATGTAAACAAAAACATGGTATTTTTAGAAATCGGTATATATTATTATTTTTTGTTACTAATAACATATTAAAATTTTGAAACAAAATTCGGAATGTATAAGAATTTTGTAAAATCAGCATAGGCCCACCTTAAGGGGACACATTGCCTTATAAGATAGCGAAATAAGCATTATTTTTTTTTTTTTTAATTGTTAATAATTTGTACATTTGTACAAAATATTATTTATTTTAATAAATATAATACCTTTGAATTAATTTGTACATTATCTTATTGCAGTAGTAAAATAAAGATATATATTCCACCTAACTTTGTTAAAATTTTGATAAGTATACACGAAAAAATTCATTCAAAATAATTATTTTGGCAAATTTTTTCTTTTTTTTACAAATTCTTTAATTAAAAGTATTTATCATTTTTAAAAACGCTAGTTTATTAAAAATAAACAATTTCAGAAGTTTTTTCTTTATTTTGGCATCAACTCAACTTTTTAAAATTATAAATATCATTCTAATATGCACTAAAAAAATGTATGGTACTGTCAATTTAACTTAAAAGAAACTTATTTTTCCGAAGAACTTCAATTATATTTGTTGTACAATATGAAAAATGTATGTATAAGTTAGTAATGTAATTATAAACATCGCCATGTAGATTTTTTTAACTCATTCAGTAAAACAGTAAAAGAAGAAGAGTAATCAGAAAACTTTTGTTGTTACCTTTTTACTGCATACTTACATAAGTGTTATAAACTGAAAAAATGATACTTTCAAAAAATGGTAATACTTATTAAAGTATTAATTAATTTTTGTAAGGTAAAGATGGGGACGTAATAAATTAGTACAATAAAACTTAACGTAAAGTTAAACTTCTATTTTAAATAAATTTATAACTAAAAATACCATGTTTTTGTTTACATATTTTATCGGCAAAAATGAATGTGTACGCATTTCTTGAAAAATAAGACTAACTTCCAGATAGTTACAGCTAGATCCACCTCGCTAACAGTGCGAGGAACGTTTTGAAGTTAAAAATAATTTCGGGAACAACACATTTAAATATTCAGTTCTACATTGGTACGCCTACAGATGCAAAATTACTTATTTTCATTGAATGGTTTGTTGATTATGAAATTTTTTTAATCTAACGGGCCCCATAATGTTCTTACAAATGTTGAGCTTGAAAAAGTGTGATAACATTAAGTACAACCTGTCTGACATAATAAAAATTTTGATAATATGATTAGTTAGAGTTTATATTATCAAAATATGTATATTATATTATTAAAGACAGTTACATACATTTTCAATACAAGGTACTGAAAAAAATTATTTTTTATTTTATAACACCGATAGTTTCTGAAAATAGCGATATCATTCTTCAAATTAGTTTTAAAATAAACAGATCGAGAGAAAGATCATGTTCTTATTTTTGACTTGTCCCAAATAATAAATGCAGAAAACATTTTTGTTTATATACATTTATATACATAGTTATATGTGACAAACATTTCAATATTATTGACATAAAGAAGTGAAATCTGATGAATTTTATCACTTTTATGAATTGCAAAGTTCAAATTAGGTAAATATTGGCGTGATTCACAATTTCAACATTTTTATGGACGTTTACTAAATTTCGAAAATGGACTTATTCTGTTATGGTTCTGAGCATTATATATAGCTACATGATATTTAATTGTAAAAGTTAAATGTACAAAAAAGAGTTTTATTAATTTATAACCATTGAAATGAAGCTTCGATATTACTTTGCATCTTTTAATGGATCTAAATATATTTTATTCTTTTTAAAATAAAGTTTATAAAAATTAAAGTTAATGTTAAGGACTTTGTAGGCTAAGGGCCACATAAATTGTTAAAGCGGCATGAGCCCCATATCTTATTACTAAAGAGTTTGTGGGCCACATGCCTTGCTTATACGTATTATGTGCATAATGCGGTGAGCGTCGTGCGTTGCGCGCGTACCAACGGGCGAGAGAAAAACAAGTGATCGTCTTCACTGCTTTACTCGATGCCTGTCACGGGAAAACACCGTGACAGCCACCGAGAAATGTCCTGCCGCGGCGTCATTGTCTTTACCAGCGACAATCACTGCCTAATTCTCGTACGGCACGCCGCCACGCGGTGATGAGCGTCAAGCTATTTTCAGCCGCTGCGCGGCACGTTCCTTCTACCAGAAAACTTCTCTACGTGTACTTGACAGTCGTTAATACTACCCGTACTGAATAGTGGAATTTATATTACTATAGTCCGATAAAGCATATTCTTTGAATATTCAAGTCTGCAGGGACTGAGCTGGGTAAGAAGGCTAATGCGTACTCAATCCCCACAGACTCTCGTTCGAAGAAATCAACATCTGGAACATTTTAGCATAGCTTTAAATTTATCTAAAGGAGCCGTAGTTTACAATCATTAATACCACCTGTATAGAATAGTGAAATTTGTCTATAACTAGTCCGAGAAGGATATTTTCTGACCCTTTAAGTCTGCGGGGACTGAGCTCCGCACGAACGCAGATGCTAGGTTTTGACGAATTTCAATGATTTTGAGGTTGCTGAATCAGAATATATAGATATGTATGTGTGCGTATGCGTGCGTGTGCGAGCGTGCGTGCTCACGTATGCATATATGTGAGTATATATGAGTATACGTGCGTGTAAGTGTACGTATGCGTGCGCTTGTATGTGTGGGTACGTATATGATCAAATTTTATAATCACCATAGATTTCGAAGGCGTTTATATTTCGTGCTGAAATTTAGCAAATGTATAAAATATAGCCCAACATACAACTAACTAGGTTTTAAAGCTAAATGGTCAATGCTTACTACTTATTGTAAAAGTTTTGAATTTAGAATTTTCTTTTTAAGAACAAAAAAATATTTGTCGAATTTTTGTGTGTTAGATAGTTCAAAATTATGCATATTATCGCAAAGTAGACGTCATTTCCTTTCAATATATCTAACAATTACTTTAAAATTATTTCTGTTAAAGATTAATGACGCAAAATTTGCCATGCATATGGATCAAAATGTTTTCATACCTCCCACATACAGTGAAGAACCTGGGCACGAGCTAAATAATTGTAGATTTATAATTATAACATAATTGTTTATTCCTAAAGTCACTTTGATCAACCTAAATATTTAATAATTAATTGTGTATTAAATCTCATTGAGAAATCAATCTGCTAAAACAGTTAGCTGCGGTTCCTATTAATTCTAATTTATTAAAATAATTAAAGTTATAAAATAAAACACCAAATGTTGTGGTTAATTGCTCAAGTAGTAAAAAAATACCTCTTAAGGTAAAGACCGTTCAATGGGCATGGGTTCAAATCCACGTCAGTCCAAATTCTTCGGGAACATTTAAAGAAAATGCCCTGAGTGACTTTAGAGTAATATTTATAATCTATAAAGAATGTTTCTGAAACATGTGACTTGATCGTTTGGATGGAGATTGAACCACTGGCAATCGTTATTAGATTGAAATAAGAATCTAATTGGCTTCCATGAAATTCTAAATGTCGATGACATATTGGCAAAGCAATGTATATGAATACAAGCAATATGCGTATAGCGGTGCGGATTTTTTTAAGAAACTTCTAAGAAAAATTATATTTTTAAACGCTTTTCAATAGATACTTGTATAAAAGAACACTTAAATTAATTTTTTGCTATCCTAGTGATTAAAATTTCATTAATTTAAGAGCAGAATACAAATAACCATTTTTAAGGTTCACATCTAAATATCACATTTAGAGCAGGTTTTTTCTTTAAAAAACCATTCGATGCAAAGTTTTGAACTATTTTTTAGTTAACTAAGAGCTGAAAATAATTTTCTCCTTTCCGGGTCTATAGATGAGCTCCAAACAATTAACCCGTCAGTACACGCGCTTTTCTATCCATATTTTACGCACTTTTCAAACCTCGTTTTCAGTATGTATTAATAACTAAAAAGTAATTTTTTCATGTGTTTTCTCTTCCTTTTTGAAGCTAAAAACTTCCTTAAAGAAGTCATGAAGGTTTCATGATAAAAACAGTTTATTTTCACCATGGAAAAGTCGCGGCAAATAGGGTAAGCGTCGCAGAGATTATTCAATTTAAATCTACTTTTTCACCCATATATCACGACATCTCTAAGCTTTAGCGTTGTGCTTTTTCTTGTATATATTAAGCAACTTTACGTATTATATTGCACGAAAAAATCCAAGAACTGGAAAGATAATGTTATATTAAAAATATTGTTACATACAGAAGTAATGTTGATTATTGTAAAACAATATTGGTGGCGAATATAATGATGTTATATTGATAATAAATACATATATAATGTTAAATTGTTGAAAAGCAATAGCTACAGCATTATGAAGGAAAGAGAACAGAATGAAATCAGCTACACGCAAAGGTTGAGCATGTGTTTTTATCTCAAGTGCATTTTCCCGAAAGAAGGTCGTAAAAAAAGGGCCAGCGTTAGCGTTCTCGACAACAACAAGCCAGTGTAGCTTTGACTATCGACTATTATTCCGATAGAGTTCGTAGCAGAGAGTGCGAAACGCGATCGCCGGGCGATTGAAATATGTTTACAAATAGTCGCGTTCGAATGAGCGAAAATGTAAACGATAGTTTTGCGCGAGCATTCGAGAATACGTTAGCTACGTTTAAACAGTCTAATCAGTCTAGCGAAAATTCATGTTTGTTAAATAGGATGACATTGGCTAAACATCTGCAATCTTTCTCGGGTAATCCTCTTGACTGGGTGCCCTTTAAAAAATCATTTGATATGTCGACGCAGCTCGGAACTATACAAACGCGGAAAATATAATGCGTCTTTTTGATGCATTAAATGGAAAAGCATTATTTATTGGGGGTGACAGTAGAACCGAAGAAATTATGAAGACGTTGGCAATGAGATTTGGAAAGTAGAAATTAATATTGCAAGAAATTTTGCATGAGATCAGAGATCTGCCAAGTTTAGAATCACGTAATATTAGCTTGGTGGAGTTTGCGGCTATATTTAGAGTCGCAGTAAGAGTGATGAAATCAATAAGTAAAATTGAGGGATACTTATATAGTCCGGAGCTCGTGACTAATTTAATATAAAAACTGCCAAGTGCGATGGCTTATATATTAGATATGCGGCTAACGAAGGAAAAAATCTACCGGACTTCGTATATAAATTCGTATATAAAGCCGGGGTTATTCTTTTTGAGTCAAATGAAAGGACAGACCGTCACCATAAGGAAAGGCCTCAACATTCTCGTAATAAAGGGAAAGGAGTTTACGCGGCTCACAATGTAAACGAGGATTTTGAGGCGAAGGAGATCACCCCCAGAAATAATAAAGTTCGATGTGCTCATTGCGATTGTGGTCATAATACCGATATTTGTGCTCATTTTGTAACACAATCTGTAAATCAACGATAGAAAATAATGAAACAAAATGTCGATGTTTTAATTGTTTTGGATACGGACATATGCAGATCGCGTGCAAGAAACCTGCGTGCGTAAAATGTGGTCGAAAACATCACATACTACTCCACTCACTTGAGAGAAATGAGAGAAATTATAATGCTTCGCGAAATGGAGTTGTAGTAACAATGCAGACGGATAAATGACTAGGATTACGTTCATATTTAAACTATACACCAGTACTACTTTTAGGAACGCACGGCTCAAAATTTAATCTACGCGTTATTAAATGACGGCGGACCGTAACATTAATTAATTCTCAAATAGTCGAAGAAATATGAGCTACAGTAAGGCGCGCGAATGTAGTTTTGAAAGGAGTACTAGGTGAAGGTGCGATTACGTTATGTACCGGAAAAGCCAATTTAGAATTAAAAGTAATGGTTCGCCTTTTTGATTTAACAGTGTGTTATTAGTCCGGAATCTCGCGCTCGCAGCTCAATGCGTGAGTCAAAAATTGGTCGATATTTATACGAAGGAAACAGGAGTAAAAATAACAGCCTACAATGCCGCGCCCGATATGATTATTAGACAAGACAATTTTAGGTTTCTCGTTCGCGAACTAGGAAATGGGGCATTTGTCGTATCACGATGTTTACTAGGTTGGGCGATTCATGGTAGGGTTTTTGATAATTATTTGGAGCGAGTGAATGCGATTGAACGAATAAATTCACCATTATTATATGAGGAGAAATTAGATAAATTGATTAGATCATATTTTGACATTGATGCGTTAGGCATAAGTACTCGAGTTAAAACAAAGAGTGAAGATAGGCTCGCTTTAATGATTTTGGATAAAACAAGTATGTATAATCAAAAAGAGTGGGAGGTTGGTTTAATATGGAAAGGGATGAAAATGCGTTTCCCGATGACCGAGTTACCGCTCTTCAACGATTATATTCGTTCGAAGGAAAACTAGATTACGATGACGCGTACGTGAAACTATATTATAAAGAAAATAATCGATTTTTTTAAAAGGGGTTTACACAGAAAACAAATGATATTCAATTCGGAAGAAAAGCTCACTATTTACCGGATATCGGTGTACAAAATGTAAATAAACCAGGAAAGGTATGTGTAGTTCTTGACGCGGTTGCAAAAACAGAGGGTGAAAGTTTTAATGATTTTTTATTGTTAGGTCCGGTTTTTTAAAATCACTTCCAGGAGTTTTAATGAGATTTAGGCAATTCGCGTATGCAATAAAAGCCGATATTCGTGACATATTCTTAAAAATTAAAATTCGTGCAGAAGATCGAAACGCACAACGGTTTTTATGGAGAGGCGCGGACAGGACAAATAAACTAATTGAGTACGTTATGAGTTTGATGTTATTCGGCGTAAAATCATTTCCCTGTACAGCGAAAACTGTTATATGAATGACTTTTTAGATAACTGTGAAACGATCGATGAAGCTTCTAACCGGGTTCAACAAGCAATAACGATACATGAATTTGCTAATTGTGAGATGCACGGATGGGCCAGTAATTCGGGCGATGTTTTAAGGGGATTACACGCGAAAAATGACCCAAATAACCAATGAAAAGGTTCTAGGTTTAAATTGGCTAAATTCTATTGATGAATTAATGTTCAATTTTAATAAACAAAATATTACTGATGATTTTTATACTGAGCATAAGTAACCAATAAAAAGAGAATTCTTAGGAATAATAATGTCCGTGTTTGATTCTCTTATGTTCCTTACGCCGTTTACGATTCAGTCTAGAATCTTAATGCAACAAATTTGGGCGAGTGGTATAAAAAGGGGTTGAAACTTTACGCGATAATGAGATTTCAGGCTAGGTTGATGCTAGGCGAAATTCGCCGAGTCGGTCCTGCGACGGAAAATGTACCTCGATGAGATAACGGCCGAAGGCATGAACGAAGAGCTGGGAGAAGATCCGACACCCCATCATAACCCAGGGATGGCGGACGACCCCATAGAAATGGATGTAATTTGAGATGATGGGACGTCTTCTTAACCGAGGATGCACCATTTTCTCTCACTGTATACATGTCGCGGCGAGGGATAAGAAACCTTCTCCTTCCATACGGAGACCGAATGCGCCGGTTCGAACGCGCGTATGAATGAGACGGATTAGATCTAAGCGCCCCACGCGGGACTTTAACGATGACCGTTTTGACTTGTTTCAGATCTAGGCAGAAGCGGTCGTCCAGATGACGCAAGAATGGCACCACCCTAAGGTAATGTGATAAACGGTACTAGGGTAGGTTCCGCCAGAAGCGGAAAGGGTGGTAGGTTTTAGTGGGTCGGTTTGCGATGTAACAACTGTGTAGTTTTTTCACGTTTTTGATTATTTTATTTTTTGTCCTATATTATACACACGGCGGTTGCGTCCCCAACCAGCCCCACACTATCCGGCTGTGCGGACCCAGTCAGGTGTGTCTTAGGTGGCATTTCCTACATACCCTCGAAAAAAAAATTGATAATAAATACATATGTAGTGTTAAACTGTTGAAAAGCTATAATTACAGCATTATGAAAGAAAGAGAACAGAATGAAATCAGCTACGCGCAGAGGTTGAGAATGTGTTTTTGTCTCAAGTGCATTTTCCTGAAAGAAGGTCGTAAAAAAAGGGTCAGTTTTGGCGCTCTCGACAACAAGCCAGTGCAGCTTTGACTTCCGATAGGTTCAGACGTGTAACAAGTAGGAAAAGCATCGGCTTTTAGCGTAAATGCATCACAGGAATATATCGGCTAGGCATTTGAATAAATATAATATTGGAAGTTTAAATTTTGTAATTTTTTAAAAATAATTTAATAATGACAACATTTTTTTTTGCAATATTGAATCTGTATTTTTATATTATTTTGATGATGGAATTTGTGAACTAGTATATGTAAAATGGTAGTAAAATTCGTAAATGAGTTTGTGTAATTTTTTTCTCGTTCTCATTGTTATTCATTCTTTTTTCAAAAACAAAAGTTTAAAGATATATGTTCTTTCATCTTCCCAATCACTATCATTAATATCCACGACAATCATATCATTTGATCTTAAATTTATAACATTTATTAATTATGAGAAATGTAGAATTTATAATCATTATACAAGATCAATGTATAAATATTTACCTGGAATTTGTGAAACTTTTGTATTTTGATTGTTTCTTCTTTAATTTTAACACAGACACAGCTTCCATGGTAGGTAGATAGATAGATAGATAGATAGAGTTCACGTCAATGTTGATGTTTATGAGTTGAAAAAGAATAGTGGAATTTTTGTATAACTCTAGACTTATAAGCATATATCGCGACGATTCGAGTCTTTTTCTAATGCTGCTGGATTAAAACAGTGAAATTTGTATATTACCAGTTCAAGAAAGCATACTTTTTCAAGATTCTAGTCTGCGGGGAGTGAGCTTGTCAAGCATGCGGATGTGTGCTCTCTCCCCATAGACTCTCGGCCGAACAAACGTACATGTACACGTATTTAGCAACGCTTAAACTTGTTCAAATCGAGTCGTACTTGACAATAGTTAATATCGCCTTAGAGAATAGTGGAATTTTTATATAACTCCAATCTTATAAGTATATTTCGCGACGGGACGAGCCCACGGGGAGTGAGCTCCGCACGAACGCGGATACTTGCTCGCTCCCCGCAGACTATTGGTAAAAGAACACTGTGTCTCGACAAATTTAGCACAGATTCAGATTGCTTTGCACAGGCTTCATAGAGAATCATTACAGGCTGCTCGATTAATACAAAGGAATTTGTGTATTAACAGTCCAAAAAGCATATTTTTTGAAGATTCTATAGACTGCGGGGAGTCAGCTTGGTAAGCAGGAGAATGTGTGCCCACTCCCCACAGACTCTCATCAGAGATAGCGTATGTACATGTATTTAGCAACGCTTAAACTTGTTCAAATCGAGCCGTACTAGACAATAGTTAATATTACTTTAGAGAATAGTGGTATTTTTGTATAACTATAGTCTTATAAGTATATTTCGCGACGGTTCAAATCTATGAGGAGTAAGCTCTACACGAACGCGGATACTTGGTCTCTCCCCGCAGACTCTCGGTCAAAGAAATCTGCATCTGGACGAATTTAGCACAGCTTCAAATTATTCTGAACAGGCTGTCTTGACAATCTTTTTATGCTACCCAATTAAAAAAATGAAATTTGTATATTAGCATTCCAAAAAAGCATATTTTTTGGAAGATTCTATAGTTTGCGGGAAGTAAACTTGACAAGCAGGTGGATGCGTGCTCACGTCCCGCAGCCTCTCGGCGGGGAAAATATACATGTAGACGTATTTAGCTTACGCTTATGTCTGGTTAAAACAAATCGTACTTAAAAATAGTTAATATTACCTTATGGAATAGTGAAATTTGTCTATAACTAAGTCTTATAAGCATATTGTCTGACGGTTTAAATTCTGTGGGGAGTGAGCAGTAGATAGGCTGTAGGCATACTGGCTCTCGCGGGTTCTGTATCATGCCAAAGTGATACAGAATCGGTCGTGTGTATAAGGCCTATCCCTGTTTGTCCCCTTCTCCAATTTTTGAGCATTCGTATTGTATTTTTTAAGCCCCTCCAATGGATTTACCCCCTCTCAAAGTGATACAGAATCTGTAGTGTGTATAAGGCCTATGCCTGGTCCCTTCTCCAATTTTTACCGGATTCGTATTGTGTGTGTTTTAAGCCCCGCCTCTGAACTGTCCCCTCTTAATGTGATCTAGAATTCGTATCTGATTTTTTCTATCCCCACTCTGTAGGCCCGAATACGTAAGCGTTTTACTCCCACCCGAAGAGAGGGAAGAGCTCTTTGCTCCTCTTTTCAAAGAAACAGATGGCAAGCGTAGGAAATGGAAAGTAGCCGAAAAGAATGAAAAGAAAGGGTCAGCCTTTCTTTCCTCTGCTTTTAAAAATAGATGGAACGTTGCTCACTGACTTTGCTAGCAATACACGTCATCGTCGCAGGTATGCGCTGTAGATGCGCGCAGATAGCAGGAAAATTGCATCAGTAAACGGCCTTCGAGAACTTACTGTGCGGAGGCGCAAGTTTGAAGGTCCTCGCGCAGGTAGTAGTAAATTACATTCCAGCAATAAATAACCTTTTGAGAAAGGCATACTGCGCGCATACATTCGAAAAGTCTATTTTCGAGCCAAAACACTGTCAGTTTTTCTCCGCAATACACGCTATACTACAGTATGTCATAGCGTGTGTTAAAGGTCCTTGTGCAGGTAGTAGTAAATTGTCCCCAACAATACACGACCCTTAGAGAAAGGCTTACTGCGCGCACACTTGCTTTTTTTTTAGGCCTATACGCTGTCAGCTTTTCGGCGAGAAAAGATTTATTACAGCAAGGCTTGGTACAGGTTGAAGAACTTCGCGCAGGTGGCACTTTTCCCAGCAATAAACAACCTTTTGAGAAAGGCATACTGCGCGCATGGGTTCGAAAAGTCAATTTTCGAGCTAAAACACTGACAGTTTTTCGGCGAAAAACGATTTATTACAGTAAGGCATAGCGCGTGTTGAAGGTCATTGTGCAGGTAGTAGTAAATTGTCCCCAACAATACACGACCCTTGGAGAAAGGGTTACTGCGCGCACGCTTGCTTTTTTTAGGCCTATACGCTGTCAGCTTTTCGGCGAGAAAAGATTTATTACAGCAAGGCTTGGTACAGGTTGAAGGACTTCGCGCAGGTGGCACTTTTCCCAGTAATAAGCAACCTTTTGAGAAAGGCATACTGCGCGCATGGATTCGAAAAGTCAATTTTCGAGCTAAAACACTGACAGTTTTTCGGCGAGAAACGATTTATTACAGTAAGGCATAGCGCATGTTGAAGGTCCTTGCGTGGGTAGTAGTAAATTGTCTCCAACAATACACGACCCTTGGAGAAAGGCTTACTGCGCGCACGCTTGCTTTTTTTTTTTTAGGCCTATACGCTGCCAGTTTTTCGGCGAGAAACGATTTATTACAGCAAGGCTTGGTACATGTTGAAGGACTTCGCGCAGGTCGCACTTTTCCCAACAACTTTGACGCCAGCTTCTAGAGATGCACTTTCTCGTCATCAAGATTGTAGAAACTTTCACGAAAAAAATGTGTAGGCGTGGATGTGACCGACAGGGAGGTGGTTCTTAAAAAATTCTGGGAGGAAAATTTCTGCAAGGCAGGCGTTTTTCTAATTAAGGGAGGAGAATTTTTAACCAATCGCAGAATTTCTTGAATAAGTGAAAGAAGGGGTAAGCTCTTCTGACGATATAAATTCTAGGGCGCAAACTAGGGTCAGTCAGTAAACTTTCAAATTTCAAAAAATTATACGAACTTGAAATTTGAAAAAAAAATTCGAGATGGCAAATAGCAAGACGAATTTGCAAATGATGCGGGATCGTATCCGGTGGCTTATTTCTAACGGGCCCACATTGCTCATGATGCTTGACCATGTGTCGTGGGCAATGGATGCGATACATTCATGTAAGTATCATTTTATAGAATTTTATTAATAATAATTAAAATAATATCATGTTAAATGTTTATTTATTTTTCAGTACCACCACTACCCCCTGTTGCTGCTATGCAACAGTTATACGAGGGAATAGTACCTCAAGAGAGCGCACCGGTTTCTCGCTCGCCGAGATCAAGGTCGAGCTCGAGATCCAGCTCGAGTTCCAGCTCGAGTTCCAGCTCGAGCTCTAGTTCCAGCTCTAGCTCGAGCTCAAGGGGCAGCTTAAAGGCTGCGAAAGGAAAAAATATACAGGATGTTGGTCGGATTCCAAAAATTTCATCGCCGAGCAGCAGCAGCGGCAACAGCAACAACGAGCGAAAGAGGAAAGCTGAAGGTAACTATTTTTTTATTAATTTTTTTTTTATGTAAAACTTAAATAAGGTAAAGTGCCCAGTACTTGGACAAAACGAAAATTGTGACCAGTACTTGGACCGTGACACAAATTGTAATTACTGATAAAGATGATAAAAATATGTATTCGTTGGCATTCATTCGGATAGTTTATGATGTGTAGTATATAATTTAACCAAAATTATCTTAATTTACGTCTTAAATTTGTTATAAATGTAAATATAACATTTTGAGGTTATGTCGCGAACTGTAATATGCCGAATGTATTGTACAAGTTTACGTCCACTGCTTTTTCTGAACCCAGGAGTTGGACACATTTAATTCATATGTCCAACTACTGGGTCCTAACTATGTCCAAGTACTGGGACCAGCTTGGCATATGATGTCCAACTACTGTGACGTATAGTTGAATTTTTAAACTTACTTTATTAGTATAAAAAAGTATGTAAGCGTATTTTTTCTTGTACTAATAATAGTAAAACATGCCGAATTAACGATTAGATTAAAGATTTGGGAAAAATATTGAGTTTCGGCTCTATAAACACTGATTCCGTATTTTCGTTTCAAAAAGTGTCCAAGTACTACCTACTTTACCTTAATAAATAATAATCTAATAATTTGTTTTTTTTCTTTTCTTTTATAGATGAAGCTGAAAACCAGCCAAGGCCGAAAACGCCTTCCACGCCACCCCATTTGCATACGATGAAGTCACCTTCCAGGTCGACAAAGATTGGTAAGAAATACAAAAATTTTAAATTTCATTTTATTTTAATATTTATATTATATTATATTTTAAAACTATTTTTTTGTTGCCATTTTTATTTTTTCAGATCTAGTGAAGGACGACAAAGCTTCGCTTCAAAGTAAGCAAGCGAAACGAGATTGGCTGCGAATGCACAGCCGAGTGCAGGATAAAACGAAGATAGCAGCAACAGTAGCATCACCATCACTACCATCACCTCCACCACCACCACCACCGCGACCATCAATAGTAAAACCTCGCATCGTAGAAGATGTGACATTCATAGAATAGATATTATGTAATAATATATATGTAAAAAATAATTATTTTATTATATATTAATTTTTAATGTAATAAGTGTTTTTTTGAATATAATGAAAAAATATTTTTTCAACTTGTTTTCGTTTATTCCCCTTGTCATTTCCTCCATTTTCCTTTTCCCGATATTGTCTATATGATGAACAATGCTTTATTCTAATTAATATAAAATATCCGCAGTAACACCCACATGTACCCTATGTTTGCTATAGATTTATCTATTATATTTTAATTTTATATTTGTGAAAGAATAATATCGTAAAATGATTTTACTTTTAATTTTTTTTTATTCAATCATCAAGCTTCTCTTTTTTTACAGAATATTTAATAACAATTTATTTCCAATATACACATGAGTATGTATTCCTTTTAGAAATGATATCTACTTCATCTTGGCCAAATTTAGCATCCAAATAATCTAGTAGCCATGCTCGTATTGAGATAACACTATGTACAGCGCATATAGGTTTCTTTCTAATGCAGAGAATGCGATTAAAACATACGTAATGCTTATCGCTCGATAACGTTTCTAGTGATGGACATGCAAAGTCTTCAACGTTTGAAATTAATCTGTAAATAAAAACAAAAACGTAAGAAATACGAGCATAGAAAAGTAAAAGTATGAAAAAGTATGAAAAAGTATGAAAAAGTATGAAAAAGTATGAACAAGTATGAAAAAAGTATGAAAAAGTATGATAAAAGTATGAAAAAGTATGAAAAAGTATGAAAAAGTAATGAAAAAGTATGAAAAAGTATGAAAAAAGTATGAAAAAGTATGATAAAAATATGAAAAAGTATGAAAAAGTATGAAAAAAGTATAAAAATAGTATGAAAAAGTATGAAAGTAGAGTCATATTATATATCACTTACACATTTGGTATGAGATTTCTTAGCCATTGCACTTTCTGTTCTCCCTTAACGTATAATTTCTCAATCCCTTGCGAGCAAATTTGGAAAATTCGTTGAAGACGATGATAAGGAATATCACCAGCGTCTCATGCAATTCCATGATGATACTTCTCCACCCAGTGAGTCATACATTTTTCTTCTGCTGTCAGTTCTTCCAATGTCATAGGAGGTTTAAAGAGGTATGCAGTCGGTAAAGCAGTTTTCTTTAAATTGAGAAAACTTACTTCTTTGAAAATGAAAGAATCCTCTGCTATTCTTTGGAATCCTTGAATGTCACAAATATAAACATTCTCTTCTTGAAATAGCAGTATGGCATTTCTGAACATCAAGTCGTAGTCACGTGTTCTAGCCATCTTACAGCTCTGTAGTTGATAGTTCAGTACGAAGTGAACTCGGAGAATGAATAGGAAAATTCTCTCATCCTGATTTTATAACAAGAAACTCCGCCTCAGGCTCTTTTAGGATTGGTCGTTCAAAAAAGAAAGTATATTCTTGATTGGAGGGATGAAAAGCCGCTTTTTGGTTGGTTCAAACGGAAGAAAATTCATCCCTCCCTTAAAAAATCTCCTTCCTCTTCCCAAAAAGAACTATTTTAGTTGGTTCAAATGAAAGAAAATTCATCCCTACCTAAGAAAATCTCCCTCTTCTTCATTTTATCCTTGGTCAGTTATTTGAATTTTCTACCTCTACTTACGTCGACATTGCATACAAAAAGGGAAGCAGTTTCTTGGATAAGCACAGTTCATCTATCGCGGTCAACGAGTTTTAGTCTTGACTATCGTGCACGTTTGTGAAGTCCTATTCTAGTGTCTATTTTAGTGCTTTTACAGTGAGAAAAAAGCAAATATGGCATCCATCGATCTTTTTGAACGCCTTGTTCAGCTTCTTCGTGATACTTTACAAAGTGTAAATGATTTAAGTAATAACGATATTCATTATTGGTTGGACATGTGTAATTCAACCATAAAAGAATTAAATGAAAAAATTGCAAAATCTAAACTTACAAGAGGAGAGAAATAGAAATGTCAAACTTGCATGACTCATCTTTCGTGCGTGCAAGTTGAATTTGAACAACATCTTCAACGAGGAGGTAATCTACAATCTGAGAAAACAGAAGCTAGTGTAGAGTGGCGAGATGTGCAGTCGGCATTCCAAAATCGAATCAAGACTGGCGTAGTTGTAAATATAAAACACATGGACATTGTGAGTTTCTTAAGTGATGCACAAAAGCTCTTCAAAGTTAAGGCACAAGAATGCTGAGAAGAATACAATGCTGTGAAAATAAATTCAGATTTTATCTCGGAATTTTCTATGCAGAAAAATGGAGAGGAAACGACCGATATTAAATATTTCACGAGTGAAAGTGCTACAGTATACATGTCAACAAATTTAGAGGAATGGTTTAAAGACTATATCAAAGAGCCCATTCTTACACAACTAGAAGAATTTCAGGAAAAGGATTCCGGCTGGACATTGAAGAGTATTAAAAGTTTGTGTATAAATATGAAAAAATATTCTCCATTCAAGGGCAGTTCTTATATTCCTCTCCCAAAGTTTATAGAAAACAAAAAAGCATGTGTTAATGTTCATAACAATGACAATCAGTGTTTCAAATATGCTATTCTTTCAGCATTATATCCCAGCAAATATAATTCCAACAGAGTTAATCAATATCGTGTACATGAGAACGAGTTGATCTTTAGTGATATACAGTTCCCAGTAAAACTGAAAGATATTTCAAAATTCGAAAAATTGAATAATATTTCAGTAAATGTATACATGCTCAGAAAGTATGGTTCAAAATTTGAAGTATCGCCTTGTCACGTTACGTCAGAAAAGAAGGCTGAACAAGAAAATCAAGCAGAAAAGGAAGATCAACATGTAAATCTACCAGAAAATAATAATCAACCAGAAAAGAAGAGTAGACATGTAAATCTACTTATCATTCAAGATTTTTACATTGATGAGCATGAAGAAAATAATTTTGCTGATGGTGATGAAAGTATGCCTAAATACCATTACGTTTGGATCAAAAGCATGTCTCGTCTTCTGGGTTCTCAACTGTCTAAAGCTAATAGAAAATCATACCACTGTGAAAGGTGTTTACAAGTTTTCTATAATGAAAAAAGATTGGAAATTCATGAAAATCATTGTAAAAATATGAATAATTGCCGAATCAATCTGCCAGACTCAAAGAACAACATTCTCAAATTCGAAGATTACAAAAAGAGAGAAAAAGTTCCTTTCGTTATTTATGCTGATTTTGAATGTTTATTGAAGCCTACTGAGAATGAGAATGCTTTTCAACTACATGAAGCATACAGCATAGGTTACTACACAAAATGCAGCTTTGATGACAGATTATCTGTCTATAAATCTTACAGACAAAAATTTGGAGATCAAGAGACACCTGCAGAATGGTTTGTTCGAGAACTAAAATCAATAAGTGAGAAGATAGATCATCTGTACAAGAATCCTAAACCAATGAAACTCACAGCTCTAGAAGAATTATCTTTCCAGAGGTCAACTGTTTGTCATATATGTCGAAAATCAATCCGTGATGAAGAACTTGCAGTGCGAGACCATTGTCATTTTACAGGACGGTATGTTATTAGTTTAGTTATATTTAAAATTAATTTTTGGTGATTCCCAAAGAAAAAAAAAATGAATTCTTTTTTCTCTTCAGTTTCTGAGGTGCAGCTCACAATTCATGTAATTTAAATTATAAGAACTCAAGATTCATTCCCGTTGTTTTTCATAACCTCAATTATGATACTCACTTCATTTTGAAAGAGATCGCTACTTCTACATTGATGAAAGGACGAGTTAGTCTAATACCTCATAATAAGGAGAAATATATTTCGTTCATGAAATACGTAGATGACTGCGACATCAGCTTTAGATTCATAGATTCTTGGCGTTTTCTACCATCATCATTGGAAAAACTCGCATCATATCTACAAAACGTGCCTATAGCGGTGAAAGAGTTTCGATCAGATAGATTCACAGATGAAATGATAGATCTTCTCAGACGGAAAGGTATATTTCCATATGATTATGTAGACGCATTTGATAAGCTATCGTCTACAAAATTGCCAGAAAAGAATGAGTTTTATAATAAATTAACAGATTCCCATATTGCTGAAGAAGACTACAAGCATGCTGTTCGAGTCTGGGATAAGTTCAATATAAAAACATTGGGAGAGTATTCAGATCTTTACTTAAAAACAGATGTTCTACTATTGGCTGACGTTTTCGAAAGTTTTCGAGAGACATCTCTTAAAGCTTATGATTTATGTCCTGCTCACTTTTACACGACTCCAGGGTTAACATTTTCAGCAGCTCTTAAAATGACAAAGGTGGAATTAGAGCTTCTTACAGATATTGACATGCTAATGTTTATTGAAGCAGGCATTCGGGGAGGAATAAGCCAGTGTTGTAATCGATATGCTAAGGCAAACAATCCATACATGGGTTCTTCATACGACGAGAAACAGAAAACGAAGACACTCTTATATTTTGATATAAATAATCTGTATGGGTGGGCGATGGTACAGCATTTACCGATTGGAAAATTCAAATGGATTGACTTTGAGGCGAATCCAAGCTTCTTCAATACACCACCAGATTCAGATATAGGTTACATTGCTGAAGTAGACTTGGAGTATCCTGAGGAAATACATGATGAACATCGAGACTTCCCTTTCTGCGCAGAGCACCGTGCACCACCTGGCTCAAAGCAGAACAAACTTCTCACTACTCTGAACGATAAGAAAAAGTATGTAATTAACTATCGAACACTCAAACAGGCGCTGGATAATGGACTTCGTTTGAAAAAGGTGCATAGAATTCTGAGTTTCGAGCAGAAGGCCTGGCTTAAACCTTATGTCGAATTAAATACTGAGAAGAGAAAGCAAGCGAAGAATGAGTTTGAAAAACTCTTCTATAAATTATTAATTAACGCTGTCTATGGAAAGTGTATCGAGCAAGAGCGGTCTCGTGTTGATGTACGATTAGTAAATAAATTCACAGGCAGATATGGGGCAGAAGCACGCATAGCTCAACCACATTTTCACAGCTGTGCAATCTTTGATGAAAATTTAGTTGCTATTCAGCTAAAGAGAACAAGTATCACAATCAAGAAACCGATATACGTTGGTCTTTGTATCCTTGATTTGTCCAAGACATTAGTTTATGATTTCCATTACTCGTATATGAAACAGCGAGTAGGAGAAAAATGTAAACTTCTTTATACAGATACTGATAGTTTGATATATGAAGTTGAGGACATTGATATGTATAAAATAATGAAAGAAGACATTCACAGGTTTGATACTTCTGATTATGATGAGAATAATCAGTTTAACATTCCACGTGTCAATAAAAAAGTCCCAGGATTAATGAAAGACGAATGCTGTGGCAAGATCATGATGGAATTTATAGGTTTATGAAGCAAAATGTACAGTATTTTAGTTGATGGAGGAGAGACAGTGAAAAAAGCCAAAGGTATAAAATCCAGCGTTGTGAAGAAGACAATAACTTTCGAGGATTATAGAAGATGTCTTCACGATCTTATTATTGTAAAACGTGATCAATGCAACATTCGTTCAAAATTGCACATAGTGCATACTGAAAGACAGAATAAAATTGCTCTTAGTCCTCATGATGATAAGAGATTCTTATTGCCTCAGAGTACAGACACTTTACCTTGGGGTCATTTTCGAATCATGGATGAGCAGATGGCGCAAGCTGCACTTCGAATAGAGGAGGATGCTGAAAAACAAGAAATAGTGGTAGGGATGGAAGTGGAGAGGGGGTATGAAGTATCCAATGAAAGTGGGGCAACGCAAGTGGGGATGGATGTTGCAGAAGATGAAAGAGAGGGGGAAATACGAGGTGGGGGTGATGCAGCCAATGAAAATGGTGAAAGGCGAGAGGGGATGACACTTTATGACAATGAAGGTGAACAAATCAGAATTGAATATGATGTGTTAGAGGAGTTTATGCATGACTGGGATCCATCAATGGAGGGGACACGCTCTGAGGGAGGAGAGAGAAGGGATATATTACAGGAGGCAATGGAAAGGACAGAAATTGTGGCGGGGAATGAACTATATCAACAGACAGACCACGACGAGGAGCACATTCGAGCAATCGAAGAGTTCGAGAATTATCATCCTTTTGGGAAGAAACCAAGACTCAACTAAATTTCTAAGTAAGTTCACAGTTAATTCTCACCAATTTTCTTTTTTTTTTTGCTCTAACAAATCTTTTCTCTATTAGAAGTTCTTATTTTTTTACTTTTTCCAGAATGGATCTATCTACACTTAATAAGATTGCTGAACGCGACTTCTTGCCAAGGAAGAAAGTAACAGACTTGGAAAAAGATCATCAGTAATGGTGACAGCACTTAAGGAGGTGAAGACGAGATTCGGTACGAAGGTCGTAGCCGAACTCGACGAAAGTTTTCAAATCTTTTTACCGGAGAAGATTTCATCAGCCATCCTAAGAGATCAAGAGTTTTTTGACAGACTCTCCAATACTGCAAATAAAATTAATTTATTTGTGACATATCAGGGTGGATCTTCCTTTAAGTTTGAATGAAATACGCAGCTTGCTTTGATTATAATACTTATTTTATTCAGATTAAAACTTGTACATAATAATACATAAATAAATACAATAACATAATATGATTGCTTTCTTATTTACTAGTACCTACATTATTGCGTTTACATTAATATTTTTGGTTAAATCTTGGCTAAATCAAATAATTTTTTTTTTATCTATCCAACTATTATGCTCATTACTAAAGCCTAACCATTTAACATATGCACGATTTCCACTTTTCTTTAAAACTTTTTCTACTAGATAAATTTCTGGATACATAGTTTTCTGAATTTCCGTTTCATAAAAGCCGCCAGAGATGGGTTTATCATAATAATCTTTGACATGATAAGTTACCGGATTGGTTTTTACAACTCGTGATATTGTGAAAATTTCAGTAGACCAATTTGGTGTATAACCTTTTTCAAAAACATGTTTTATCTTACTTATCCGCACTTTATCTCCTACTTTAAATTTCGGTTTTTTCACAGGTAAATTTTCATTTGGAAAATGCTTCTTGACCTCTCTTTCATTTGCCTGCGTAACATTTTTAGGCTCAATTCCTATTGTCCGATGTTTTCTTGAATTGTAAGCTTTCACCAACTCAGGCAGGATATCCCACCATTTATAGCTCCCTTGTTTGCTGAACTCTATCCACATTGCATTTTTTAACGTTCTATTAAAACGCTCACATATGCTTGCATGAAGATTACTATGCGAAGAGTATAGGTTTATCTTGTACTTCTTCATGAGTTTCTGAAAGTTTGAATGGTAAAATTCTTTTCCTTGGTCAGTTTGTAGATTTGTCGGTACGCGTTCTTGTTTCAGTATTGACTCCATAGCTAGAGTAACATCATTACCACTCTTTGACTTGATTGGTATAGCCCATGCATACTTTGAAAATGTATCTATGACAGTAAGTAAGTAGCGAAAACCTTTGTTTTCGCTGGCGTATGGAATCATTTCTACAAGATCAGCTTGCCAAGTCTCATCTATTCCACGTATATCATATTTTCTTCGCTTGTAGATGCGGCGAGCTGGTTTGTGCAACTCTTCAGCTATTTTTTGTCGCTCCATTTTTTTTTTTTTTTTTTGATAATATGTTTAAGGTTTAAGAAAAACTTTTATTGAGTCAGAATTTTTTTTTTTTTTCAAAGCATTCTTTCAATTTTGTCTCAAGATTATCTAATCGAATTTTAAGATGGGAAAGAACCTTATTGATTGTATTTAATTCATTGTTTATGGGAATCTCTAAGTCAACTTTCGTTACAGCCATTATGTTAGTTAGATTTCTAACTTCTTTACTTATAGTTGTCAGAAGCACTTCCAAGGTGACTGCATCATTAGGCTGACTTGGATAAGCAAGGTTACATAACCTTTTATTTTGTAAATCAAAATTACCATCTAATGTAAGATTATAACCAATGCCTGGTGGACCGCGACTCGCTTCTTGCGTGCCCTCAAGTTTTCTTCCGAACACGTCGAGACTCATGATGCTACTGATCTTATAAGAAAACATGCATTTCAATATATATGTCCAGCTTCACGTAGTTCCTCAATGATCGATTGTATTTCATTGTCGTGATTGTTATTTCCAGCAGATCGTTCCGCAACTAATAATCGCAGTCGCTCGATAAGCTCGTTTGGATCATCCCAGTAGACTAGATCTATAGAAGACTTTTTCTTTGCTATTTTATATTTAGGTATGAGGCCTCTTTCGGTGGTGGATTTATTTTTACGATCGCTGCGGAACATGGGTCCTATGATATTCATATATTTTCTACTCTTCGAAGTGCGTATACTCTCATCTTTGCTGTATCTTTTCCGATGAGCATTTGATGCTTCCAGGATGCTGCGATAATTTTTTCGATCTGTTGAACTTATAAGATTGTCATCTGGTTGTTTCTTGAAGAGTAATTCCATTAGACCCCCACTTTTAGGATAACTTTTATCTCTCACTTTTACCATTTTATCATGAAATTGAATTTCTGAATCGCCAATCATATACACTCCATTGACGTTCCGTACTCCGTATATGTTATCGATTTTGCTGCGGCTTTCATTTAACAATGATAAAAAGTCACTTGATTCATTTTCTTCAAGCGCAGATTTGAATGTTGAATTCATCATTGTGCCATCCATCGAAGAAAAATCTGCATCATCATATGCGGAACCCGACTCATTTATATCATTTACTATATAACTTGATCGATCGAATCTCAATTTCTTCCTCGGTTTCCTGTTGCTGTCTATATTCAAAATGTGATTAGAAGGTGGCAAGCTTTCGACTTTCGAATCGACGAGCTTCTCGAGTGGTGTAATGACTGGTTTCAATGTATCACCAATAACTTTTTCAAAATCTTCTCTCTCCTTTTTCAATAAAGAGTATTTTTGTTTAATAGCCTCACGTGCTCGCAAGAGCTCGCTGAGAATATTCTTTTCTTTCTTGAAGTCTGACATGCTAACAAGATGCTGTCTACAATTGAACTGTAAGTTTCGGATTCATAACTTCTTTTTTATTGCAAAACAGTCAAATTCTTTTCTGTATCTACCATCATCCATCACTCTATCTTTGTCGATAACGACAAATCCATACTTATCATTCTTCCAGCATTCAGAAAAATGATTTCGAAATTCATTGAAAGTTAAATCAGTATTGACATGATCTTCATAGATATGTTTTAGATTAACATCGTCTTGACGATAAATTACTAACATATTAATATTGTCCCTTACGAGGTGTTTCGGCATATGAGCGTACGACTGACATAGATAAAAGCTGTCTACACTTTTATGTCTTCCCATACAGAAAAATGCTCTGACGTTGTCCTGCTTCTCACAAGCCACATCATCAAAAATCATAATTGAATTTGGTCGGGCTTCATCTGGAGATACTACAGATTCATGCTCACTAAAAGGTAGATATGATACACCTTTTATCGGTTCCAAAACTTATTCGAGAAATTGATACTTTGGCTGATTCAAGGATTTAGAGTATACATACAAATTTTCAAATCTAAGACCATTGGGATGTGTAATTAGAGCCAATAAACTATTTGTTTTTCCACAGTTAGATGGCCCGCAGAATACTGCTCGTATAGTATCAGGTAGTAATTCTCCATGACGCTTCCTTCTCTTCTGTTTTCCGAAATCAAAGTTTGTGACGGGGAGTTTGACGTTCTGCTCGCTAAAATCCATGTTCACGTGTCAAAGTCTAGTTTGATATTGAACTGTGGAAATATAAACGCATGTTTTATATTTTGATCTTTAGTTTTAAAACAACACTCGAAGAGAGATGATCGTACATAAATCTCGGAAACAACCGAAAGGTTATGGATTGCTTGATAAAGTGATCAATAACTTGCCGATTGAAATGCATCTTCCTGGATATCAATACTGTGGTCCCGGAACTAAATTGAAAAAACGATTGAAAAGAGGTGATCCTGGAATTAATCCGCTTGATCAGGCATGCAAAGAACATGACATAGTGTACTCTGATAAAAATGGAGACCGTAAAGCAGCTGACATGAAGCTCGCTGATAAAGCTTGGCAACGTGTTAAAGCCAAGGATGCCAGTCTTGGTGAAAAAGCATATGCTTTTGCTGTTACAAATGCTATGAAATTAAAAGGAATAACTGGAATGGGTCTAAAATTTAGTAAGTTAGTGACGGCTGCTAAAAAATCAATGACACCAAGTAAATGTTCCCGCAAGGTTATTCAATCCGCCTTGAAAGGTGCACGTCAAGCTGTTAAGAAAGTTGGTGGTAAGAGGAAAGTTATCATTCCACGTGTTCTTCCAATTCCATCAAAAATTGGTGGAGTTCTTCCGTTTCTCATACCGTTGTTCGCAGGACTAAGTGCGACCGGTGCTCTGGCAGGGGGAGCTGCAGGAATAGCTAAAGCAGTAAATGATGCTAAAGCTGCACAGAAAAACCATGAAGAAAGTAAGAGACATAATAAGGCAATGGAAGATATTGCTTTAGGCGAAGGTCTCTATCTTAAACCATATAAAACTGGAATGGGATTATTTATGAAACCTCATGTTGGTCATGGTCAACTTACTAAAAAAAAAAACTTCGATTTAACTTTGCCAAATCGTCCACTGACTGACTATGATCTTCTAAAATATGCTCGTATGTTGCAAATTCCACATTTCCGATGTGTTTTTATGAGAAATAATCTGCCTTCCGATGGTCCATGGAGTAATGAATCTGCTATTGTTAACTTGGATGACATGAAAAATAAAGGCACTCACTGGGTGTGTTATCGAAAACATGGTTCCAAAGTAATTTACTTTGACAGTTTTGGTGATCTGAAACCTCCCATAGAGCTCATGTTATATTTCAACGTGAAAGAAGTAAAATATAACTATAAAAGATATCAAAATTTTGACTCATTCATTTGTGGTCATCTTTGTCTTCAATTTTTAACCGGAAGACTATAAAAGAGAAGATTGCAAACGAATGGGAATCATTCTCTTCCAATCAGTCATGGAAGACAGTTTCACTTTGAGTCTTTCAGGAAAATCTTCTGTTCTAGAGGCACAATATTTTCCTTCAATTGAACTACCTCAGCATAAAAATTTTGTTTTGGGTTTAGTTGAACTTTTAACATTCAACTCGATTCCCAATGTGGACTATTCGAATAATAAACTTCATGTGAATGGAAATATTATTACTATCCCTACTGGCAGTTACGAGATTAATGCTATTAATAAATTTTTACAAGAAACTTTGAAATCTAAAGGAATTGAATTTTCTTTGAGAGCTAACAACAATACTCTCAGAAGTGAAATTAATTGCAGTCATTCGTTAGATCTCACTCCTCACGATTCAATAGGTCGTCTTCTTGGCTTTACTCCTCGCATTCTCAAGGAAAAAACTCATCACAGTTCTGATTTACCTGTGAAAATATTGAAAATCAACGCACTCAGAGTGGAGTGCAATATTACCGCAGGTGCTTACATCAACAACAAAAAAGTTCATACAATCCATGAGTTCTTTCCCAGAGTTCCACCAGGATATAAAATCTTGGAAGTTCCATCTCATGTCATATATCTACCACTCAGTGTCAAGTGCATAGATCATCTTCAAATTCAAATCGTAGATCAAGATGGAAATTTAGTGAATTTCCGTGGAGAAGAAATTACTATTAGACTCCACATCAAATCTGTATTATGGGCATCGTTTACAATTCTAGAGTGCATATATGTCAACCAACATGTCAATCGGTCATCAGTCGACCGAAGAAACTCAAACCGTTAACACGGAAGAGCATTCAGTTCCTCAGAAGCCTAGGTCTAAAAGTTCGTGGAGAAAATTCACGTGTATAATTCTCTGCTGCTTCCAGAAAAATGGACGAAATTCTAAGCATTCAATCAGGTGTCGTATTCGATGAATCTATTGCTCATTACGAGGTTCACGCACATCAACCTTACTCAACACTAAGCTTTGATAATAGTGATGAAATTCGTATTTCTATCCAACATCAAGATCTATGTCTCTTACCATCGCGCAGTTCTATCCATGTATGTGGAAAACTGCAAAAACCAGATGGAACAGCACTAAATAAAACTAAATTCGTGAACAATGGCATTTGCCATTTGTTTGATGAAATTCGTTACGAAATTAATGCTGTGGAGATAGATAAAAGTAAAAATGTTGGTTTAAGCAGTCTCATGAAAGGATGGACATCATTCAATCCGAATCAGACTCTCATGTTAGAAAATGCAGGCTGGCTTGACGTTAGAGAAGAAAGCAAAACTTTGGTAGATGCACACGGCAACTTTGACGTTTCCATTCCTCTGAGTATGATCTTGGGCTTTGCAGAAGACTATACAAAAATTATAGTTAATGTGAAGCATGAACTTATTCTCACAAGATCAAGAAATGACTTGAATGCAATAATTCAAGAAGGTACTATAGCAAATAGTGTAACTACATATGAAGACTACCAGGTAAAAATAACGAAGATAGAGTGGTTAATGCCATATGTTATTGCATCTGATAAACAAAAGATCCAGCTGCTGAATTTCATTGGCAAAGATAATCCTATGTCTCTGTGCTATCGATCTTGGGAGTTATTTGAATATCCTCTACTTCCGAGCACGAATAAACATGTCTGGACAGTGAAAACTTCAAATCAGTTAGAAAAACCTCGTTTTGTCATTCTCGGACTACAAACCAAGAAAAAAAATTTGAAAACTGAAAATGCCAGTCGATTTGACCATTGTGAGATTAGTAATGTGAGACTTTTCTTGAATTCTCAATATTATCCATATAACAATATGAATCTCGACATATCTAAGAATCAGTTCGCTGTTCTCTATGATATGTATGCCAATTTTCAAATCACCTACTATGGAAGAGATCCACAGTCACTGCTGACAAAGTCTGAATTTATCAACCTTGAACCACTCATAGTTATTGACTGTTCACGGCAAAACGAATCTATAAAGAGCGCTCCTGTCGATGTACGTCTAGAGTTTGAGTCTAAAAAAGACTTTCCAGCTAACACTTCAGCTTATTGCATTATCTTACACGATCGCATCGTTCAGTACAATCCCATCAGTGGGGATATCAAGAAGCTTGTCTAAACAGCATATTATCTAACACACTTTCGTTTCAACACTCATTCCAAGATGGAGTATGCAGTAGACATGATTGGTTTCAAGCTAATGAGAGATGATTATGTTTTAAAAGTACAAGACTGCCTGCGCACTTCACACCGTCAAACTCATAAAATTATTCTATCACTCCTGTAAACATTTGCAAAGAAAATAAAGAAAAAAAGTAGAAAACACTATAGGCATTCTGGTTCACGTGAGAGAAAGGGAAGCTCTCCCACTCTCTCGATTTCGGATTCTGGATCATTCTGGGTGATTTAGAATCCGAACGGGTTCTGGATCACTTTGAGAGGGCAGGGGGGTGATACAGAACCCGCGTGAGCCAGTATGCCTATAGCCTATCTACTGTGAGCACAACAGTGTCTTGCGCAGTAAAGTCTAACAATACGATCATGAGAAATAAATTTAAGGGAAATTTAACTTTATTTTACGTTTTGTCCAAGTGATCGGTGTCAAGTCAAGTGACCCACCCGCCGTGTACGATTAACGTTGAAAAAACTTTTTTTTTATTTTGATAAAAACTTCGAAGTTTATGTATTTTTATCAGTTATAACTATTAAAAATGAAAAGATAAAGGTTTCAACTTGTTCTTAAACGTATACAATCAAAGAAAGTCTAACATTTTTTAATTTATAAATGAGACTTTTTAAGAAGTATTGTTTTATATTTCTTTATTTGAGCACTTAGCCTGAAGCTCATACGTCTTGGAAGAAAAAAAATTTCTTTCTTTGTATTCGTGTATGGGCGCAGTTTCATAATAGAGGTGCACCCTCGTGAACTTGTCTCGTCTGGGTAACAGCATTTTTTAATACTGCCCTAGTGGAAATGTATTTTTGACAATTTTGTGCCGATCCGTGTCTAATTGTACCTAACTGTGCCAGACTGTGCCTAACTGTGCCGTACCTGTCCATTTCGGACAATTGGCACAGTATGGCACAGTATGACACAGCATAGCACGGTCTAGCACACAATGGCGCGGAATAGCACAGTCTGGCACAGAACGGCTCACTTGTGTCTCAATACGAAAATAATTTTTGCCAGACAAGCACAGACAGGCACAGCATGGCACAGACAGGTACAGCATGGTACAGAAAGGCACATCATGACACAAAGAGGCACAACATGGCACAGACAGGTACAGTTGAGCACAGATCGGCACAGATTGGTTTTTTCAATATTAGAATATCCCTTGTCTTTTTAGGAAACTAATTAGCACACATTGTCACAGACTGACAAATATAATCATAGTTTAAGCAGACTTTTAAGTATTATATTTGAATACAATTTTAAAGATATTAAGGTAGACTGGGGTATAATGAGACAGTAAAATGAAATGGACTCCACTATTTTTATAAGAGTATTATTTTTAAAATATCAATATATCATTACTTCTTAAATATTCAAAGAATACTAACATGTATTAATTTTTGGATTACATGCTGTATTGTGATAAAAATCTGTAATTTACTTTTTATCCCGAAAATAGCAGTTTCTAAAAATGTTGGGGTATAACGAGACACAATATACTTACTGTTTGTACTATAACTTGGTTTAAACTCGATGAAATTAAATTTTTCAAAAAGGAAAATAAAGTTAAACAATAAGCTAAAAAGGCAACTTATTCTGATTTTGACAATAAATAAAATTTATATACTTACTAACTGATTTGGAAAAAGCTGATTTCTTGAATTTCATATCTTAGAAAATAGCTCAAAAATTCGCTTCATTAACTTTGTTGTTCATTTTTTACGGGAGTTTCAAGCTGTAAGTGAAATATAAGGCGTAAATTACTTTGTAATATATATAAGAATACATTAAAAAGCAGCCATAAACTTGCAACTGTCTCCCCTGCTAAAAATATGCGATTGAAGTCAATTAAAAAAAATTCAAATTTTATTGAATTAAATTTATTTTAATTGATTGAATTGACTACCAGAAAACAAGTCAATTGAAAATGAATTGTGATTAATAAACTTTAATTGCAATTTAGTTCAATCCCTATATTTAGTATTGATTTCTATATATTTAAATCGACTTCTATAACAGAATAGTTCTTTTTTTTTCGTATTGTATTTAATTACAATTTAGATAATACAGTTCAATGAATTTTAATATATTCCAATACTATTTGAATTTATCTCATTCAATGTATAAATTGACTATAAAACTTCTATCCACATTAATTCATTTTTATGAATTCCAAACGTGAATAGATTTTAATACAGCTTATTCGTATAAGCCCTAAATTAACTTTAATCACGTTTAATAAATGAAAATTTGATTGAATTTTGTAGGTTGTGAAAACTTTATTTATGAATTGACTTGAATCAATTCCTATGAGATTGGGAAATCAATAGATTTCAATGCACTTTATCCGTACAAGCCGCAAATAAACTTGATAAACAAACTTTTTATTCAATTCTGTACATGTGCGAATTATCATGGAACAATTTATGAAATTGTAGGAAGCTACATACTAATCAATTGTCAGTGGTTTTTTACAAATAATTCAAATGTTAATTTATTAGAACAATAAATTAATTTTAAATTTAAAATTTAAGATGTCCCCAATTTGGTATTTAAACTGTGAAAGTTTTCATGAATTAGAATAATTAACATTCATAAAAAATGGTACACTTTGAACTTTTTGCACTTATCGTCTACACAATGAATCATTACCTTAATCTGCTATAAAAAATACTTTTATAAAAGGTTCTCTCGGTTGATATTTACGAAAGTAATATTAGGTATTGGTTAAAATTGATTTACATATATATTTAGTATTTTATATAGCTTGGACGCTCGCGCAAAACTATCCTTATCGTATATCTTTGTTCTAATTTTAAAATAATAATACTCTAAAAGTATACTTTCCTAAAAGTATTATTCTCTAAAAGTAAGATTCCGCAACAGCTGAGATATTGTTAATCTCACTCCAAACGGAATTAATTTATCGTAAGCATAAACAAATTGTTTCATGCTATATATAAATATTTTATTTAAACTATTTAAATTATTACTTACAACTGTACCATTACTTTTAATACTTACTGATAATATACGTATTTTCTATGAAACCACCTTTATTCAAGTGGCCTCATATTGATCGTGAAAACTTATAAGCTCCATACAAGGCAATAGGAAAGAATACAAAATTTATTTTCTGATCGGCACTAATAGTGCATTTGATAGAGAATCTAAGCCGACGTATATCTTTTGTGTATATCTTTTTGAAATTAAAAAAGAAAACTTAATTTGCAAAAGTTATAGTGTACTACAAATCCTTTGAGTGACGTCACCGTTAAAATATCAAAGGTGCCGACCGGAGTGACGTCACAACGTTTTTTAAAAATTTAAATATAACTTCTTTTATTTTGAAGATATCGTGAAAATTCCAAAAGTTTACAAAGAAACTACCTCGATCTGCAAGAATAATCTGTCAAACTAAAAATCGGTATTCTTCCCTATTAAAATCAATAGAAAAGAATTATATAGTTTTTTATGCTACATTTTAATTCTAAATTTTTCATAGCATTAAATAACAAATACAATCTATAGAATACAATTATACAAAATTATTAGATATTAGATAAAATATTCGATCTATAGACATGAATAAAAAATAATTACATTTAATTAGTTAAATCTCTATTAAACTTAATTGACATGCATCAATTGACATGTATTATATTATAATGCTAAATCTTAATTCTATTTTGTTATATTAAATTCGATTAATACTATAAAATGATAAAAATCAATTGATACCAATTACATTGAATTGACTAAATACCTATTCAAATCAATAGACAATCAAAGAAAATGTATTCCTTTCAATATATTTTTATAAACATAGATCTAATAGATTTGAATTGAATTCTAAAGATTATATATATTTCTATTGCACTTTCCAGAATTAAGATTTAGCATCAAATGCAATAGATTTTTTTCTATTGACTTTAATCTCATTTTTTTAACAGGGTCATTATACCCCATGTCTCATTTTACGCCAATCTACCTTATATGTGTTATTATTGAAGAAAATTTGTAATAAAATTAAATTTAAAAAATGTTTATATTGTGATTTATCTACAAAATACAAAAAATTGAAGCATTATAATTTAAGGAACTTATTATTAAAAAGGCAGGTTTTCCCAGGTAAAAAAGGCTCATATAAGAATTTTGATAACGTATGATCATACTTATATGAATTTTTTAGCCGGGTGGGTAAAACACTGAAAAAGTAAGCTTTACTAAATGAATAGAATGCACTGAATTTTGGCTGGCATTGTACTCTATTATACTGTTCTCTTTTCATTTAATCAATTTAATATTTGTTTTTATCATTTTATATTGAGAAAAAATTTAATGTTTATATTTCAAGTATAAATTGTTTAAACATTTAGTAAAGTTTCTTTTTCTGTTATTAAATAAATTTTTGTTAATATTTTTGAATTTATGCTTGATATCTTTACTATACCTAATATAATTTATTAAAATAATTATGAGAAACTTATTACAGAGTTTAATTAGATATTAAAATTAATTTTCTTTGTCACGTAGCTCCTCTCTAGCTATAACTTTAATAGCAGCTGAAATAGACTTGTGATGGTAGTCATTACATTTTTCCATTTCTGAATTCATTTTGTGCGAACAATTATCAACTCCCTTCGCTTCTAGGTATCGAAAAAATTCAGAATTGACGACTTCCCTTTTAACAGGAGAAAGTTCGCGGTGGTTCTGTTGTTTACGTCTTCTTCTATCTTTCACACAACTTTTTGACAGTTCTTCATTTCCATACATCCCTCGATTCATAATTGTGAAGAATGACTACTCACTTTTTGATGCAAATGCATCTTGATAAGCCGTGGCATTGCAATAAAAGCCCTTGCCTAAGTGCTTAAGATTGTCTGCTGCTTTTATTGTTGGTATTAAGTTCTGCTCATTTCTTACTGCACTTGTGTAGATCTCTTTATGAGCTCCAAATACCATGCGTAATTCTCTCATGGCTACGTTACCTAACATTTCAAAAACAAATTTGTTAAATCTCATTACTATTGAAAAACAATAGTAACTTATTTTTTACTTTTAAGGAGATGTGAAAGTAAACTAATAATCCCTACCTTACCGGCATCACATTTATATTTTTTTCTCTGCAATAAATAAATATTTCTAAAAAACTAAAAAAAAAAAAATTTCTATAACTATATTTAAATTTTCAAAATCATTTTTCTCCGAGAGTTAATAATGAAACCTTTTGAAAATTTAGCCGAAGGTTCCTGATAAAAATAAGGAGGGCATAGTATGGCGTTTTATTAGAAATATATATTTATTGTAGCGAAAAAATATATAAATGTGATGCCGGTAAGGTAGGGATTATTAATTCACTTTCACATCTCCTTAAGAATATGGATAAACGTTTTTTAATGTACCTGCTATTGAGTCACAACAAGAGGTTTGAACAGGTGCACTAACTTTTTCTCTATTTTCAGTTTTATTCAAATATTCGGCTCTTAATTCCTCATTTTCTTTCTGCATTTCTTCCAATTGGTTTTTCATATGTAAAATCTGCAGGTTATAAGCTCGATGTGCACATTCCTGTGAATCTTTCTCCTAAAATAATATTTGGATAGATAAAATAGTATATTGTGTAAAAAACGCGAAAATCGTGCGTTTGTTTAAAAAAACATAATAATTTACCTTATCAGCTTCGCTTGTTTCATTTTCCTCAATGAGAGTTGGTGAATGTATCGCTGGATTCAAAAGATCATTCTAGAACATATTATTCATCTAATATTAATATCAGACAGCTTTCCCTTAAATCAATTGATGTTAAATATTTCGTATATCTACATTTTTACCTTATTATGAAATGGAGCTTCACCGAATGAATTTGCACTGGATGCATCTGTAGTGGCAGTCATAGCGTTCTACAAGTACGCATTTAAGATTTTTTTGTTATTATTTATTGTAACAGCAGATTTGGTCTTCTTTTGTATATGTTAAAACAAAACAAAAATACATATAAATAAAAATATGCAAATATGCTTTATGAGATTAAGAAAATATCATATCTAAAAATAATTAAAGAAATTTTAAATATTATTTATAATATAGTTTTTTTTTGCAGCAAAAATGAAAGAAAAAATGATTTTATGTATGTTGCCCCCTTAAAATCATATTGTTAAAAAAGCATAAATCATAAAACACATGACAAAATACCTTTCTGCTTAATTTGATTTTTTTTAACATGATTGTACTTCTTGTTCTTCTTCGTCTTCTTTTTCTTCTGTTTCTTCTTATTATTCTTCTTTGTCTTCTTTTTCTTCTTCTGTTTCTTCGTAGCTTGCTTCTTCTTCTTCTTCTGTTTCTTTGTCGTTTGTTTCTTCTTCTTCAACTTCATCCCCTTTTTCTTTATTTTTAGAATTACTACCCTTCAGCTTATTCAAATCATCACTTCCTGACGTGTTATTACCTGTAATGTCAGATGTAAAGCTAATATTACGTACTCGTGGTACTCCGAATCTTTTACCATGTATACCCTTAACAACAGCATCTTTAGTTTCTAAGAAAAAAAATACAACATTTACAAACTAATTTGATATATACACATACACACACACACACACACACACACACACACACACACACACACACACACATATATATATATATATATACATACATATAGTTGATTGATCCATGCATAACATACCTGCTATATACAGCACAAAACATTGCTGTTTCTTTCCATTTTGCTGCAATCTAATTTTGAAAGGTTTCTTGATGTATTCCTTGGAATTTTGTACATATTGAGAATAATCAAAATTGATTATAGTTTCGGTAGGTATAACCTTGCGCGTGTATTTGTTACCCGTTTTTTCTGGTGGCACGTGTATATACGCATAACCACTTTCTTCAGATTCAAATTTATCACTGCTCATTTTAATTCTTAATAAAATACAGCAAGCAAAATAAACTATTTTATACACAATCCAGTAATTTAAGTGGTATACTTATACTCGTATTCGTACTGCTAACAAAGCAGATTTGCGGTTGGGCGTTGGGAAACAACTTGTAGATGAAGTCTTCCGAGAAACCAATCACCAAGTAGCAACGAGATAAAATACACCGTGTAGAACATTAGCGTGGACAACTTCGCTATGTATAATACATGGTCGTATCCGTATTCCGTGATACAGTGCTGTTTTGAGCGTTTCGAAATGCATCTAATATATAGTATGCAGAGAGTTCAGACACCTTGGCCCGGTTAGTTAGGGTATGCCTACAACCGCGTTCCACCATGTTCCAGCCGTGGAAATTTCTTGTGTATCGTGTACACAAGCCTATGTGCTGGCCAATCAGAGTGGAGTTTTGCTGAAGAGCTCTACAATGATGTCGCTGATTGGTCAGAACACAGGCTTGTGTACACGATACACAAGAAATTTCCACGGCTGGAACATGATGGAACGCGGTTGTAGACATACCCTTATGTCCATTCCAAAACGCATCAGAATATACATTGTGTATGTGTACAGCTAACTGTCATTTATCGTGGTTAACACAATTTTTTAGTCAAGCACTTTACGAAAAACAATTCATATACCGGGTTATGGCAAGACGAGCTGTACCATCTCATAGCCAGCAACGAGAAGAAGAAGAACAATTCAATTTAAGAAGAAAAGGATAATCAATACAAAATTTTTATGTTGCGAATGTATGGTTCCATCAACATTTTGTGAAATACAAAAGTAATTATATTCATTATGTAAAAAAATTAATTTTTTTGCTTGATTTATCTACAAAGTTGCCTTTTTTTCTTTGCAGTCATTACTAATACTAGTGTAAGTTTGTTTTTCTTACAATCTGTACCAGTCTGAACCTAACATAATATTTAATAATTAATACTACCTTTGTTTACAGAGATATTTAAAATGCCTCAAAGAGGCCCTTATCATCAGTATTACAAGCCTGGAAGTGCAGAAAAGGTTCCTAGGAGTACACAACACGATAGAAATACCAAACAGAAAAAGAAAGTCTTTCAGAACAAGAAGCTATCAGTGCTGAGCAATTGGTGAATATGAACATTACTATTTCTTTATTTTTAAGATGTACGATTGAAACTTACAAAGAGAGGCCAGACCCTTCAGGTCCTGGATTTACATTTCGACTATTCGAGGACATTCTATACTTAAAAAAAGGAGGTACGTGTCTCAGTATTTTAGCTATTCCATCCCCAAAACGCCTGAAACAAATGGTGTACAACAAAATTTTTTAATAATTATTTGAAAATTTATGACGTAGAAAACTAAACTAATTAACTGCACTGTCAGGCTAAAAATAAAGATTGACTTTACATTATTTGGTATTTTTGAGTAGAATGTTTATATCTAAAAAGATCACAGTCATCCCTAATAAATGTTTGCTAATCCTATTACAATAAAAATTAAGAAATTCATTAACATATATATTAAATTGACTTACTGTTCACAGCTTATTATAAATTAACTTGCTCTATAATTCAGGTGAAAACTTAAATATCTTGTGAACACAGTCACTTCACATTTCTTGGCACTGTTTAGTAAAATATTCAACATTTGTTGTAGTGAAGTCACCCCTGCTGAAAATAATTACGTATTTTTTGCATGTTTATGTTTGGCACATATAAAAAATATGTACTTTAGTACATAAAAATTTGAGGTTCGTTATTTATAAAATGTATTAAATAATACTATTTATAAATAAGTTATATGGCTATGTTATGTGTTATTTTACTTTTAAAAGTTTTATATTATTTTAATGTTAAAAGACAGATAATATAACCATATAACCTATTTTTGGTGTTATTATGCACACGGTACTTCCATTAATGGCCACAAAAAATATAAATAGTATTATTTAATACATTTTAAATAGCAAATCCCGAATTTTTCACTGTGACAAATGTTGAATATTTTAACAAAAAGTGCCAAGAAATGTGAAGTGACTGTGAAGTGACTGTGTTCACAAGATATTTAAAATTTTCACCTGAATTGTAGAGCAAGTCAAGTTATAATACGCTGTGAACAGCAAGTCAATTTAATACATAAGTTGAATTTCTTAATTTTTATTGTAATATGATTAGCAAACATTTATTAGGGGTGACTGTGATGTTTTTAGATATAAACATACTACTCAAAAATACCAAATAATGTAAAGTGAATCATAATTTTTAACCTGGCAGTGCAGTTAATTACTTTACATTTCTGCGTCATAAATTTTCAATTGATTATTAAAAAATCTGTTGTACACCACTTGTTTTTGGTCTATTGAGGACCGAATGGCAAAAATACCGAATGGGTCTGGCCTCTCCTTGTTAGTACTAACATAAACGTTTTTCTTGTAGATCGAAGGACAAAATTCTAAAACTCCCTCTAGTCAAGCAGCTAATATAATACAAACGGAAGAGAATATACTTGAAATTACAAATAATGACATGCAATTATCAGAAGTACTTGTGCCTCATATTGAAGCTAATAAAGCACCTTGTCCAAAAGAAGGTACAAATTTTCTATATTTTTAGTAAATATACTAAGGCTACTTATACTTTGTATGGACTTAAAAATATAAACTCATAAATGTAGATTATTGAGTACATATATTTAATAACAGATCTATTTATAATTATTTAATTTATTTATAAAATATAAACATATCCGATAGTATAAAAGTATGGAATGACTTTTTTATAAAAATAAATGTATTACTCTGATAATAAGCTATTATCATTTGATTTTATATTGTAAATTTTATATTGTAAGTTATTTAGATGTGTTATTAATGATTTTGTAGTTAAACTTAGCCTAGAGCATTTATTTCCTTGTGCTATTTTGTGTTTATTTCGATTATGTAATATATAACAAAGATGATGGTGCTTTTGTATGTTATATTTATATTTAATTGAAACTATGATAGTTGGGATTTTAAAACTTGATAAACTAGTTTATATGTGTATTCTTTATGGCGATATCTAGCATAACTGGGCTTGTAAAGGTTATTCTGTATGGATAGAATGTAACCTTTTTATACGGAAAAAATGTTAAAATCCTCTGAATAATTGTACTTTACAAAAATATTTATGTAGCGGTTATAAAATGTTATTTTGTATTCAAAGATTTTTAAGGTATATAATATACGTGAGCCCTTTATGTGTTCTAAAAATTATTATTATAAATCTAATTATTGAAACTTATAACATTGAAACAGATTAAAAGAAATGCTGCCAACTGATTTGATACTCTCTTTCTTAAGGTGATCTTTTGAATTTTTAAGAAAAATTAAGATGTTTTAAAGATTAAAATTTTAAAACTTAAGGAGATGTGAAAGTGAACTAATAATTCCTACCTTACCGGCATCACATTTATATATATATATATATATATATATATATATATATATATATATATATATATATATATATATATATATATATATATATATATATATATATATATATATATATATATATATATATATATATATTTTCTGCAATAATTAATATTTCTAAAAAAGCGCCATTTTATCCTCACCGTATTCTTACCAGGAACCTTCAATTAAATTTTCAAATACTTTCATTGTTATCTCCCGGAGAGAAATGGGTTTGAAAATATACAACTATAGTTGAATTTTCCATACAACCAGAAATGCTGCAAACAGCGTGAGTTTAAATAATAAAATTTGTAATGGGTATAGAAGTATTATACGGTAAAAGATACATGCACTATAACGTGCACTTACTTTTGCATTTGTCTGACTCGGTACAAAACTGGGGACCATTGTGGGCTGCTAGTACTTTTCCATTTGAAAATCAAAACAGACTGTTATTGCTAATGAAAAAATGTAACTACCGTATCGCGACACAAATAGCAAATAGATTATTAATGTATCAGCAAATACCAATATTGGTGAATAATGAAAAATTAATATCTGATAAAGTAAGACATTTTTGCAATAATTTAACTAATAGATTGAAAAATGCTAAGAAGGTGAAAAATTGCACTTTATTAGGATCTGGAACCACATATACGTTAAATAGCGAGAAAAATAAATGTCTGTCGTTTTTATTTAATACCGGCAATATACAAGATGTAATCAGTTTAAGAGAATAATTTACGATAATTGCCGATATACTACAGTTAATTATTCAAAATCGAAAAAAACTAATGATAGCATTATAAAAACAAAAGAAAATAAATTTGGCGTTATCTCGAACATTTGTAAAATAAAGTATAACGATATTGTTGATGTACTTATTTTCTTTAAAATTTTAGTTGTTGATGACGTATCTATTGTCGATAATAATGACGTAAAAATAACGCATTTTAAACGTTGTAACTCAGTACTTGACACCTTAAACGTCATTAGTTACACAAAGCTTCATAAAACTTGTATGTTAATGCGTTCAAACAAAGAATATTTTGTTTTAATAGTATTAAAAGGAATGATGGGTCGAAATTTAAATTAAGTTTGTTATGTATTATGTATATTATTCAATAAATAATTTTTTCAAAAAGATTATTATTATTATTTATTTAAGATTATATATGTGCTACTTTGTGCCTGACCGTGTCAGTCTGTACCTTGCTGTGCCTCACTGTGCCAAACTGTGCCTTAATGTGCTTTACTGTGCTTTACTGTGCTAACCTGTGCCAATCTGTGCCGCACCGTTCTCTAATGTGCCAGACTGCGCCATAACGAAGCAGTGAAAATTTTTATTTTTATTATCGGACAACGCATATGTGGCATTTTGTGCCAGTCTGTGCCATTATGTGCTAATCTGTGCTTTACTGTGCCATACTGTACCAATTGTTCGAAATGGACATGTATGGCACAGTATGGCACATAAAGGCACAGCAAAGCTCAGTAAGGCACAGTTTGGCACAGATTAGCACATATTGGCACAGAATAGCACAGAAAACTACACTCCCATACTTCCACTAGTGTGAATGTACATTTTCTCTCGTGACTATATATAGTTTAGCATTCATATGAGCTGTAAATGCAGAGCGACATTTGACCTAACCTAAAGAAAATATGTGACTACTCTTCTGTTTTCGTGCGCATACCTACGTGACGTGCGATGAATACTGTTATAGTTTAATTTTAATTAATAAATACCAAAAGCAAGGTAAGACGAAGAAGGTGACAATTTTTCAAGATACTTTGAAGGTGATCTTTATAAAATACGCTCAATCAATGAATCGAAGTTTTAAAGTGTTGGACAAGGCAACAGGCATAAAGCTTAAAAAGCTTCACGTAAGTTCATGTTTTTAATTATTGTTAAACGCAAATATATAGTTACTAAATTTATAGAGGACTACACAGTATAGTCAAACTCTTTAATGTTTCTTTAAGTTTATTCTATTTATTTTGGAAAATTACTACTTATATTTGGATAGAAATTGAGTTTTAATATTCTATATACACACTCTTTCTTAAAATTGCCTGAGATATAGTTTGTGTGTTTGCTATGTAGTAGATATTGCTCGAACAAAGCGAAACCGTCGTCGTGACGGAAATATTCAAAGTTGTATTTTTAACTCCTGGTCAAAACTTTTATTCAAATCATTTATCGTAGTAGATCTGACGGTCGCGGACGCGACGAATTTGAAGCACGATCTTGGACATAGCTCTGAGAGAGTGAGAGTTTAGAGTGGCATTGTATATTAACATTTAATAAATTGTAATTGATGTGCGAAATATTGACACGTAAATTTAAATTAATGGCTTAGCGATAACAAGACCTCAAATTTGGCTTACCCATCCTCTCTTTTATCACTTAATAAAAAATACGATCCTTTCAACATATAGCTTGATGACGAGAAGGCGTATGTTAGGCGATGATCTAGACGTAACAATACCATCGTGTGCTGTTTATCACTTGTATAAGTTTAGATAATTAACGTGTTAACGTGTCGTTATTTAATGTATATGGTGATTACTTAAAAATGTTGAAAATTAGAATTTTTGTTTGTAGGTTATTAACTTTTATAAACGTTGTGTTGCCATAACGTTATTCGTGTCGATTGCACATTTTTCTCATTAAATTTAATCTTATTATTTGATTCATTTTATCTCGTGATTTTTGTTATTGTTTCTTATAACGATTCGTTTTTGTCTGTTCGGTAGTTTTATTATAAAAACCGTGAAAATGAAATATTCTTTGCTGCGTTAGGACTGTTTGCGTGTTGTTTTTGAAAATCAACATAACAAAATGAACAAGCAAACAGTGTATGATCGATGTAAATTTGTCCATTGTAACAATGGGAAGCACAATAGCCATCGTTTATTTCGATTTCCATCCCCACTAGTGCAACGACAACAATGGATTAACAATTCAGGTAAATAATACACAAGCCTTTTACAAAATTAAGCCCTTTTTAATATTGCATACATTTTTTATTAGTATTTAAAAATTATAAAATATTTTATTACATAGTTTATTTTTTCACTTTTAGATGTGTACATTTTTAAATTATTTTAATTTATTTATTTATTTGTTTGAAAATTATTTAAATATTACAATAATGAACATTTTTAATTAATAATTTCATAATAGTACCGGGACCGTAGATAAAGTTTGCTATTACATTATCGTTTTCATTTATGATGTATATAAAGAATCGAAATAAAGGCGATACCAAAGTTTAATCTTAAAATTGTTTTTCTTCGTCACAGAGAAAAATGTGTTTATATATACTTGGAATCGAAATATACTGTTTTTAGAAAATGCCCGTATAAGAACGAGTTCGCATAAATGTACGTATATAACAAAATTCAAAAAAATGAACTTTTTGGGATCCAGAAATCGCAAAAAAAATCTGAATGCGGAGGTTTCCAAACCTTTATTATTATGTTTTGGGGGTCAAATTATGAATAAAAACGCTTTTAAACAATGAAAATTGCCCATGTAACCATGTTTTTTTATCAAATTAGTTATTTTTTATACAATAATAGAAAAAGATAGTAACGATTACTATACACGTACACTAATTTTTACTATCTTTTTCGCTCCATGAATATAGCAAAAAACAAAGGGTTACTGTACAGTTAATAACTATGCACCCGAAGGTGGAAAAAACTTTTTTCGAAAAGATAATAAAAGTACAAGAAAATACCTTTAATTTGATTTTCTGTTCATTGAACATATGGATGTTCCGGGGCAAAGTTATGACCAATAAAAAAGTTACAGCAGCATTTACGCAAAATTTATGTACAATTTTAACATTTTTATAGTTATTAATAACATTGTTGTATATGTAATGTGCAATCTTTAGAGTCGTTTTTCTCAAAACTACTTTTTTCGCGATTTTCGCAACAGATTTTCATAGAATCACTTACAACTTGGCATGCAGGTTCTTTTTTATTTTTACGAGAAAAATAGAAAGCAATTTTTCGTTTTTAGGCACTTTTAGAATTTTGTTAAAATGCCTAAAAACAAAAAATGTAGGTTTCAGCAAAACGGCTGTAAAGTTTGCAAATTACATATACAACAATGTTATTAATAACTATGAAAATGTGAAAATTGTACATAACTTTTGCATAAATGCTGCTGTAACTTTTTTTACGTTTAAAGTGGTAGTCAAGGGACAGTTCTTCCCGTAACAATATCTGCGTTTGTAAAACAAAATTTTGATTTTCAATTCTTTTTTCAGTTTATAATACGCAACTAGGGGCGAAAATGGGTTTTTCCAAGCGAGGATAATGATTGAGCACGAGTGGAAGTCGAGGACACCGAAGGCGTAAACGAGTGCCCAAAATCATCATCCGAGTCTGAAAAAACCCTTTTGCCCCAAGTTGCATACCGTATTTTTTATAACAAGTACATAAAGAAGACCCTTTTCGAGACCAATGAGTATTTTCGCTACCTTTTATTCGTAACGAAAATACCCATTTTTGCTACCTTTTATTTTCGGTACCCTATATTTCTGACACTCGGAAAACTCTATTTTCGCTCCACTTTACAGGCGCAGAAAATTGTCTTTTTTATGCATGTGTTATAAAAAATACTTTTTTTCAACATACATTATTACCTCCATTACATTATCTTAACTAAGTATAACAAAGACTTTTTTTCTAAAAGGTCTATATTTGAGGGGACCTAACCACCTTAAGATTACGAATAAATTTGTTATTTATTTTTAGGTTAATATGAATTCTAAATCATATGATACTTATCTTTTTTTCGATAAATTTGAACATTGTGTCAAAACATAACGCAAAGAAATTTTTATTTTTATTTTGAAGGACGTTCGATGCCTTTAAATGGCCATAATACAAACTTGCATATTTCTCAACCTACCGCAAGGTTTTGGGAGTCAAAATGATCGGATTGGAGTTTTTGAGATTTTGTTGTATTCAAAATGCATATAATTATACATTGAGTCTGGGATTTTGAAAAATACAATTATTAACCGAAGTTACAGCCTGATGAAGTCTGAATTGGTCAATTAAAAAAAGTTTATCATAAAATGTGGCTTAAATAGTCTATAATCTCGGTCAATAATAAGCTAAAAAGGAACAATTCTAGACCTGATAGAGTTATGTGCTCTTACTAGAAGTTGATAAAAATCAAACTTATGTTTAAGGAGATAAAACGTGCACAGTACCAAAAATATATATTTTTTGTTGGGACATCGACTGTTGTTAAAAAATGTAGTCGATTTTGCATGTGCTCTATTCTTTAATGTGTTATTGAAGTAATATTCAAACACATTAACCGCCCAGTGTTTTTTTTTTGAGAAAAAATGCAAATTTTAAAAATTGAAAAAGAAATTTACAATTTAAATTTTTATTTCATGAAATTTTGATATTATTTTTGACACCACAATACGATCTTACACAAAAATTTTGAGCAATTTATTACCTATATAACCACCACAGTATGCCATTATATGTTTATTTACTCGTATCAGTTATTTATACCTATTTTCAAAAAGTCACTTGCGCATCTAGAAAAAATTTGACATACTTACTTCAGTGCAATAAATAAAAGTTAGTAACATTTATATTTTTATTAACATATTTAGTAATATTTACATTTTATCAACCGTATACAAAATTCAATGAGTATATTCATTGTTAAATTGTTTCAAAATGATATTTTGTAAAAAAGTTTTATAATGACACAATAAATTGAACCCAAAATTCTTGACAAAAACTGCTAACTTTTATTCTAAACATTATAATTAATTTACTCTGAAAGTTACAGAAAGATTCATTAAAATCTAATGCGCGTACAACTTTTTATGTAAACTTCTAATGTAAACTGTTTTACTTGAAGGCGTATAACCTTGTTAAAAAAACGAGTTATGGCATCAGACAACTTTTAAAACCTTATTACAATTATAAACATTAAGAAAACCAAATAACAAAATTTTTATATTTTGGTCGAAAAAACACCAGAATTCTACCTTAAAGTTAATAAAAAATTTCTAATTTGAGTACCTGCTGCTCTCCTTTGTAGACGATGTCTGGTCAACCTGAAGGTCAACCGGAAATTTGGACATCATCTACCATAAATGTCTAGTACCTTGCAATGATTTTAGCAAATACCTGGCGCTCTTCTTTGTAGACGATGTCTCGTCAATCTGAAGGTCACCCTGACAGCTAGGCATCGTCGGCATGGAGTGTCTGGTATCTTGCGATTATTTTAGTAACAAATATTTTAAAAAATATTAAAAAATAATAAAAATAATAAAAAAATTTAAAAAGATTGTATAAAAACAAATCTTGTAGATAATAAAAAAATGTACTAAACAAAAACACCTGTTCTGTACGTAAATGTTAAAAAATATGTACAAAAAACGTTTATAACATTTGGTGCGTTGCTCTAAAATGTTGCACCTTGTTGGATTCTGCATTCTTATAGCTATTAAAACATCCACATGAAATTTCAGAAGTGTGCTTTAATATTTAAATTGATCTTTTTTCGCTCAAAATTCGGTTACTGAGAATTCCCCATATGTTTATTGAATTGAAATTATGTATATTAAAATCTCGATTAAAATTATACACATATTTTTTTAACCTATACAGAACAGATTAAATAATTATTTCTTAATTTGCTAAAATTGCCAATTTTTTAAATATACGTATATAAAATGGAATCGTATTTCTTCTACTAAAATAGCATTGGTAATTGCTAGATATATAAATTGGAATAAAATTACGTCTATTTATGAAATCGTCCATATTTTTCATATATTTGACCTATAATGATAAAAAAAAATTGTTTTTCCGAAATTTTGAACATTACAAAGCTCTTGGGAAAAGCGAAATCATACAGTAAAAAAAATTCGATGTTATATGGCCCACGATAAGTTTAGTAAATGAGTAAATTTCCAAAATGGTAGCTTTCAAGTATATCTTCCACCTCTTTATTTGTGCGTATGTGTGAGTATGCGTGCGTGCGTGTATGTGTGTGTGTGTGTGTGTGTGTGTGTGTGTGTGTGTGTGTGTATGTGTGTGTGTGTGTGTGTGTGTGTGTGTATATGTGACAAAAAATTAAATCCACTATTACGCTTGAAAGAAGCATAATACGACTTGAAATTTTGCAGTCATATAAGGTATATCTCAACTTATAACTAATTACATTTTTTTGCTGATTGAATCATAAAAGTACATTCATTTCAGATAATATTATAAAATCAAAAAATTTCTTTTCATTTCATACTTTAAATATTATGTTAAAAATATATACGTTTCATATAGTACACGTAAATACCTTTAACCTCTTCCCGCATACAGCATATTACACAGCAAAATTTATTTTTTTTTTCACCGCAGAAGATATAATTAGAAAGAAAAAGTGCAAATAAAATAATTGAAACCCTTTTGCTAAATTTATGATTCCAGCAAAACAAAACATCTTTCAAAGTTATTAATCACTTATTAGGCACGACAACTGTGCGGGAAAGCTTTTATAAGGTTGGTTGTTGGTCCTGCAGATAGCCAGTATCAAAACAAAGTGAAAAATACTTGAAAAATTGACAGCCGCTTACAATAAAATGCTATACTTTATGACCAGTGGACTATATCAGTAAATTTGTCATGAAAAGTTAGACGCTCGACTTCTGGACCTGTAATCGATATTTGCGCCGTTTTCTCCGATGAAATAGTACATTATATGCATAAGAAAAGTGCAAAATTTTTAAACGAGTATAAATTTTTATTAGAAAATTTGTTATTAAGCATTAAAAATAATAATTATTATTTCAAATTTAAGGTGTATGTACCCCCTTAATTCAAAACCAAAGCATTTTACACAATAAAGTTAAATAGACAAGTTTCACATATAAAAACAAGATTTCTTTTTCTAAAAGAAGTGTGAAAATCATGATGGCTGAAAACCTTAACTATTTAAAAAAATAAGTGTGAACCATGTAGCCATCAAGTCGCGTTCTTTTAATAGAGCAACCGTGGAGCGTGAGCATTAAAAATTGCTAAAAATCCAACGTTTTAAAACTTTAGTCATCTGTCACAAGCTGTATGGTGAGCTATATACTGACAATGCGAGCGTGAAGCGCGAGCTACGCAAGGTCGTGCCTTATATCGTGCAAATTTTTTTTAGATCTTTATGTTCCCTATGTACAATGTAATCGCATAACATTATTTTTAAAGTATCCACCTACGTGGACAGTTTAAATATATTAAAATACGAACTTATTCATAACAAATACATAATTTAATTCTAATTTGTATATTTAGCAATTACCATCATTTACACTTGATTTTCTTCTTTATTATATATATTTTAAGTACTAATTTTGAGTAAAAAGGCCTCCAATTGATTAACATGTTCATTAATTAAAATGGTCCATTTTCTACCAGGGTATGTAAAATTTATAATACTACCTACAAAATAAATGTGTAAACATTTGTTATATTTTTCACGGTTAAAAAAATTACCCGAACTTTCAAACGTAAGCTGCGATACCATAAATAATTAATATTATCTACAATCATGTGAAACATATGAAAGAGATACAATTTGAGACGTAAGCCATCTTTTAGTAGTGCACAATGTTGGATCAAAGGTGGGAGGGTGCTGCACGATGCGACGATTTCATATACAACAAAATAGGGGAAATACCTTTAAAATATTATATTATGAATCACACTGATTATTTTTCATGTTTCATGCAATTACTGTCTTAAAATATTGATATTTTTTTATACGTACATTTATGCATAAAGTTAGTTGCATATCGTAAATTATCTTGCAGGCAATACTTTACTAAAATCGTGGTCAAGTTCTTCCATTACATCCGTGGGTATCTGCGATGCGCATTTACGAGATGAGGATTTTACGAATGGAGAAAAGATTCAATTACGTCGTAATGTTTGTCCAAAGCATTGGACGCAATGGCAACAATTACGTTCCAAGGAAATTAATGGACAACAACATGAACATCAGCGCATTGAACACGAACAACAGTATGAACCAGATAATCAATTGTTACAAGTTCTTAACATACAACAATTACAGCAGCAACAGCAGCAAGAATAACAACAGCAACAGCAGCAGCATCAAAAAGAAGTAGACGTTCACCGAAACAACATCAGCAACAACCAGAAGAACGGAAACAACTTCACATGCAGCAAGAATCTATACAGCAGGTGGAAATCCTTACTGACGGCGGCGACGCTACGATAGATCCGCAAGCTCTGAATCGACTTCCGCCTTCTGCTACTTATCCTTCAGATAAAAGATTATTCTTCGATTTTGACGAAGAAGATACGGACATGCAATATTTAGAATCTGAAGGTAATCCGCCTGCCGATGAAATGCCAACAAGTAAATGTATTAATAAAACACAAAACGTTCAATGTAATTTGAGTCAAGTAATTGCTTCACCTCGTAAATTTAATCGTGATAATTGCTCGCGATTTTTTAAATTACGTGCTCGTTCACTTCAAAGTAAAGTAATAGTTCTACAATCAAAAGTGCAACAATTACGAAGAAATATTAAAAATGAAAAAAGAAGGACGGCTCGGTTGCGAAAAATTTTACAGAAAACTCGCGCGGATAACGTTCGAAATGTTGATAATTTTTTACCGGATAAAGATATTCACCCTACAGCCGTCACTATGATTAGATTACAATTACATAAATAAAAAACGCAATATACTACAGATGAAAAAGATTTAGCCAAACAAATGTAATTTCATTCAGTAGCTTGTTTTACTCGTTTAAGAAACGCAGGTTTAAATTTACCCTCAGACTCTACCGTGAGAGGGTGAGTTTCCGAATATGATATTGTACCAGGTTTAAATGAAGTTGTTTTAAATAAAATTGGGCTAAATTTCAAAAAATGACCTCCAGACCATCGAATTTGCGCACTTAAATTTGATGTAATGTCGATTAAAAGTATGGAAGAATATTCAAAAAAGCAAGACTTAATAGAGGGGCTTTCTGATATAGGGACAGATCGTAGAAGTCGCGAAGTTGCTAAACTCGCTTTGTTATTCGTTATAGATTCTTTAAATGTTACATATAAATGGCACCAATTATTATGTTTTGGATCTAACAAAGATGGCGCAAGTAGTGACGAACTTTTTGAAATTATACCGTTTTTTTTTTAAAGCGTTGCGTAAAATAGGAGCAGACGCAAGGCTTATCGTTTGGGATCAAGGTAGCAACAATCAAAAGGTCTTTAAACTTCTCGATTTAACGCCACAGAAACCTTATTTTTATATTGAAGATATTAAGTATTTTGCAATTTTTTATTGGCCGCATCTTATCAAACGATTGCTTTATCAGTTGCGATCTTATATTTGTATTTATGTAGGCGATGAAGTAATTGTATATTATGATGATTTATTGAAAATGTGGGAACTTGATAAGTCACATGGCACATCAAATTTATTAGGCCATTTAACACATAGTCATTTTTATCCAAATTCGTTTGAAGTCATGAGAGTCAAATTAGCTTTTCAAATTTTTAGTCGTCGAATGACTGCATCCATTAAACTTGCGGGCGAAGATCCGGCGGGATTAGCGTCTTCCCTTACGTGGCGAAAATCTTCAGAATTTGTAACAGTGCTTGGTAAGGTTATAGATGCTTGTAACTCTTTCTCCGAAACCTGTGTTGATAAGCAAAAGTGACCATTATCAGATAAAAATCCCCAGATTGAAGAGCTTTTAGAACATTTTATTTCGTGGTCAGAGCAGTGGACTGTGAAATCGTAAGCGAATAAGCCGCCTTGTTTTTTGGAATGCCTTTAACTTCGAGGTTTGTTAGGCTTGTATACGGACCTGAAGTCTGACTTTCCTGATTATGTTTTTGCAACAGCTCTTGCCGATCAAGATTCTGTAGAGCATGATCATTCTAAACTATGATCTAGAGGGAGTCATAATTCTAATCCTACTTGTCGAATGTACCGTTTAGCTTATAAACACATTTTATCAACAGATTTTATTTATACTAGTAAAAGGGGTAACGTGACATGTTCAGAAACTCATTCAGTAGTTGACTCATCAAGCTCTACAGTTGCAACAACAGAGAGAAAGTGTCTTGATTCGCCTAATGCTGACTTGCCAGAATATAATTCAGAAGAAATGAAAGAACTTGAAGAAATTGTACAAGCAGCTGAATTAATGGAAATGTACTTGCAAGTAGATTCAACTGATATGCCAGAAACGGATGAAAGAAAATTGTACGAAGCTAATGCGATTGCTTATTTTGCAGGATATGTTGAGCGTAAATCTTGGAGCAAAAGTACGTGCACCGAATGCGAAGAAGTGGTTTTAAAAAAATCGACGGATGCAAGTAATGCATACGAAACCTGCCGTAAGTTATTTGACGAGACTAACAGAATTTTTTGCGAATATTATTAACTGCCAACTTGAAGCTTTCAATCACGAAAGTGTTTGGCACCAGAGAAAACTTTTTTTAGTTCATTTAAGAGAAATAGTAGAGGCTTATACTTGCGAAAAGTATTCTGATTGGTTCGATCAAAATAACATTTTTTGCAAACAAACTACATAACATGCAAATAAAATTGCGAAAAAAGACTCCGTTGCAACGAAATGTCAAAAATTGAAAAATATTAAAAACTTATAAATTAAATATTTCGATTATTTATAAATTGCTTTATGTTAAGGGGTCGTTCTACTTTACGCGCTTGAAATGAAGGTTATTTTTATGAATTTTTTGTTAGAGGTTGCTATTATAATTATATAAAACTTGTTGGGCTTAATGAATATACTCAGAAAGTACATACATTTTTTTCTCTTTTTTATACACTTTTTCTATATAAAAACAGCAGGTAAACGTGACTCCTGAAAAAGTAGGTATGTCTGTGCTGTTAAATCTTGGAGACGGATGATCGAAAACAAAAAAAATTCAAATGGATTTATATTAGTATGACACTAGCTATAGCGCAAACTGCAGTTTTGAATATATATTTTTATAGAAAAAATCTATAAAGAAAATAAAAAAAAATTGTATGTAATTTCTGAGTGTATTCATTAAGCCTGATAAGTTTTATATCATTAATTATAATAGCAACCTCTAACAAAAATTCATAAAAATAGCCTTTTTTGAAGAGCCTAAAATAGAATGACCGCTTAATTTTACAATTAATAATAGTTAACGTATATACTTTTAATTTTGTATGCAGATCATAAAGAATATTAATATATAACGGAAAGGTAAGATATCAAAATTAAATTTAAACTGTTCTCAATGATTATGAAATTATTAATACAAATTTTATATACAAATTATACATAAATATTAATTTTTTTGTAATAAACCGATTATTATTATAGTTCTTTCGTTTTTTTTTTATTATTAAATGCAGGGTCGAAATAAGATCGGGTAACACAAAATTAAGATAAGAATTCCCTACAGATACACAACTCTATTTGCGAGCATGTCAAAATTATTATGAGTAATATTCACTCAATCGTTCTAATATTTGATATAAGATCTGCATTCCGTTATAGTAGAAAGTTTAAGACACCCGCCGTTAGCCTTCTCGAAGTTGCTCAGGTTCATCCGTATTTTCTTTTTTATAAGCGAGAAACACGTGTACCGTCCTGATCCCTCGATATTACAAAGCAGCTTTTCTCGACGTTCACAAATTGCTACAGAACAATATATTATTTAACCTTTGATATCAAATACTCCTGTCTAATAAAAGATATTTACCCCGACTGGGCTGGGAAAGCTTGCTTGATGCACGTGGACGCATGAACCGTAACAACTCGTCCAAGTTAGGCACTAAAATTTACACAATAATTGAAATAACTAATTGCTTATACACGCGTATACAACTATCGCGACCCGATAATGGCTTTTCCATAAATACCTTAAAAGAATTCTGGGCGTCTCGGAGTCAAGTTTATCGGCATAGCAAAGGCTCAAAGTCGTTCGGCCGCAGCGACAGTGAGTGCGCCTCGACCATACAGGTGAGAGGTCGCAAGTCGAGTAGACCGCGTCGAGTTTCGCGAGCACGTACCTCGCATTTTCGGCTAGGTCACGTGAAACCAGGATCGTAGGCATCACAGTAACGTACTTACTATCTAACGGTCCCTTACAATCATCCCCCTTTCGATGGAGTGATTGAGTCATGAATCGAAATACACCCTCACATGCTCAAACGAATATCGGCTTGCTAATCGACCTGATTGAATGCATAACCTAAGCTTTAAAGCGGAATAGCCTAACTGAATACATTCAAACACATCGAGATTCTTCAAACACCCACCCCGATCATACTCATTAAAATAATTACCCGTGTTTTTTCTTTTGTCGATTACAATTGTTTATAACAAATTATTTAAACAAATAACCCAAAATGTTGTAATTTTGCAAAACTGAATGCGGATATCGATTCTACGGGCAAAAACACGACAAAAACCTAAGTAACGTTTTTTTGTCAGAGTTCAATTTGTTAGTCTAAAACAGGAACGAACTTTTCACATGTAAATCATCCTTCTCATCCGTCTTAGATGTTGACCTGCGGAATACCGTAGTGTTGCATGCTACAATTAGATGAGCTTATTTTTTTTCAAATCCTTCCGTGTTAGAGATCACGTTTGAGTGGCAGGCTAACGGTGGTACATCAATTGAAAAAAAAATTATCTTTCGAAACTAGACTTTAGGAATAGAACTTTTCATAAAAATAGATCACATTATTCTGTGTCGATAACGCAATTGATAATGTCGAGACGGAGAGTTAGGGATCTACCTGATTTAGTTGAGGATTCTGACATTGACGAAGATCAATATGTTGATATAGCATTTGTTCCTGCTGATCATGAAAGTTTAGATAGAGATTCGGATGTTGATCTAGAAGAAGATATAACATCTCATGATCTTCCTACAGGTTCTTACGAACATGTGAAAAGTACTTACACAAGTACTCAAAAATTGTTGGAGCCGAATCATATTTACGATTGGGAAGATGATACTTTGGATAATATATCTCCTGATATCGAGGACAACTCCAATCTGTCAGCTATTTCTCCATTGTTTTTTAAAAATTCCTTGGAATTATTCGAGTTATTCTTCTCGGAATCGATGAAGAATCATGTTGTGGAAGCTACTGCTGAGAATCATTTCGATTTGTCTAAAAATGATCTAGAAAGATTTATTGTAGTCATAATGATTACTATTTACAATTCTAGAAAACGTCTTTATGATTATTGGTCAACAAAACGAATCCTAGAGTGTCCAATCATTACCGAACTTTTGACGAGAACTGAATTTGTTACCATCAAGAAGAATATTCGATTTTACAAACATCAAGATAAAAATCCAACTGACAAAGTTTGGAAAGTAAGAACGATGTATGACTTATTCCGTGAGAATTGCATGCAATTCGGTTTCTTCGACTACAACCTATCGATAGATGAAGTAATGGTGAAATATTTCGGTAGATTTGGTATCAAGCAGTGTATCAGGAATAAGCCTATCAGGTTTGGAATAAAGATGTGGGCACTTTGTTCTTCTGATGGATACATCTATGACCTCGATATTTACACAGGTAAATCAGGAAATATCACACAAAAAGTTTTAGCTTCTGTTGGATTGGGTTCAAGAGTAGTAATACAATTACTTTCTACTTTGTTAGAAGGAACCGAAAAAGATGATTTGAGTAAGTACCACGTGTACTTTGACAACTTTTTCTCTAATCCAGACCTAATGATACATTTGAAGAAGAATGGTTTATCATCAACAGGCACTGCCCGGCAGAATCGCGTGAAAGAGAAGGTCGAAATGCCAAAAAAAGCTGAAAGAGGAACCACTATTTCTAAGCATGAAGCAAATTCAGGGTTGAATTTCATTACGGTAATGGATTCCAAACCCATATCGATTCTCTCAACTAAATATGGGGATGAACCGAAAGTGGCAATGCAAAGATGGCAGGAATCGTCGAAAAATTCCATTATTTTCCCTCATTATTTTTTCATGTACAATCAACACATGGGTGGTGTCGATCTCCACGATCAACACTGTAATTTAATGCTCTGATGCCTTCGATAAGAGGTAAAAAATGGACATGGTGTCTTTTTATGCGACTTATTCAAGCATCTTTAGCGAACGCTACGATGATTTACAATAAACTCCATCCGGATGAAAAGAAAGGTTCCAAAGATATTGTTCAAAAAGTTTGTGAATATTACATTCAGAAGCTATCATCAGTACGTATTCCCAGGGAAAAGAGGAAGCCTGGAAATTCTTCAGAACACATCATGAAACAAGGAAGTATGAAAAAATGCGGGATAGGTACGTGTTCGACGAGAACACAATGGTTCTGTACGAAATGTTGCAAACCTATTTGCAGAAAATACAAAGAAGATCACGGCAATGAGCCATAATTGGGTTCATAACTCGGAAACTTATTGAAACTTTTACTACTTTGCGCACGATTGTTTAGCCTTATTTTACACTAACAAATTGAACTCTGACAAAAAAACGTTACATAGGTTTTTGTCGTGTTTTTGCCCGTAGAATCGATATCCGCATTCAGTTTTGCAAAATTACGACATTTTGGGTTATTTGTTTAAATAATTTGTTATAAACAATTGTAATCGACAAAAGAAAAAACACGGGTATTTTTTTTTGGTTATGCAAAGGATGGCACAGTTCGTTTCTCGATATCTCTGCCATATTTTGCATGGTATTTGGCATGGTCAATGCCCCCTTCCCAGAGTACGATTGTTTATAGGTATTTTACACTAACAAATTGAACTCTGACAAAAAAATGCTACATAGGTTTTTGTCGTGTTTTTACCCGTAGAATCGATATCCGCATTCAGTTTTGCAAAATTACGACATTTTAGGTTATTTGTTTAAATAATTTGTTATAAACAATTGTAATCGACAAAAGAAAAAACATGGGTAACTAATCGACTAAAATAAAAACACGAGTGTTTTTCCGTACACTTCCACGTCGCATTTCCTCGTAGAAGGTCACGAAATGGATCCACAAAATTCGCGTACCGCACTGTAAATCGCCTGTAAAAACCGCGAACCCCTAGGAACGATTGCAGTTGCTTGCGATCCGCCGGCTTAAGAAAAGATTGTATCATTTTCAATTTTTCTGGATCAGGTAAAATACCTCTCCGCATGATAATCACGCCTAAAAACGATACCGAGTCTCGAAAAAATACAGACTTTTCCAAACTAAGCGTAAAACCTGCTACTATTAATTTTGAAAATATAAGCGATAAAAACTCTAAGTGCTGCATAAAATTTGTTGGTGCGATCACCATATCATCGACGTACAATTTTACCATTCTCGAAACCGCTACCCCTAGAGCTATGCTCAAAGCGCGAATAAAACCCACCTCCTCACTCTTTACGCCAAACGGAATTCTTGTAAAGTGATAAACTGTTCCCTTATGGATAAATGCTGTATACTTTCTGGATTCTCGTGAAAGTGGTACTTGCCAGTATACTTTTACAAGATCCGTAGTTGATAAGAATTCTGCTCCTTCGAAATCTTGCAAGATTTCTTCCATTCGCAGCGGACATTCGTTATCCGACGCGATGATTTTATTGAGAAAACGAGCATCTAAACAAACGCGCACTTCACCGCTCTTTTTGTGCACAATTCGGAGCGGATTGCAAAATTCGCTATTTGATCTCTCAATAATACCTAATTCTAATTTTTTTATATTTGGCCTCTTAACTGTGGGAGTAATTACGTGTTCATAAACGTGTGTACATCCCGGTTGATCCGAAAAAACTTTGCGATATTTCAAAAATAGTTCCCGCACCATCTCGCGCTGTTCGTGATTTATTTCTAATTTCTATACATAATTCTCGATTTTTTCTACCATTTCATCTACCTCATTATTTCTTCCCTGCATTACACTCTCATCGCACCGAATGTGCATAATCGCATCCCCCATCCTTCCAATCGACTCATCCGGCTTTTCCTGCCTTGACCCTAATAAACGACTTTTTTCCGGGTTAGGCGTATACTCTATGTTCGTTCTCGGTTTTGTTATTAGACTGTCGCAGTAATACGTTGTTTTGGCCGCTCCGTACCACGTTAAATTATTAACTTTTATAAACTTACACCCCAAACTTTGATTCGCTTTTTTCGTACTTCTAAAAAATACTATTTCATTCGATAAACGCTCACTTCGCAAGTAAATCATTTCTTCATCAATAAAAATTCTTGCTTTATTAGCTTTTAACCAATCCATCCCCACTAACATTTCAGTAGATAAGCCCGGAACCACTAAAAAAGGATGTGTAATTTCATGTTTACCAATCGATAAACTAACTTGCACCTGTCGTTTAATCGTTGTAGTTTTTTGTCCTACCGCGACGTAAACAGTTAAATTAGTTACCGAAAGTTCTAATAAATCATTTTCTCGTTATAACTCATTATAAAAATTTTCCGAAATGCACGTAACCTCACTGCCACAGTCAAATAATACCGATATCGTTTTCTTACATACGCTCGCGGTTACGCGCGGACTAATTAAACGCGGCATTACTTCACTCATGTCACCATCGCATTTTTCTACGTCCCAGCACAAATCCTCGATAAACTCCGAAACACGCTTCTTGGCTCGCATTGTTCTTACATGCCTTGCGTGACCTCCCACGATTTGGATATTATTTGGGATCGATGAAGACGCTCGAGTAGTACCCCCATAATCGGAGCTCGGATTGTTGTTGTTGTGGCTCGCTTGCCAGTTTTGCGCCGCTGGAGCTCGTGTTGCTTGATTGTTCGCTATGTTCCGAATAGAATTACCGTTTTGTTTTTGTACGTTATTGTTATTATTATATGAACGGTTCTCAACAGTATTATCGCGAGGCGAAGCGTCTAATCTAGTTAATGTTTGTAAAATTCTATCCGTGTCAGAATAATCTACTGTCGACAAAATCTCTTGAATTCGCGATGGCAGCTGTTTAATTATAGTAAAATTAATTTCGTACGTTTCTGCGGTCGGAGCAACAAAACGAGCTTCGCGTATTTGCTTCGCAAAATAATTTTGCAACTACCCGTCATGATTTCTAAAACGTCGACTTGCCCACTCATCCTTAGCCTTCATTCTTGCTTCGACAGTGTTAAAATTTTTAATAAAAGCATCTTTAAAAGAATCATAATTTTCGAAAGCCATTGGATAAGCATCAAACCACGTACGTGCGCGGCCCCTGAGTGCTTCCTCGATTACTAAAATTTTTTGCTCGTCATTTAACACGTATTTACGTTTGAAACACTTTTCCAAATTTTGCAAACATTCCATGGGTTTATCCTCATCACCATTAAATGTTGGCATTTGTACCGTCATTTGTAAATACTGAAATTGCATTAGCATTCCGGCAAGAGCATTATCATTAAGACTTGGGCGCGCTTCTACGTTATCCGCATTAGTATTATTTTCGCGATTATTGCCATTATTGATCACATTACCCGAATTATTTAAAGGTCCCACAGTATTTACCGCATGATCATTGCTGTTGCGCTGATTCTCACCGGCATCTTGACGAACTTGCAGCTGGCGAAATTGCCGTTGAAGAACATTTAACTGCTCTCGGAGCGTCTCGTAGACGCTCGAGTTCCTCCCGCAGATCGTCCAGGTCATGCCCTTTTGCGCCCTCGTCGTTTGTCGTCTTAACCAGTTTCGAAAATAAATTTTATCCTCCGATCTTATTTCGACCCTGAATATAATAATAAAAAAAAAACGAAAGAACTATAATAATAATCGGTTCATTACAATTGGCACACAACTAGTGGCAGCACAAAATAAGGAAGAAGAAATAAATTTTAATCTTTATACATAATATAAGTATATTTCTAATAATTTAATTTATTTGTTTGTACAACGCAAAATGCCGCCGAAACTGGTCAAGACGACAAACGACGAGGGCGCCAAAGGGCATTACCTGGACGATCTGCGGGAGGAACTCGAGCGTCTACGAGCTGATCGTGTTTCCGCGAGGCAGGTAAACGAGACGGTCCGCGAGCAGTTAAGTTTATCGGCACAGAAAAGGCTCAAAGTCGTTCGGCTGCAGCGACAGCGAGTGCGCCTCGACCATACAGGTGAGAGGTCGCAAGTCGAGTAGACCTAGTCGAGTTTCGCGAGCACGTACCTCGCATTTTCGGCTAGGTCACGTGACTCCAGAATCGTAGGCATCACAGTAACGTACTTACTATCTAACGGTCCCTTACATGTTTTAGATGGGAGGTAGTATTGGTTGCCTTCCCGCTGGTGCCCCCCGATAACAAATATATTTATTGTAATAAAAAGTATGTATGTAACAATAAGTGTATTTGGCTAAAGAACCAATGACAAACCCTACACGAGTGTGACTCGGAATTAACATGTTCCTCAAATATAAAATATCGAGGTAATTTCACGTATTTCAATTTCTGTAAAATGAAAGTAACTATTAATAAATATATATATAGTTTTGGTTTCGAGTTGAAGCGTGATCTGCGGCAACTTTGTTAATGCATTTAAAAAAATTTAATGTAAATAGTACTTTTCGACAAGGGTGCGGAAGTAGACGTTTTACGAAAAGTCACATGAGGTAAATAATCTACTTACGCCCTAGTCTCGATATAAGATAATCGTGGAGTTCCCATTAAAAAATATACATTGTAATAAAAAGAGATTACACGTTAAAAAGATTATTATTGTAAAATAAAAATTATTTAACAAAAAAGATAATGATAATATAGTAAAACGTATTTTTAAATACAATGCTGTATACCTTTTATGTAATAACAAAAAACAATGAACGATTTCATACAAAATAATTAAATAAGTCGGTTTAAATTAAATAACCCGGGGCCAAACATTCAGACGCGAAAGAATACGACCTACGACCACCAATAAGGAACTTGCATGGAAAAATGTATTACGTCCGTCAGATAGATTATTGAAAAATAATTATATTTTATCAAAATAATACGGAAAAAATACTTTTCTGAAATTAAGAGTCATTAAGTCCCTTTGAATAATAATAATAATAGCGCAAGGTTTCGAAAGTCAGGACGGTCAGATACTGCACATATAAATGTGGGAATTTGAAAATATAAATTATTGACCTAGTTATAGTCTTTAAAAATCATATTTCATGATAAAATTTAAAACAATACATGAATTATGACTTTGATAGTCTGTGAGGGCCAAGCGAGGAGTTCCCTCAAACATGCCAGAGCGGGGCTTCGCTCTAGCTGGTGCAGGATTGTCGGAAAGGCAGGAGAGTAACCGGGAAGACACACACTAAATGATCTGCAGCTAACTATATTTAAAAGACTATGTACAATATTTACAGGCTTAAAACTAGTACGTAAGGCGAAGATCGCGAGTAGTTGTCGCGAATGGCTGTGCAGCGACGCCAGAGCTGTGGCGTGAGATAGCACGATGAGTGCGACTGTTCTCGTATGCTGCTATGCCGGATCTGTAGGAAGGGGCGCGCGATCCGCGCGGCTAGTAGAGCGCTCGCGGCTCCAGACACTGCTTCCTTGGATGGTGCTGCCGCCCTGCTGTCGGTAATGACGGTCGCTCTTCTCGAGGCGGCAAACTCGAGGGTGCCACAGCCACTCCCCCCCTAGTGGCTGACGACTGAGGAGGACACGATGGTGATAGTTGAAGGCTGTGTGGTCCCTGTGGTGGCTCCTGAAACGTTACAGAGCGACGAGGCTGTCGCTGGGCCGGCTGGATCAACTGGATCGACGGCTCGTCTCTGGCGATGTACGCTGGCTTCAGGTCTCCGGTCGAAATGGTGCGTGGCGCACCATCGATGTCGATGACGAACCGGTTCTGGTCCAGGCGACGCAGAACGCGTTGTGGTCCCGTGAAGGTCGGCGTCAAAGGCGGTTTGACGGCGTTCACCTTCCGGAAAACGTGCGTGCAGGTGGCCAAGTCTTTATGGACGAAAAACTTGGGCTTCACGTGGTGGTCCGTCTGCAGCGGCTTCAGCATTCTGAAGTGGCTCTGCAGCTTGCCTAGGAAAGAAAATAGATCTGTGGGGCCCTCCTGCGTTGTGAAGAAGTCCCCAGGAATGCGCAGAGTCGTGCCGAACATCAGTTGGGCTGGTGATGCCTTGAGGTCCTCCTTGTAGGCCGTTCTGAGGCCTAAGAGGACGGTCGGTAGACGTTCTAGCCAGGGAACGTTGGGGTGACACATGAGCGCCGCTTTGAGCGTCCTATGCCACCTCTCCAGCATTCCATTCTTTCCCTAGCTTCCTGAACCCTCCGATCCTCTCCGGGTTGCTGGGTTTCGTCGTGTCCCGATGGAGTGTTGGCTTCAACCTCGACGTCCGCGGGGCCCATGGGTTCCACTCCGGAAGGATAGGATGGGGGTAATCCCCGTGGGAACTCCTGGAGTTGGGTCGTCGACATCAAGGCATTGAAGGCCCGATTACTCTCCTGCTGCTCCCACTCCTGCCGTACCGCGGTTTCCCATTCGGGGGCGGTCATGGGGTTATCTTCGATCGTAGTTGGAGGGCTACGAAGGGTTGCCATAGCTCCCACTTGCTGTACCCGATCGTCATTCGGGATACGGCAGCTAACTGGGTACTCGAACTCGGGATAAGGGTGGTGATCCCCTCGGCTCACTCGGCCTCTGCGCACTCCCCTAGCTCTAAACATTCTTGTGGATGGTTTTCTTCTTTTACTCTGTGAACATAAAACAACAACAAAAAGAATATAACAGCTTCAAGGTCGCTTGTAAGGAAGAGGTCGCTACTACTGGGCTCTCCCCCTTGGGGGAATATATCTCTTCAATTCACTCACGTGCACCTCGGGTATTCTTTTATCTTCCCCCAAATTTAGCACATATACCAGCGGAAACTTGACTTCTTTGATGGCAAACGGGCCGTCAAACCGGCCAGCTAACTTAGCCGAAAAACGCTTGTCTTTGTTTGATAGGTGGTGGTTTGCCCTCATTACTAAGTCTCCTACCTGGAATGTCGCCTCCTTCCTGCCACGATTGTAGTATTTGGCTTGTCGCTCCTTTGCAGAATCGATATGCCTGATTATTAGGTCACGTAGGGCATCCAGTCTTCTCACTCTATCTAACCACTCTTCGGGGTCGCTACTAACAATTGGTCGCTTTGGCTCTACTTCTCTTCGTAAACTCTTCACCAGCCTTGGGTTTCGTCCATAACTCAAGAAGGCTGGTGATACCTTGGTGGTCGCTTGCATGGCAGTGTTGACTGCATGCCTGAACTCATGAAGATGGGCATCCCAATTCCGATGGTCTTGTTTTACGAAGGTCGCTATCATGGTCTTTAGGGTTCGGTTGCTTCTCTCCACTGGATTGGCTTGCGGATGGTACGGTGCCGTGGTCACATGGGTCACTCCATACTCCTTCAGATTGTCGGTCAGGTGCTTATTAATGAACTCTTTCCCATTATCTGTGAGTACGTAGTTTGGCGTTTCCCACCGAAACAAGATGAGCCTTTCTCAGCGGCTTCAGCTCGATTCACCGCGTGAAGAGATCCTGGAATACCATCAAGTATTCGAATTGACTTGGTGGAAATTCCATAAGATCTGCTGCCACTACGGCCCATGGTCGCTTTACAATTCTTTTGCCTAGTAGCCCTATGGGTCCCGTCTGAGAGGCCTTGTGCTTCTGGCATTCGAGACAAGTCTGGACGAAGTGGCGCACGTCGTAGTACATGCCTTGCCAGTAGTATTCGCGGGCCACTCGGTCATAGGTCTTCTCAAGTCCCAGGTTGGATCAGAGGGTTGGAAAGGGTGTATGGATTTTTCTGCTTGAGAGATTCATTACTAAGTTTGAAGGAGAGGGATTTAGAAAACAGAGGGGTGGAAAATAAGAGGGTAGGCGGACAGGCATGGTATCTAAAACTTGGGGAGGATCGATAGTTTATCGATTTAGGAACGGGGTAGGAGTCGGTAATTGGTGAATCATCAGTCTGAGTGGTAGATGTTGATGTCGGATTATCGTCCTTGATCGTTAGTCTGGTGGCGTCTTCTACGTGCTCTGTATATATATATATATATATATATATATATATATATATATATATATATATATATATATATATATATATATAGTAATAACGGCCATGGCAGGATGATCCGTTGAGTTAAGGTGCTAGGATGGAGTGTATTCTGTACAATTCGTGAGCAACTATTTGGAATAAAGGAAATGTGGTTTCTATTATTATTGTTGTTCCTTTTCTTCGGACGTCAACTCGTAAAATTTTTCTTGCGTCTGCTGAGAAGAAATCTATGTTTGGTAAATTCGTATTTGGCTTTCTATTTTGCATGTGTCGCTTGATGTTGTCTAGGAGATCTGATGGTAGTAACAGAGGGCTGGTTCTTCCTTCCTGAGTATAGCGTGATGATTCCAGTGTGATCAGCCATGGCTGAGCAAAGCTGAAAAATCGTATGACGTTTTGGTAGAAAATTCTTGCTTCTTGTATGGTTGTGTTGTTGTGTATACTGGTGCGTTTCTTTAATTCTTCTAATTTTTTTTGTTGTCTGGTGATTCCGTTGACGATTAGGGTGGGTGCGGTGTACCAATCTTGCTCTGTTTTATCTTCTTTAGGAATACAGGTGATCTCGAAAATGTAAAGGTTGGGTATAGACTGACTTGAAGTTGTTGATGAGGTTAATGTTAGATTGTTTAGAAGTTCCTTGAGATCATAGGCTGTCGTTAGTTTTTCTAATAGGAATTTTGCTCTGGTTATATAAAGTTGGCATTCGGTGGGTATTCCGGGACATTCTGACAGGATATTCTTGATCTGTTTGTGGAGATCGTCGTCATCATGGCTGACTGCGTGAATGTCTATTTCTGGAATTGCCTTATGGTTGTCGACTTCGTTGTACATATCTCCTATGTATTCGAAGTACAGTCCAGGAATGTTGGAAAGGTAAGAAATATTGTATGGATGGGACATGGAAATGGGTGCTACTGCTACGGTTATAAAAATTATTACTGCGTGCATTTTCTGTGGCCAAAGAATTGGTTTATTAGTTTCAAGAAAAATGTAATTATTTCCCCAATAAGTTGTGCGATACTAAGGTAGGTAAGATAATGATTGGGCATGCATATGCATGTTATTTTTTATGTTAGTTATTTTGTATATTAGTTATTTTGTATATTAGTTATTTTCCTCGTCTTCTGAGGCGTTTTCGTTTGGGGTGGATCCAAACATAGACAGACATGATGCTCTGTTAGACGGCAGTTTGGATTGCGGTTGGAAAATTGCATTAATGGGATGTAATTCACAATCAAAGCTTTCGCTACGGGTGTCTGATAGTTTTGGTTTATTGTTTTTTATAGGGCATTTGATGCAGAAAATGATGATTAGTATGATTAAAAATAAGAATATGAAGGAGTTGGATCCAATGGATCCATAAGAAAAGTAGGTGTGTAATACTTTATTATCTTGCTCTGTTAAGAAGTTATCATATTTATCTTGAATGCTTTTGAGGGTTATTCCTGCTTCTAATTTAGATGATTGGTACTTTGGAATAAATTCGAGGTATGGCAGGGAATCATTAACTGTTTTTTATTTTATGGAAGATTAAGTTATGTAGACTGCTGATATTTAAGCTGATTTTTGGTAGATACAAGAATTCGGTAGTTGTATCTATCGTCTTCATTCCTACGAGGGTCGTATGACCTTGCCCGGCGGAACAGCGGGGTTTCATTTGTAACAGCCCGATTCCATGTATTTTAACGAGTTTGTGCTACTGTCCGGGACAAAGTATTTGTAGGGTTATGGTCTGTGATAGGGAATGTAGCCATGCGTCTACTGAATCAAGATGGAGCCAATGTTGTGTATAGTGCGGTATAAAGTTGATGTTGTATTTTGATAAACTTTCTTTTCTAGGTTGATTCAAGAGCAAGTATTCGCGTGCCATATCGCCATCAGGCAGAAACCAAAATACATTAGTTACTCTACTTAATACTTATAATCTATTGAACGCGTACACAAAACATATATTTATTCGATTACAATGTATATTTAGCCCCTGCACTCGTGGAGGCGCATCTCCACGAGGCCGCTTCTAGTACTTACTAATAATCCGGGACCGCCCGTCTTATTAGTATTTTCTACCCGTCACACTGGAGTATCTTTCAAGGAGCACCATGGAAAGTTCTCCAGTGCACCAGACACGGGGGCACCGGTAAGTCTGGCCGGAGGTTTCCCTATTCTAAAATTTGGACTTTCGGACGGACGGGCGTGTGGCTGAAGAGCGCCTCAGCTCACAGCCCGGGTGCGTTTTTATTACCGGTTCATCTACCGTTGGACCTCGAGCGGGGTGCGCCTCGCTGCGATATCCTCCAGCAGATGTACCGATACTTAACCGTCTGTATCTCAGGATACTGACCGAGGAGCGCCTCGACTCAGGAGCCTGGATATGCCGGCGTGAGTCGTGTACGCAGCCATAGACCCCTCTACTCGTAAGCGCGATCGAGCGTGCTGTGGCACCAACTCACTCGCTCAGCGCCCGCGAGTAGACTGCCGATCTCCAACTACTGCAGGCAAAACGTTCGCTTTTCGCTCTCTCTCCCCACCGCGCTGCGCTTCTCGGCGCTGCGTGAGCGCCCCCGGTCAGTGCTGGCTAGTGCGCGCCGCCGGTGATTCCCCCCCCGCCGCGCGCCGGCCGAGCGCTGTTCGTTCCGCGGCGGCTACTGCCTACCTTGCGTTACTCGCCCCACTTCTCGTCTCTCCGTCTCTCTTTCATTCTCCATCCGTTCGCTTTGCGTTCGTATTGAACGCACAGCGAATTTCCAGAGTGTACGAAAATTTCCATCCGATTCGCTGCTTCCCTGTAGCGGGTCGCTCCCCTCCTTCCCGTCACGGCGCGGAGAGGGGGCAAGCGCTCCGGCGGCGCCGCGAGCGGCGTCGGAGCTCACTGCTGCTTCGATCGTCGACTGATACGGACGCGCGAACTGTCACGGACGGGGCCTCTCGACACGGATCGAGTCCCTTGACGGGTTAAACCTGAGTCTTCTTCGTTTTTGTTCACCTGCTGCGCCAGGGTATTACGGCGACGAACGTGCGCCATTGTATTTCCGTAAGTTACCGAAAAGGAATAAAAGTTCTATGTTCAATGTACTTGAGAGCGTTCTTTTCTTGACTTTCACACCTTCACCTCTTCCGTCAGAATTTGTAACATTGGTCCTAACCGAGCCGGATTTGTCAAGAAAAGAACCTTTCGAGCACTCGCGTAGCTGCATTTTTCGCGCTTAATTCTCGCGCCGGACGCTAATTGACCGCGCTTTTGCACCCATGCCCGCGCGTCAAGTCCGCTTCCCGCCTCGCCGCCATCTTGTTGCGTGCTCGGCGGATGCGATCGTGTGCGCGAGTCGCCGCTTTCAACCGCATCGCTCTCGGTCGGCTTCTCTCTCTCTCTCTCTTTCTTTGCGCGGCGGAGAGGTCGAGTGGCTTCGGGTCTCGCGGCGATCGACGCCAGGGCCGGCTTCTCGATTGAGACCGTCTTTCGCGCCTCGGTGCAGCGGCTCGCGCTCTTTGGCGTCTCTCTCCATCTCTCTCGCACTCTTTGGCGTCTCTCTCCATCTCTCTCGCACTCTTTGGCGTCTCTCTCCATCTCTCTCGCACTCTTTGGCGTCTCTCTCCATCTCTCTCGCACTCTTTGGCGTCTCTCTCCATCTCTCTCGCGCTCGAGTTTTGGAGCGCCGCCATGACGCCTTCTCTCTCTCTCTCCTTCTCTCTCTCTCTCCTTCTCTCCCGCTCTCTCTCTGTCTCACTCTCGTCCGTATGCTCGCGCGATTGCGTCGCTTGACGGAGCGACGAGCTGAGTGCCTTCAGGTCGAGCCGCGATCGGCGTCGGAGCTGGCTTTTCGCTTGAGAAGGTTCCATATCGCGACGCGGGACGCTCCCGCGCTCTTGCCTATTCGGCGTCTCTCTACATCTCTCTCGCACTCGAATTTTGGAGCGCCGCCATGACGCTCCCTCTCTCTTTCTCTCTCTCTCTATCTCTGTGTCTCGCCCCCTCTCTCCCTCTATCTCTCTCTCTGTGTCTTGCCCTCTCTCTCCCTCTCTCTCTCTCTGTGTCTCGCTCTCGCCCATGCGCTCGCGCGATCGCGTCGCTTGAGAGCCCTCATGACGACGGCGACACCCGTCCTTCGCAAGCGGCGGCGCATCATCGGCGTGACGTGGGAGAGCCACCGACCGAGTGCGCCTCTCTCCCTCCCGTTCCTTCCGCAGGCCTCTTGAGTCCGTGTCATGCCCTCGGTCTCGCCCCGGGCCAGAGGTCTCCCGCCTGGGTCAACTCCCGGCGAGCTGAGATTACCTGGTTCGTGCGGCACCTGGCCGAGGCCGTAACGTTCGCACAGTGGCCTCTTTGATGGCTCCACTCCCGCGAAGCCCGACATCGTCGAATCGTCTGATCATGCCAGCCATCTCTCGATTCACCCTAACCGAGCCGCCTTGCTCCTACGCATCGGCCCTAGTAAACTATGACTGGTGCCTCCTTTGCAGAACATGGACGCCACCCGCAATGAGCAGCGGGGACTTCTCAACGTGATCCAGGACGCCGCCCGCGCCATTCGGGAGACGCCCGCCGAAGTGTGAACCGAGGGACTGCTATTCAGCCGACTGGAAATGTTAAACCAACACTGGGCGTGCTTCGAAGGCAACCACGTAGCATTGTTGCAGTCAGACGCGCCCCAGGACCACCGCTACTTTGCCGAGAAGGACTATGCTCAGGCCGAGCAGAGCTACGTAGTCGCGCGAGGTCACATTTATGATGTCCGTGCCCGTCTGCATCCGGAGCCTCAGGCGAGCAGCACGCACATCGCCGACGAGCCACGTGGCGCAACCCGTCTCCCACGCATCGTCATATCCGCTTTCAGCGGTCGTCGCAAGGATTGGGAATCCTTCCGCGATATGTTTCGCTCTTTAATCCACAACGACCCCCGTCTAAGCGACGTCGACAGAATGTACCACCTGATGACTCACGTCCAGGGGGATGCTACGGCAGCATTCGAGAAAATGGACTGCACCGGAGCGAACTACGCAACCGCATGGAGCAACCGCGAAGACCGCTATGACAATCGCCTATTGCTCATACAAGATCATTTGACGGCCCTCAAGGTTCTCCGTCCGTTGAAGGAAGAGTCTGCGGCTAGCCTTCAATATCTTCAGGACGAGCTCAAACGACACCGCCACCAACTAAAAACTCTCGGTTGTCCAGTGGACCATTGGGACGACTGGCTGATTTTGTTTGCCTGCGATACGATGGACTCAGTAACTCGCCGAGATTTGGAGGAGGAGCTTGCGACTCTCGACGGCCTACCCGGCGATCGACGACATGAGCGCCCTACGTTTGACGCGCTGTCTGTTTTCTTGCGGCGGAGATGTCGCACGTTACGAGCCCTGGAGACGGCACCTCAGAAGCGAACAGCCACCGGAATGCCAAAAGGACTCACATCTACCACGGAGAGCTCACGTCGACTCCACATTCTTGCCACCACATCATCGCATTGCGCCGTTTGCAACGGGCCGCACTACATCGGCCATTGTCCGCAGTTCAAAAACCTCTCTCTTCGAGAACGAAGGGATTTGACGTGGCGAGAGAAGATTTGCTTCAATTGCCTCCGACGGAATCACCAAGTCGACAGCTGTCCGTCCCAATCTTCCTGTCGAACGTGCGGAGGTCAGCACCATACTCTGCTGCATGAGGGTGGTGTCAAGCGACTTACTCCACTGACTCTGGGATCCCTCCCAAAAAATCTAGAGCTGCTGAAGTGGGAGATCGCCCACTCGCCGACGCTGCAAGCCCTGGTCAAACGTCTCCATGACCAGGCCTGCTTCCTACCGCGATGATGGCATTGGGGGACGGAAGGCGACCCCGCCGGTGGGTTCGAGCGCTCCTCGATCCCTGTTCAGAGCCCACCTTTGTTAACCTCCGGCTGGCCCTGCGATTCGGTGAAGGGACGGAGAAGGCCAAAGTTGACGTTGCCGGTCTCACGGGAGGCCCCATGGGTTCAACATTGATACGCACACATCTTCACCTTTACACCCTGGACGGCTCGATGGCTCATCGAGTCGAAGCATACGGCCTTCAGCATATGCAGCTGCAGACTCCGTCCCACGAGCTCGACCACCGCGCCGTCAGCCTCTTCCAGGATCTTCGGCTTGCGGATCCAAGCTTTCCCACGCCCCGAGGCGTCGATCTCGTACTTGGAGCCAACGTCTATCCCGATCTTCTGCTACCAGGCCTCGTTCACAGACAGGACTTCCTGGCGCAGAAGTCTGTGTTCGGATGGATCATTACCGGCAAGGAAAGGCTACGAGACCAGATCCTTCCCATGTCGATCTGCTCTACATCGTTCGAGTCCATGCAAGAGACTTGGCACGAGGTGCTGACTAGCCTCTTACATCGATTCTGGGCCGTCGAGGAGGTTGCCCCAAGTTACGAGGCGGTCCCCGCACGACGTAGTATGCGAGGCCGTGTACGCAGAAAACCACAATCGTGACGCTTCGGGCCGCTATTCAGTTCCACTGCCCATCGTGCAAGGAGGGGCTCAGGTACTCGGCGAGAGCCTGGAAAACGCCCGACGAGCCCTGTCGTCGGTTCATCGGCGCATGCAGAGAGACCCGCATTTCAAGGGCGAGTACCAGAAATTTATGCAGGAGTATCTTCGCCTCGGCCACATGCGCCCACTCACCGACAAGAAGATCAACACCCGGCAGCCCCGCACGAACTACCTTCCTCACCACGGCATCTGGCAACGCAAAGATGGTGGGAGTAAGCTGCGGGTGGTATTCAACGCGTCCCGCCCGACTACCTCAGGACGCAGCCTCAATGACGTCCTCCTGCCAGGACCTAAGCTGCAAAGCGACCTAACCGCCGTGATTACGCGCTGGAGACGATGGCCCGTAGCTTACTGCGCCGACATCACCATGATGTTCCGGCAGATCTGGGTCAATCCAGAGGACGCTCAGCTTCAACGAATTATCTGGAGTCCGTCTGCTGGCGAACCTGAGACGCACTACGTCCTGAAAACGATCAACGGAGAATCATGTGCCCCATATTTGGCTCTACGGACGCTTAAGCAGCTGTGCGTCGACGAAGGAACTGCGCTCCCTGAAGCCTCTCGCGCAGTTGAACAAGAGCTCTACATTGATGACTTCCTGGGGGGGGGGGGGGGGGGGGCGATAATCTGGAGGAGGCTCTGCTGCGACGCGACTAGTTGATTAGACTGCTTCAGGCGGGAGGGTTCCACCTGAAGAAATGGGTATGCAATGTGCAAGAATTCCTCGAGAGTATCCCGCCGGAAGACCGCCTCCGCACGAGTTGGCCACAACTCTCATCAGACGGACCTGTCAACGAATTGGGCATCCTTTGGGATCCCATTGCAGATCGCATGAGATTTGCACCCCCCCTCTTCGATGACGACGCATCGCTGACAAAGCGTCAAGTTCTCTCTGAGATGGCCCGACTGTTCGATCCCGTAGGATGGCTGTCCCCGGTCGTTGTCTTGGCCAAGATGTTCATGCAGGACCTGCAGCGGGCCAAGCTGGACTGGGACCACGATCTTCCAGCTACCATGGCCCGCCAATGGGAGAACTTTAGGTCTAACCTTCGCGACGTGACGTACACGCCTTTGCCGATGCTAGCCTGCGCGCCTTTGCTGCCGCTATGTACCTCCGTGCCGAAGATGACTCGGGTGCCGTTCACGTCCTTCTCGTCGTATCAAAGACCAAATTGACACCGCTCAAGAGATTGACGCACGGTGAGGCCCCTCTAAAGCGACCCTCTCCACGAGTGACAATCCCTCGCCTCGAACTGCGAGCCGCTCTTCTAGCTGCTCGTCTGCTCCGATTCGCTTCAAGCAGTTTAGGCATCGGAGCTCAATCATGCTTTGCCTGGTCCGACTCTCACATAGCATTGCATTGGATCCGGTCGGAGGGATCTCTTGGAAACGACTTTGCAGACAATTTCGTCAGTCAGGTCCATGAAACCATGCCACGCTGCCCTTGGCACTATGTTCGCACGACCGAAAATCCAGCCGACATCGCCACCCGAGGTTCTGATCCGGCAAGACTAAGCCGAAATCGACTGTGGTGGTCGGGCCCTGAATGGCTCTGCGAACCCCCCGCCGGGTGGCCGGTCGAAGCGACCCAACCACTGCCAGCCCCGCCGGCGCCTCACCTTACTTGTCTCATACCGCAAGCGCCAGAGGTTGAGCTCGCCGACGGCTTCTCCAATCTGAACCGATTAGTCAGAACTCTAGTTCGCTGCTGACGACTCTTTCGTCGCCGCCACGATAGCCAGGCACCTGCTCCCCTGAGCCCGGTCACGGCCGATGAGCTCCGTCAGGAGTTCCTCACGTGCGTCCGCCTCAGACAGCAGCAAGTCTACGCGCAGGAGATCCAGGAGATCGAACGAGGGAGACCGGTCAGCTCGACGAGTCCACTTAGAGCACTACTCCCCTTCCTCGATAATTCGAGGGTGTTGAGGGTTGGAGGCCGGCTCAGCAACTCTTCGCTCTCCTTTTCAGAGCAGCATCCCGCAATCTTTGACGGGAAGAGCTATTTGGCTACCCTCGATGTGGATTGGGCCCACACTCGAGCACTCCACGGTGGTTTCCGCGTCACCTACGCCCACGCCATGCGCCGAGTCTGGATCGTCGGTGGCCGAGTCAAGGTCAAAGCCCACCTCCACCATTTCGTCATTTGCGCCAAATCAGCTGCGCGCGCAGCCACTCAAGTAATGGGATCGCTTCCCGCTTCACGAGTCACGCCCTCCCGGCCGTTCAGTCGGAGCGGGGTTGATTACGCTGGACCGTTCCAAGTGCTCAGCACTCGGGGGCGTGGAGTGAGGTCATCCAAGGTATACGTGGCTGTCTTTGTGTGCTTATGCACCAAGGCTATCCACCTCGAGCTTGTCGGAGACCTCACCACCGCAAGTTTCCTTGGAGCCCTCTCTCGCTTCTGCGGACGCCGAGGGAAGCCCGCTGAGTTGTGGAGCGACAACGCGACCAATTTTCGCGGCGCCGACGCCGAGCTCGGCCGCATGCTCAGGGAATCCGGACACCGAGGGCCCCGCGTCGCGGACTCACTCGCCTCTGACGGCATCAAATGGCAATTCATACCGCCCTCTTCACCTCACTTTGGTGACTTGTGGGAGGCCGGCGTCAAGTCGATGAAGACCCATCTTCGGCGCATCGCTGGGCCTCGGAAGCTCACCTACGAGGAATTCACTACACTGCTCGTCGAGGTTGAGCTGGTGCTTAACAGTCGCCCCATCACGCCTGTCTCCGGCTGCATCGATGACTTGGACATCTTGACACCGGGCCACTTCCTCGTTGGCGGTCCACTCTGAGCGCATCCGCAACCAGTAGATTTGGATGAAAGCTTGGACCACCTCACTCACTGGCGTCTCGTTCAGGCGATGCGCGCCCGATTTTGGAGACGCTGGGGTCGCGAGTACTTGAACACGCTGCAACAGCGCTTCAAGTGTTCGCGGCCTCGCCAAGATCTCACGATTGGAGATGTAGTGGTCATCATCGACCCGTCGCTCCTGACTGATCGCGGGAGGTGGCCGCTTGGACGAGTCCTTGACATCTATCCTGGACCGGATCAACGTACTCGGGTGGTCAAGGTGAGGACCGCCAACGGAGACTACACCCGGCCGATTGTAAAACTTGTGCTTCTGCCGGTTTTGGCAGCTTTACCCCAGGAGCCTTCAAGCTGATCTCGCGGTCCCCCACGGCGGGCGGCCTCAACTGTGACTCTGGCAGTCACCAGCCCCTGGGCCCCCGTTCGTATCGTTCCGGGAACGAGGCGGGCGGCAATGTACGAAAATTTCCATCCGATTCGCTGCTTCCCTGTAGCGGGTCGCTCCCCTCCTTCCCGTCACGGCGCGGAGAGGGGGGAAGCGCTCCGGCGGCGCCACGAGCGGCGTCGGAGCTCACTGCTGCTTCGATCGTCGACTGATACGGACGCGCGAACTGTCACGGACGGGGCCTCTCGACACGGATCGAGTCCCTTGACGGGCTAAACCTGAATCTTCTTCGTTTTTGTTCACCTGCTGCGCCAGGGTATTACAGCGACGAACGTGCGCCATTGTATTTCCGTAAGTTACCGAAAAGGAATAAAAGTTCTATGTTCAATGTACTTGAGAGCGTTCTTTTCTTGACTTTCACACCTTCACCTCTCCCGTCAGAATTTGTAACACAGAGAATCGGCTTTCTTTAACTTTAACTAATCATTACGACGAGGGGTACTTTCGTCGCATCCGCCTCTTGTTTTGAAGAGTAAAACGTGGGACGTTTTACTCTCTTAATATTTATCTGTTAAGGAAACAACGAGAAAGAGGAGTGGTGGCGGCGGAGCAATAACTTTAAAATAAAATTTCAAAGTAAAAATTTACAACTACGTATTAATCCTATTCGGCCGTTAAACTTATTATACTAATGCTGCATATGCAAAATTATTCGCGAGACTTATTTTTTATGTTGTATATACAAAATTAACTGTACAGAAAAACCCTACAATTTTAAATCTAAATGAGTACTCACAGAGTATGATCTCTTTATATGTCGGACCAACCGTTTTTCCACGTCCATCCGTAGCACCCAGCATTTTCCGTCGATGGTAATCCTCCAGCGGGGTTTAATCATGGGCACCGTCACCTCTGGCCCTCCTGGTAGACGTACCCTCCGGAAATTCGGTTTGTCTGGGGAGGACGTCGACGGTGGCTCTGGAAGGGGCAGTACCACGAGTGCTTGCTCCTCGCTGGAGGTTGGAACTGCCGTCGTGTCCTGGGTATCGGGGATGGAGCTCGGTGTCACTTCTGCCAGTTGTTTCCCTGTTGGCTGGCGAGTCTTGCGTGCGGCCAGGCGGGCTTTCGTTTCCTCTGCCAGCAACTTCGGAGCTCTCGGTGTTGTCTTAACCCGGGCGTTTGCTCTCGACGATGTCAGTAACTTGTTCGGCGTCGGCGTGTAATTCTGGTTTTGGCTCGGGGCTTTTAACGGTTGCGGCACGTACATCTCGGTTGGGTCTGGCCTTTCCTCTACTCGCCGCGGAGCTGATGATGTGGAGTTTTCCGGGCGAGGGGCTGGCGGTGGAGCCAGGGTGTTGGATAGCTCGTCGGAGCCCCAAAGGAGGTACCGGAAAATCCTCTCGTTCCCGTCTTCCAGCACTCGAGCCAACTCTTCGATCTCGTCCTCAACCGTTGTTTGCTTGCTTGCCACCGTTGTCGGATTTCATGCAGGATTGATTGAGATGCTATGCTAAGAATCTTTCGTGAACCTTTTCAAAGGTTTCCCCTTCCGAGAAGCCTTTGTCGTAGGTAGCGTATTTCCCGGAAAATGCTGGCTGGATTCTTGGACATCAAGATCTTCCCCCTCCTTATAGGCTTGAAGATCTCGAACATGAATGTTTCTAATCGATTTCCCACTTGTATCTTTCAGGTCGAAAATAACCGGGGACCGTTTTTTGTGTACTGTAAATGGGCCAGTGTATCGTTTTCCCAATTTTGCATTAAAATTCGCTGCTTTATTAGACAGTACGTGTAGCTTTTTTAGCACTTTGTCGCCGATGTTAGGTGCACAATCTCGCCGTCTGAAATTGTAGTGCTTACTCTGCTTATGGAAACTGCGTGCTAAATTATTCTTTGCGAGTTCAAGTGCCTCTTTTACTCGCTTCAGACGCGTTTCCATAGCGGTAACCATCTGGTTCCCTACTTCTTGTCGTAGGCTTCCAGGGGGTGCTAGCTCTCGGCCATAGTTTAGATAAGCCGGAGAATACCCCGTAGACTCACTCGCAGCGGTGTTATAGGCAAATCCAATCTCTGGCAGGCTCTGATCCCACGTTTTCTGGGATTTTTTTATGTACTGTCGTACCATGCCTTTTATCACGCGATTGGTTCGCTCTACTGGATTACACTGCGGCGTGTACGGTGGAGTGCGTCTATGTTCGATTTTGAAATCGGTTAGCATCCGTTGGAATTCTTTTCCAATGAACTGCTTGTCGTTATCGCTCACGATCACTCGAGGACAACCATGTCGTAGCATGATCTGGTCCTTGACTGCTAAACAGATGGCGTGGCTGGTAGCTTTTCGTAATGCTTTGAGCTCGACCCACTTCGTGAGTCTATCCTGCATCACGAGCAGCATTGTGTTTCCGGCGTTTGACCTTGGTTGTGGACCAACCAGGTCGATCGAGACCATTTCCCAGGGTTGATCGACATACGTGGAGTGCATGACTCCCGCAGGGGCTTGCTGTGGAGCTTTGGCCTTTTGGCAGTTGTCACAACTGCGCACATAGCCTGCTCCTTGTCTGAGCATTCCAGGCCAATAGTAGTACCGTGACAAGCGTGTCAGCGTTTTTGCTATGCCTAGATGCCCCGATATTAGATTGCCGTGTGTTTCTAGGAGGACTCGTTTGCGTAATTCCATGGGAATGCACAATTTCCACTCTTCAATAGGATCTGTTTCGTTAAAATCCAGAGTGTGTTGAATGTGACGGAATAAACGACCATCTCTCAAACAGTACTCGGGATTTTCTTTTGGGCTTTCTTGTACTGCCTTCATAAGTCGATTATACCATGTGCATTTTATTGGTGTACCGACTTCGCTTACTTGCAATGGAGCACGAGGCAATGCATCGGCCACGGTATTGTCAGCGCCTCTGCGATAGTGGATTTCGTAATCCCATTGTTCGAGTTCCATTGCCCACCGAGCTAATCTACCTGAAGGGTTCTCAATCTGGTCCAACCATTTTAGAGACTGGTGGTCAGTGATGACTTTAAAATGGTAGCCCTCCAGGTAGTCCCTCATTTTCCAAATGCCCCACTTTACATCGAGACATTCGAGTTCGGTGATTGTATAGTTCTTTTCGGCCTTATTCAACGTCCTTGATGCGTATGCGATAACACGTTCCTGGCCATCAGTTTCCTGGGTAAACACGGTCCCAAGACCTTCCAACGATGCATCAGTTTGTAGTGGAAACATCTGTGTCCAGTCTGGGCATGCGAGCACAGGTGCTTGTGTCAGTCTCTTTTTGAGTGCATCAAAAGCAGTCTGTTGCTCCTCACCCCACTCCCACCTTCTTTTTTTCTTTAGTAGAAGGCTGAGTGGTGCTGCCAATTGTGAGACGTTTTTTATAAATCTCCTGTACCATGAAAGAAGTCCTAAAAACCGTCTCACTTCTTTGACGTTTGTTGGCGGTTTCAATTGCAGTATAGCCGATATCTTTTCCGGGTCAGTATGCAGGCCTTCCCTGTCGACAATGTGGCCTAAATACTTTAGACGTCTCCGAGCGAAATGACATTTTTCTGGGTTTGGTTTCAGGTTAGCATTTCGTAGACGTCTAAACACTTCCGTTACGATACGTAAGTGTTCTTCAAAGGTGGAACTGAGTATTACTATATTGTCCAGATATACAAAAACATACGGTGCTAATTCCGGAGGAATAACTTGGTCGAGTAATCTTTGAAACGTAGATGGCGCTGCGTGCAGGCCAAACGGAAGCACATTAAACTCGAACAGACCTCTCCCAGCTACTGTAAAAGCTGTAAGAGGTCGGCTTTCGTCCGTTAATGGTACTTGTCAGTACCCATTTTTTAAGTCTATGGTAGACAGGTATCGTGCCCCTTTTAATTTATCGAGTGTGGCATTTATGTGTGGCAGTGGATATGCATCCTTATCGCTCACCGCATTGAGGCGACGGAAATTCACACAAAAACGATATTTTCCGTTTGTCTTTTTGGCCATAACAATGGGTGAACTCCAGGGGCTGTTCGAGGGTCGAATTTCTCCTTCTGCCAGCATTTTTTCGACTTCTTCGTCGATGAGCTTCTGCACCGCCGGATTACGCGGCCTGTACCTTTGCTTCAACGGTGGTGTACCGGTTTTAAGTTTTATTTCGTGTTTAATGAGCTGTGTAACCCCTTTGACGTGTTCAAAGCTCGACATCTCGTGCTCTAAAAAATTGTCCAGGGTTTTCTGCTCGTCGTCTGTGAGGTCGTTCAACCCTACTGCACAGTCGACGTTACATAGCTCTATCGGATGCTCAGTGTGTCCTGGGGGTATTTTCTTTCCGTTAAGGTATACTTCCAGGCACATTTTTGCTAGCGCATTCATCCCCAGGAGTACGTCGTGAGCTAGGTTTTCCATGACCATAAATTTATGGTCAATCTCGTCGCCCCGTATACAGATTTTCCCTTCAGCATTTTGCTTAAGGCTCGTAATTGTGCCGTCTGCCATCGCTGCGGCTCGGTCATCATCATCGATGTAGCAGCCCTCTTGCTCACAGCGATGCAGAAATCGGCCATTTATAAAGGATCCTACGGACCCTGTGTCGATGAGAGCTCGCGTACTGTAAGACCCTATGCTTACGTCGACGTAGAGCCTGTTATCGAGGTTTTTTCGGGCCGGTGCCCCGACTTTGGGTCCCCGGCCCTGGCCTCGTTTTCCGGAGCATGGCAGGGGCAGTCTCTGCTGGTAGTTCCGTCCTTACCGCAGTAAGAACAGAACTTTTTCGGATTGTTTTTACATTGAAACCGGTCGTGTCCGCGTTGTTTACAGCGCCAACAACACGTTTTCCGATCGTAACCTGGGGTTACTGCCATGACTCCGTTTCCTGTCTGTGGTTTTCGTTCAAAACGTGTAAATTGAGTTTTTGGGAGAGGCTCTCTCTGAGCGGCTTCAATACCTCTTCCTTTTCCTCGGCACGTTGAACCAAATCATTAATAGAACGTATTTCCGAACGATTTATATACAGCTGCAGTTCCTCTTTCATGTTATAATAGAGGTTATCCAGCTGCATCTCCGTTGTTATCCCGCCTCTTCGACGCATAAGCGTCATGAGTGCCGTCGAATAAGTACGTATGGATTCTTGGAAACCCTGACGTCGGTCGCTTATCTGTCTATCCAGCTGTTTTAGGTCTCTGGGTGACAGATAAAAATTTCGGAGGTTGTTTTCGAGTTGCTCCCATGTGTGTATCTCTGCAGCGATATTTCGATACCACAGTTGAGTATCGCCTCTGAGTAGCTCTGGAAAACCTTGCAGGATCTGTTGGTCGGTGAACTGATATGCGCGTTTCAGTTCTTCCACGCGCTCTATAAATGCGTATAAGTCCCTTCCATCGAAATGGCAATTCCATTTGCGCATTTGGTCCAAGATTTTTGTTGAATCGGGGACCGTGGGCGGAGTTGTTATGTATATCACTTGTGGGCCCGCTCCTGTAGGCGTTGAAGTGGTCATCCCTGCGATATTCGGTGGGTCATTCAGCCCATTTTCGCCTTGGATTTGTGGTCCGTTTTCGTTTCGTTGCTGAATCCTTGATCCACCTGCTTCGATGTTTTCCTGGGTCTCTGCTAAGACCGCTTTATAGTCAACTGTTTTGTCTTTTTCCTCTTCGTAACCGGGGTCATCCTCGGGTTTATCTGCGTACATGTCAGGGTGCGTTCTTACGTAGGCTACTAGTCTTTGCCTCAGAGTAGCCACATTCCCTATCGCGTCGAGATTCAGTCTCGCAAGCTCTTGCGTGAGCTCTAATTTTGAGAGTTTGTATATCCATGATACACCCATCTTGATACTTATTGTTTAATTTTACACAAAAAAATTTTCCGGTACGGTTTACAATTTGATATCGGTATTTCGCGAGCCGCTTATACAAGTGCACTCTATACGGATCTCGCTAACATAATATGCACGACTCGTAGCAATAATGATTAGAATAAAAAAATTTTGTGCACTTTCTAAACGTTTTCGTAGTCCAATTATTCTGGTTTCCTCAAGATAAAATTGACTGTTCGGGCGCCATGTAGCATAAAAGCCCCCGCCGGATGCTCAAGAGCTCCACCAGGGTTCGGATGGGGGTTAGATTTAAGATTACTATGAATTAAATAAATAGAGATGTATATTGAAGTGTAATTATAATACGAGATTTATTTATCTCAAACAATCAACAAAAATATTTACAATAAATTAATAATTAATCTAATTCAACTTAATAGAGTTAGACGCGGAAACCGTTCCTTGTATGGCTTGATTCCCGCGATCTCCCTTAATCTATAACATATAAACAGGCGGAAACCAAAATACATTAGTTACTCTACTTAATACGTATAATCTATTGAACGCGTACACAAAACATATATTTATTCGATTACAATGTATATTTAGCCTCTGCACTTGTGGAGGCGCGTCTCCACGAGGCCGCTTCTAGTACTTACTAATAATCCGGGAGCGCCAGTCTTATTAGTATTTTCTACCCGTCACACTAGAGTACCTTTCAAGGAGCACCATGGAAGGTTCTCCAGTGCACCAGACACGGGGGCACCCGTAAGTCTGGCCGGAGGTTTCCCTATTCTAAAATTCGGACTTTCGGACGGACGGGCGTGTGGCTGAAGAGCGCCTCAGCTCACAGACCGGGTGCGTTTTTATTACCGGTTCATCTACCGTTGGACCTCGAGCGGGGTGCGCCTCGCTGCGATATTCTCCAGCAGATGTACCGATACTTAACCGTCTGTATCTCAGGATACTGACCGAGGAGCGCCTCGAGTCAGGAGCCTGGATATGCCGGCGTGAGTTGTGTACGCAGCCACAGACTCCTCTACTCGTAAGCGCGATCGAGCGGGCTGGGGCACCAACTCACTCGCTCAGCGCCCGCGAGTAGACTGGCGATCTCCAACTACTGCAGGCAAGAGGTCCGTTTTTCGCTCTCTCTCTCCCCACCGCGCTGCGCTTCTCGGTGCTGCGAGAGCGCCGCCGGTCAATGCTGGCTAGTGCGCGCCGCCGGAGATTTCCCCCCCGCCGCGCGCCGGCCGAGCGCTGTTCGTTCCGCGGCAGCTACTGCCTACCTTGCGTTAGTCGCCCCACTTCTCTTCTCTCCGTCTCTCTTTCATTCTCCATCCGTTCGCTTTGCGTTCGTATTGAACACACAGCGAATTTCCAGAGAATCGGCTTTCTTTAACTTTAACTAATCATTACGACGAGGGGTACTTTCGTCACAAATTTGCTACGTTTAAATGCTAGTCTGACTGGGGCTATATCGGTCAATTTATCAGTTCTTGCATGTTCTATCGGAATCGGGAATTCATACTCGGGATGTAGATCTACTATTTGGCGTATGATTTGTTGTAGTTTATTTGTTGATATGAGTGATGGATGGAGTATACCCCTCCTGGCTTCATGAACTTCATCGAACATGGTTTGGAAGGTATCTTGGTATAAATTTAGAGCTGTTTCGATTTCATTGATGGTGGCTGTGATTTCTCGTGTGACGTTATATCGTTCCCATAAGTTAGCTAGGTCGTGCATTGTTTTCGTAGCTTCAAATAATTTTCCAATGCTGAGGTTGATTGCTATTTTCGTGTTATTTAACTCGCTTTCTACCTAACCCAATTTATGTTGTATTAAATGTGTGTCTTCCTTTGCGAGTCCAGCGAGTTTTGTTTGACCCTTAAACAGTTGTTCTATTTGTTCGGAAATGTGTTCGCCATAAGATTCAGAAAGCGTGCCAAATAAGGTTTTACTTATACTCCCTATGAATCCAAATGGCGCACTTCTGTTTTTAATGGTTGCTGTTTGTGTATCCGTTGGGTCTTTGGCTTCGACTTCTTGCATGGCGTCGACAAGATCGTCATGTATGTTTTTTACTCTTTTGATTCGTTCTTATATGAAGTCTAATCGTTTAGTTAAGATGGTGCAAAAATAGGGGTGTGTGTAGCACGAGTTTCTTACCAATCTTACAGTATTGTTCATTTCTGTTGAATTGAAATGTAGAGGCGTGATATCGATAAATACGATGATTTTCCAGTCCGCTTGTGTATAACGGATGTCTTGCAGCCTCTCATAATAAATACCTGGGTTCTCACTTATTTCCTGGACAGAATAAGTTTTCTCAGTGTGTCCTTGAGACGACAGGATTATCAGGATAAGGTATTGCCACAGGTTCCACATCTGGAACAGATTTATCCATATTGTTGGTAAGCAGGCTTTATTTTATCTACGTGTTTAAGGAATCTGTGTCCTTGTTCGTCTTCTAGAACAAGGTTATGTTGCTCTAGTATTTCCGTTATGTTATATGGACCTTTATAGGTTTTATCTAGTTTATTAATTCTAGGTTCCTTAAGTACATATACCTTGTCTCCAGGTGAATATGGGTGATCTTTAGCCTTTCTGTCGTAGTAATGTTTAGATTTGTGTTTCGATTCTATGAGGTTTTTTGTTGCTATTTCCCTAGTGTCGCGTAGTCTGTTGACTAAATCAGTTATGTATGCTGTGTTTGTTTCGGTGTCGTTTGAAAATGAAGTGGGGGTGTGAGCAGGTTTTCCAAAAATTAACATGAAAAAATAGCGAATGGTAAAATTTTATCCCAGTCGTCGTACTCGTTGATGTATTGGCGAGTATATTCTATGAGGGCTTATTTCCATAGTACCATTAGATTGGGGGTGGTATCCTGATGTTGTGACTTGTTTAATTTTAAAAATACATGAGAGCTGTTGCATCGCCTTTCCTATTAGGGCGGGCGCCTTGTCTGACAATATTATACGAGGTGAACCATATAGCGTTATCACGTGTCGTGCTAATGCGTCGGCTAATGTTTCAGCTTAGTGTCTGGGACAGCGACAGCGAGGCAGTATTTTGTAAGATTATCCTGTATAGTTAAGATATATTTATTTCCATTAGGGGTTTAGGGGGAGTGGACCTACTGTGTCAGTGATGATCATTGGTTCTCGATTTTTGATTCTAACGAGTTTAAATTCCTGGCATTTTTCAGAATGTCTGACGTACTCGGTAATATCGGATTTCATACCGGACCAGTAGAATTTCTCTTGAATGTGGCGATAGGTTTTAGTTACTTCTCTGTGTCCTCCGATCAGACTGTCATAGTTTTCTTTTATAATTTGACTACGTACATCTTCAGGTGGTATTGTTGTAGTTCTATAGCAAATGAACAGTGTGCATTCACATCTACCTTAGATTTCTCTTAACAAATCTAGGAAGGTCGAAAACGTTATTTTGTCTGTCATATCGTTTTGTTTGGAAATTCTTAGACTTTTTATGCTGTATTTCCTTAGAGAATCAGCGAGACCTTTCAGAACCTCCTTTAAGTATTGGATTCCGAAGTTGTCTATATGACCTTTTGTTAGAATTGCACTAAATATTTTTGTCTTAGGTTTCGGGGTTAGAATAATTTGTCCCTTTTTCGGCTTGATACCTTTTATGTCATTTTTATCTATCCTGCCTAAATCAAGCAACAGTTTAGACACGGGTGTCGTAAATTTGCAATCTGCTGATAGGAAATGTATTAGGTTATCTCTTTTTTCGGTAAGTCCCTCGTTTATGAGTTTAATGACTAGTTTGTTGTCGGGTGCTTTCGAAAAGTTAGGGGTAGAATATTTCTGGTGGAATGGTCTCTGAAGGTTTTGGTACATCGTTATTTCCTATAACTTCATTGATTTCTCTAATGTTTTTGTTTGACATTGGCTCCTGAACTTCGTTACCTGATTCGTTATCCGAGGATACAGGTATTCTTATTATTGGTGGTCCATGTGATATAAGGTTTGGAAATCCACTCAATCTTTTCCTTTGTGTTGGGCGTGACTCTAGGGGTGTATTTGATTCTTCTTCTGAACTAAAAGTTACGTTTTTTGTATATTTCGTAGGTCTGATTGCTTTATTCGTTCCACTGGTTGATAGGACGTGTTTTGGTGGAATCGTCGTTTTCTTTTGGGTTTTGCTACTTGGAGGTGGTTGTTTAGGTATCGCTCCTTGTTTTTGTACGTTGGGAGCATTAAGTCTGCCTGAACGCACTCGTTCAGCTATCGTTGTTCCTCCAATTTCTGAATTGGGTAAGGCTAGATCTAAGTTTTTGTTTTTAGAACCAACTGGTCTACCTGTTCTTTTCATAGGTTCGAGGCTTGTCTTCTTAGAAAGTCCGGCAGATGAGGATGTCGGAAGAGCAACTGCATTTGGAGGTACAGGGTTCCTGGACAATGCATCTGCGTTTACATTCAGCCTTCCTGGTTTATAAAGGAATGTATATTGATACTCTCGTAAGCGAGTACGCCATCTTATGAGTCGGTGGACCAGTGGTTTCACTGGGTCAATCCATTTGAGAGGTTCGTGATCGCTTACAAGGGTGAATTCTCGTCCGTATAGGTAAGGGCGGAAATACAATGTTGCGTATATAACTGCTCAGCATTCTTTTTCCGTTGTGCCGTAGTTAATTTCTGCTGGTTTCATGCTATGAGACATGTAGGCTATTGGGCGATCTTCTCCGATTTTTCCCTGGCTAAGAACAGCTCCGACAGCGTAATTTGATGAATCTGTAGTGAATATGAAGGGTTTTGAAAAGTCTGGGAATTGAAGAACAGGTGCTACACACAATGCAATTTTCAAATCCTCAAAACTTTTTTGGTGCTCATCCTTCCATTCGAATGGTACTGTTTTTTTTCAAAAGTTGAGATAGAGGCCTTGCTCGTTTAGAGAAGCCTTCTATAAACCTTCTATAGTATCCTGCTAATCCTAAGAATTGGCGTATGTTAGTCTGATTTTGGGGACGCAGGAAATTTTTGACTGCGTCTGTCTTTTTTGGGTCGGGTCGAACACCATCTTCGCTGATGACGTGGCCTAAGTATTCGACTTCTGTTGCAAGAAATTCGCATTTATCTGGTTGGTGTGGTGATTTTTCGTCCAGCAGTCGTTTAAAGAATCTTCTAGTTTTTACAGTGTATTCCTCTAAACTACAGGCGTATATTATTACATCATCTAGGTATACTAGAAGTTCTATATCTAGGAGACCTCGTAGAACGAGGTTCATTAAACGTTGGAATGTTGCTGGTGCATTTTTCAGACCAAAGGGCATTCTTACGTAGTGATAATGACCATTCGAGATACTAAAGGCTGTTTTATGACGGTCCCTTGGGTGCATCTTGATTTGGTGAAATGCACTAGCCAAATCAAATATTGAAAAATATTTGGCACCACCCAATTTATCAAGAATCTCTGAGATTGATGGAAGAGGGTGAGCGTCTCCAATCGTTTTCTCGTTAAGAGCTCTGTAATCGATTACCATTCTCCATCTTTTATTTCCCTTAGAATCTGCCTTCTTTGGGACTATCCACAGAGGGGAATTATAAGGGGATGTGAAGTGTTCGATTATTCCATCAGCAAGTAATATAGTTACTTGGTTTTCGATCTCATCCTTGTGTACCGGTGGGTATCACTATTGTTTAACGAAAACGGGTGCTTCGTCTTTTGTAATTATTGGGTGCTCTAGTACATCAGTTGCTGGTAATTTATCTCCAAGCAGATGAAATATTTGTGGAAATTCTTTGATTAGTTCTAGAATGCTTTTTCTTTCTTCAGCATTAAGTTTGTCCAGACGTAGTGAGTTTATTATTCGCTGGAGTCGTTCTTCCTCTGGTATGACTTCTTGGTCGCTACCATCCGTTTGGAATATATGACACTTTTGGCCGTTATTTGTAACGACTACTTGCCCAATGTAGATCTCTTTCGGGGTCTCGAGTTTTGGCAGATATCCCGTTTTAAGATCAGTTGGATGTAGGTTTATAATTATTGGGGTCCTTGTCCTAGCTTGCAGGATGTATCTTGTAGATTTAGGTTTTCTATATTCATAGTTTGTAAATCTTACAGGATGAATTGGCCTGGAACTAGTAATTAGTGCATTATGGTGGAATGATATCCCGGCTGACTCATTTTTCAGAAAATCCACTCCTAGAATGCCTAATACTGGGATGGGTAGATCCTTGGTTATTACTTAGAAGGTTATAGGTTTTTCAAAGAATGTTATTTCTATTGAACAAGCCGTGGTTAGTGAGTCCTTAGTTATTCCAGTTATAGTTGTTCTTCCCATAAAGTTATATTCTTAGCTAGGTGTATTGACATTGGCTCCAATCAATTTAGGCGTTAATTTCACCAGTTGTTTTTCTATTACACAGGCCCACTTTCCTACGGGAGAGCTTTTCTATGCTCTATACCGTAGCTTCGTGTAGGGGCCTTATTCGTAGTGTTCAAATTCCTTCGGGTCGGTATTTATCTCGTGGGCCGCGACGTCAAGGTCCTTTGAAAGGGTTTGTGATGTTTGGTAAACCGTCGGTGCTGTGTAGCTTCCGTCTGGTAGTACCAATACTCTAATCTTGCCATTCTCACAATGGATTATGTGCGTTACTCTTTTAGCCAATTCAATTAGCTATAGAGGAATCTTCGATTTTTTTTCTGCTAATATTTTTAAGTCTTTCCTTGACCTTGCGCTATCTTCTAGGATTCTTAATATAAATTCAATCGATATTAATCTTTGGATTTAGGATATTATTGTCATACTATTGAAATAAAATAATTATTTTAATCTAATATAGGGGGTACATGTATATATGTAGTACGATTAATTATTAGTAGTAAAAGGGAAGAGTTTTAATTTAAGTAGTAATAATAATAATAATTAGTTTAAGCTTTCGAACGTTGTAAAAAGAAAACTATAAAATTTTACGAGAATCAAAAATAGTGATAATAATATGGCAATTACTACTAGGGTTATACACATGTTCAGAAATTTAATTTAATAAATTTTATATATTATTATTTAATATTATTGTTTAATCCAATATTATTATTTAGTTTTATTATTTAATATTTGGATTTTAACATTAACCAACTTTTATATATTAATAAGAGAAGGAGAAAAAACTAATAATAAAAAAAATAATAAAACGTAGCTAATTAATGTAGTCGACTAGCTACCTATCTTAACTATTCTTGTTCTGACGAATAGTAATGTTTAAGAATTATCAGTAATTTAACCGTAAATATATTAATAAACATACATACACCAATACAAGTTTAATAAATTATTTATGTATCTTTCGTTCTACACACCCTGCTTTCCGTTCCATTCAGTAGTTTTTCAATTAATTTTTTTAAGTTAACGATACGTCAAATACTTTGCCTTTTTCTTTCAAAATTCATTTTCGACGCTATTATAAATTTTTATAGTCTACTGATCGATTTAAAATTGTGCAACCCAATTTGTAATACGATTGAGTATAAAAAATTTAAAAGACTTCTTACGTTCGTGAACGAGTACTTGTTAGGTTTAGGCCTTTTAGGCTTTATTCACTACCGTATATCGCGCCGGTATAGAGGATATAACTGCGTCTGAGTCAATCAGAGATCTTCTTTAAGAATATACTTATCTTTAGCCTACGGAAATGCGAGGGCTAAGTTTTGGAAGCAGCCGTCGGGAGAATGCACGATGTAAGCACCCGTCTTTTCGCGTAACACCCATCTCTATTAAATACCAACGTTCTGCTTGTAGATAGATAACAGATGTTTTTGGCCTTAAGATACTTTGTCTACGCTATATCCTCCCAAAAAAACAAAATATAACAAGATACATAGATGCTTTTTCTCTATTATTACTTTTTCTGACTCTAGCCCAGATCCCGAAAAGATTTCACAGCACTTTTCAGTATCGAATTTTACGCTGTACGCACCATGCCGCTCGCTCCTGTCGAACTTTACGGTAGTAATTCTATTTTTACTTAAGAAGAATCTTGTAATCACTAATAAATAGACGGATGTATAGTGTCGGTGAAAATTGTGAATTTTTTTAAAAGTTTGATGTTCAGTGCAAGGGATCAGTGAAAATAAATCCATAGTGACGAATTGCACGGTAATCTTTATAAGAAGCTATGCAGTATATTCGCAAATTATATTTCAACACGAAAAAAATGGAATTTAATGCCGACTTTATGATTGACGAGTTAATCACACCAGGACGAAAAGGAGACTAGTCTGCGTTGTTTTCGACGAAAAGTATGAATGGCTGGACGACATAATGATCCGCAATATTGCAGGTCTTAGAAAATGTAGAAAAAGTCGTCGAGATGTTATCCAGAGATCTGGAAACATTGAGCAGTATGGGGGCTAAAGAAGAGCAGGAGCAGAAGTAGCAGCAGCCAAGCGGCGGCCTGTCCACAGTGTCTATGGTGCGTTACGCGCTCAATCTTTTGCACGAGTGCGCATCGGAGAACACCGCGGACTGTCTAATAAAGCGAATGAGCCAGAAATTTCATCGCTGTCGATAAAGAAGACCTCTCATCTACAGAACAAAAGAGAAGAGCCACGTTCTTTCATGAGACTACTACAATTTTTTTAATCCTCTACGAAAGAAAGTGGGAAGGTACACGCTCGAGAGGCTAAATTATATGGCGTATTTCGACACGGAGATCGTAGAAGACCGTCCGCATGTCGATAAGGTTGGCAGTGTACACATTCGGAGAGCGATGGAAATACTGCAGGCATAACCGTATCCTGCAGAAGTGACTGCACCTTCATTTATATAACGTGCCGTTCCGAGAAAAATATTTTTTAAATTCATTTCAACCTCGGGAAATATTTGAAGCGTTTACAAGCAAGCCAATTCCCGAGTTACTTAATCAAAAACATATTTTTTCCCGTAAAGTATAAAAATTTGAACTGTCTGTCTGTCGGTCGGTCGGTCGGTCGGTCCGTCGTCCGTCCGTCCGTCCGTCCGTCCGTCCGTCCGTCCGTCCGTCCGTCCGTCTGTCTGACTATCTGTCTGTCTGTCTATCTATCTATCTATCTATCTATTTCTCTATCTATCTATCTATCTATCTATTTATTTATTTGTCTGTCGGTCCGTCCGTCCGTCCGTCCGTCTGTCTGACTATCTGTCTGCCTGTCTATCTATCTATCTATCTATTTCTCTATCTATCTATCTATCTATCTATTTCTCTATCTATCTATCTATCTATCTATCTATCTTTCTATCTATTTATTTATTTGTCTGTCTGTCTGTCTGTCTGTCTGTCTGTCTGTCTGTCTGTCTGTCTGTCTGTCTGTCTGTCTGTCTGTCTGTCTGTCTGTCTGTCTGTCTGTCTGTCTGTCTGTCTGTCTGTCTGTCTGTCTGTCTGTCTGTCTGTCTGTCTGTCTGTCTGTCTGTCTGTCTGTCTGTCTGTCTGTCTGTCTGTCTGTCTGTCTGTCTGTCTGTCTGTCTGTCTGTCTGTCTGTCTGTCTGTCTGTCTGTCTGTCTGTCTGTCTGTCTGTCTGTCTGTCTGTCTGTCTGTCTGTCTGTCTGTCTGTCTGTCTGTCTGTCTGTCTGTCTGTCTGTCTGTCTGTCTGTCTGTCTGTCTGTCTGTCTGTCTGTCTGTCTGTCTGTCTGTCTGTCTGTCTGTCTGTCTGTCTGTCTGTCTGTCTGTCTGTCTGTCTGTCTGTCTGTCTGTCTGTCTGTCTGTCTGTCTGTCTGTCTGTCTGTCTGTCTGTCTGTCTGTCTGTCTGTCTGTCTGTCTGTCTGTCTGTCTGTCTGTCCGTCCGTCCGTCCGTCCGTCCGTCCGCCCGCCCGACCGCCCGCCCGCCCGCCCGCCTGCCTGCCTGCCTGCCTGCCTGCCTGCCTGCCTGCCTGCCTGTCTGTCTGTCTGTCTGTCTGTCTGTCTGTCTGTCTGTCAAAATGGTGCTAATAGGCGTTCTATAGAACTGTTTTACAATAAGTATAAATTTTAAATAATACGACACACATGGGACCTTAGATACTACAAATTCTTTCAGATCATCCGCGTCTAACGAAGCAAGCATCTTAACTAATTAGTTTTCACCTCTTAGTACTATGTCAAGTTTTGTTTTTACTATAATATCTCTGGTAACACAGTCTGATGCACTAGCGATTGCGCCCAAAGTGCAAGGTATGATACATACTGTGACTAGGTTTTTGCTGACAAGTGCAACAACTGCTTAGGACACCTACGGCAATGTCTTAATTGTCGCACGACATCTACGTTAGTTGATGTGCTATAGACTTAAGGAGTCTACCTACTTTCTCGATTTGAAAAGATCGATTTTATTTTTCATTTTTCGAAAGTATATGTATCAATTTTGAAATTATAGAAGGGATATTGTATTGTGGAGGCATCGCTGATTATACGTAAGTAAAATTTGTTTACGAATTTTCATAAAAAACATTTCAAAGCGTTTTTTTCAAAACAACATTGTTATACACTTAGTATATCTATAGCGCCTTGCGCACGGTAATATTCCCCTTCTACCCGAACTGCAGCCAATCACGGCGCAGCCGGGTAGTATATAAGAGATCGAGTTTCGAGACTCCCTCTCAGTCTGAGTCTGACTCCTGACTCCTGACTTCTCGGCCGACCAGGCACTTCAGAAAAAAATCGTAAAAATAGCCTTTTTTGCAGCAGAGTAAGTAGGTAAACCCCTTACGGGTGATGAAGTAACGCACTCGCGATTGCAGCATAATTACAATAGATTTGCGCACAATTGAAAATAACTTTTACAACATTAAAGTGCAAATGGAATGTCCGAACTCTCAACGAAAAGCTCTTGCAGCAGCCGATGAGTCATTTTGGTGCTCTACAACAAAAAAACTACCTTGCGTTTTGACGCGCTGTCCTTGAAAATGCTTACAAGCATTTTTCGCAATATTAAAGTGCAGATTAAATTTACGAAGGTTTGACGTAAAGCTCTTGTAGCGACCGCTGAGCTCATGAGCATTTTTCGAAATATTAAAGTCCAGAATAATGTACGAACTTTTGACGCAAAGCACTTGTAGTATCCGCTGAGTCACTTTTGAGCTCTACGAAGAAAAGCTTGCTTGTGTTTACCCACACAGTCCCAAGGAAAGCTTGTAAGCATTTTTAAAGCATTCGAGAACCGAATGTTCTGACTAACTGTAAGAATTTTTTACGTAAAGCTCTTCTAGCGGCCGCTGACACATTCTGGAGCTGTACGACGAGAAACTAGCTTGTGTTATTTCTCGCAGCCACAAAAAAACCTTATGAGCTTTTTTTGAAGTTCAGGAGCCGAGAATAGTTCTTGCTCGGAGTCGCAGTTTTTCTCTAGGAAAATAATAACTCATGGTCATTGTCGTAGTCGGAGTTTCTCTCCAGAAAAATGATAGTTTTGTCTCTGAATCGAATCTCCACGATCAGTCTTCTCCAGGAAAGAGAATAGTTCTTGCTCGGAGTCGAAGTTTTTCTCCAAAAAGAGAATAGTTCCTGCTTGGAGGTTTTAGAGCATTTTTATGACTTACCTATTTTACACAAATCGAGCTACTATTATGATAATAGTGTATCGTATTTAAATCTGGCTAATATACTCGTAGTATTTACGGATAATTCTATACTAAGCAGGCTTATATTTTACAAGAATTATACTGTTATAGTGTTGAGAACCCCCTAAGCACGAAGTACATATTATTCTAAGGATATACATTTATCAATTTTTGTGTTGTTTTCCTACCGACAAAAGAAAAGTTGGTGCAAAAGACTTTTATGCCCGCTTAGAGCTGTTTAACTCTGTAAACAAACAAAACAGAAGTTTAACCAAAATGTGTTTAAGAACTACAAAATGTTGGTCAATATATGTACAATGATTTTATTGTTTTAACTGTAATAAAAATTATTTAAAATACCAATTAAAAATGTGATAACACAGTGGAATGAAAATGCTTATACATTACCAGCTCTTAACCCGTTACGGGGGTAAAATCGTATCTTTTTTTTTTTTTATGTAAAATCGTATCTAAATATTAAAATTTGAAAAAGTGTTAATATCTCAATATTTTTTCTAAAATCAGTCAGGGTTTTGCGCCTTTGAAACTGGGCCGAAAGTGTTTGTTTTCTGTCCACTTACCACCCTAGGGCCTAAAGTAGCCTTTTTCTGCGTATGATTTGCAGTACCTATGAGGCGAGGCGATCAACCACGAGTGGAAGGCGAGTGCGTATTGTGAGCCGAAAATGAGTACTGGAATTACATAAGGGCAAAATAGTATACATTGTGTAACAAGGGCGAGAAGTGGTCTTATTTTGACCGAGTGTGAGTTTGCAGTACGAGTTGTAGGCGAGCCAGTATGAGCCGAAGGCGAGTGCATACATCGAGCCGGAGATGAGTGCTGCAAACACACGAGGTCAAAAGGACCCTAATGTCCGTGGTGCACACTATATTTATTGTAACACATGTATTGATTTTCACAAACCAACTGTAGGTTAGTTTTTAGTATTTACCTGACGTTCGCTGCTAGTTTTACTTGACGTCTGCTCGTTCCGCCAATAGAAATGAGAAAAAACTAACCTAAACTTGGTTTGTGAAAATCAATACATATATTACAAAAATATGATGTGCATCACGGACAAGAGGGCCTTTTTAACCTTGTATATTTGCAGTACTCATCTCCGACTCGATGTACGCACTCGCCTCCCGCTCGTGCCAGCTCGTCTACAACTCGTACTGCAAACTCACACTCGGTCAAAATAAGACCACTTCTCGCCCTTGTTACACAATTATACTATTTTGCCCTTATCTAATTGCAGTACTCATTTTCGGCTCACAATACGCACTCGCCTTCCACTCATGGTTGATCGCTTCGCCTCGTAGGTACTGCAAATCATACGCAGAAAAAGGCTACTTTACACTCTCGGTGCACAACATTAGTATTATATCTTTCTAAAATGTGGTAAAATAGTATATTGTATATCAAGGAAAGTAGGTGATTACCGCGATGGCATTGCAGGCCTAGCCGAGGCAACCGGAGCAACCCGAGGCGAGCTGAAGGCGAACCGAGGGATGTCGAGGGCTGCCGAGGAAAGGGCTGCAACCAGCACGAGCGATAATCGTTTTCCGCCCGTGGTGTACACAATACTTTTTGTAATACACGTATGATTAATACATTTTTCTTACCTATAAAGCCGGCCTAAAGTGAATTTTTGAATTTTTTCCAGCCAACAGCTGTTTAGCTCGTTGAACAAACAAGACAAAACTTTAGGTTCAAGCCAATAGGTGTTTAGGTACCCCCAAACATGGGATACCATCTGTATGATATTACGTGTTTAGGGGGGCGTAAACACTTTAGTAGCCTATTTTGTGTAAAATTGGTCATACATATGTTTTTAATTTTCGCACCTAATAGACCCATGTTTGCGCTGTATCGAAAAATGGCAGACATTAGCACCGCTCTATACGTATAAGAAAAAAGTTTAGTCGAGACATGTGTTACAAAAATTATGATGTCTACCACGGGCGAGTGGGCCTTTTTGACATCGTGTGTTTGCATTACTCGTCTCCAGCTAGTAGTATACGCATTTGCCTTCGGATCGTGTTTGCTCGCCTACGACTCGGATTGCAAACTCCACAGTCGGTCAAAATAGACCCATTTTCCGCTCTTGATACACAATATACTTTAGTGTCCTACCTGGACTGAAAGGATGATTGTTCGTGCATACATGAAGCGGGTGGAAAGTGAGTTACTTTCCCGCCCGCTTTATATGCACGAAAATGCATATTTTCGGTGCAGGTAGGACAAACATAATTAAACTACATATTTACGATCTTAAATAGTACTTGAAGCGATGGTGAGGTATTCAGTACGAATCGGAGTCTGAAATAGCTTTTCTCCTTGTGTTACACACCGTATTTTTTGCAACAAAAATATGGCAAGGCTATTTTAAGGTCCGTTTGTAATGGAGCCAAGAGTACCAACTAGTTGCAACTCGTTAAAACTCTACTGCGCTATTACAGTTAAAAATTACATTATTTGATAGTTAATTTTATAAAAGTCGCTCTAAAAACGAATATTCTGTTTGATTTTATGCAAAACATGATATAATATTTTTAATAAATTGTAAAAATACAGAATGCCGAGTTGTAATTCTTCATTCCCACGATATAGGAACCCTTATGCATGTGAGTTGAGTGGAGGACTGTGCAGTTTGATCGTGTTTAACAAGAGTAAAAAACATTTTCCACTATAGAAGGCAAGAATGGAATTTTTGCTAAACACGCTCCAAATGCATAATTTTCTACCCTATTTTAAGGCATAAAAAAGGCGTATTACATACTAGTTTTGAAAAAAATATATTTAACTGATTCTTCGACATTAACCGATATTATGTTAATATTTGTCACCTTTAAAAGTTTTAAAAAATTGTCCGTATTAATCAATAGCATTGTTTATTTAAATTTTTTATAAACCGAATAATGCTATAACGAATTACATTTGTTTTCAACATACACATGAAAGAAGCCTTTTATCGTGCAGGAGAATTGCATAAAAAATTGCGCAGTTCGAAGGCGTTTGATAAAAGAAGGAAAAAAAATATCCATCATTCCTTGTTATACGGGGAGATAATTATTGTTCGTATTTTTTAATAAAATTTTAATATAATTTGTCTTACAAGGGAACCGCCCCAGGTGTATCTTACCGATTTCGCACGTTTTGTGATATGTTGTAGTACATAATATAATAATCGACACGTATTTCTTATCCTGCTGATAAGCCGTTAGAAGGGGAAAAAACCACCCCCAAAATGTACCCCCAATACCATTTATTTTTAAACATCTCCAAGACAAATCAAAAGTTATAATAAAACCGACACAAAATAATTACTTATTAAAAGACGCTTTTATAGGCACAACTTTTGCTCTGAGGGGTTGCATCACCTATTTTTTAGGAGAGTAAAAATACACTTTTTATGTAAATTTTACTTCAGAAAAATTGCAAATCGCAGAAATGTTGATGGAATATTCTATTTATAACGGAAATAGTAAACTAAAAATGACATATATTGGTTTCTGAAAAAAAATAATTCCACAGAGTGAACTACCCCGATTTAAATTTTATTATTTTTCCGTCACTAAAAATTGGCCTGGTACGGTGTAATTCACAATCAACTATCAATAACACAAATAATGTTCTATGATAAAAATTAAAATCTAGCAATATTTATTATTTCACAGGGGGTGAATTACCCACAAAATATTGTATTAAAAGTATCTCACCGATTTCGATCATTCTGTGATATGTTGTAGTACATAATTAAATAATTGACACTTATTTCTTTTTCGTCCTGATAAGCCGCCAAATTTTTTTAATAAAACTGACACCAAATAATTACTAATAAAAAGACGATTTTAAAAGCACAACTTTTGCTATTTGCTATTTATTTATTTTTTTCTCATTGACTTAATTTTCTTATACCATCATAAAATTATGTAATCAGGTTCAATATGAATTCTGGTGTCTAAATTCATGAATTATAAGTTAAAAAAATGAAACAATGTCCCGAAATAGTAAAATTATTTTTTTTCTTGAAGCCCAGAAAAATTGCGCCCATAAAACGCTAATAAGACCAAGACTTGGACGAAAAATGTAGCCTAAACATGTCCTTTAAACTTACCAAAAAACCTACAATTTCTCCGCGTATTGAAAAATCGTGACCAAGGGGGTTCATTTTAAACTATAATAAAAGCAAATTTCATTTCGGTAAGACCTTAAGAAGATGGTTTAAAAAACTTAATTTTTTATCTACGGTCTTAGATGACTTATAACTTTAAATATTTAAACCTTAATCTATACCTATGTCAAGTTTTACAATAATATATAAGTTTAACTAATTTGTAAATAAATAGAAAAATAATATACGTAAATTTTTTTACTGGCAATAAATTCATAGGTCAACATTTGATCTACGCTGGAACACCAGAAACTAAGTAGGTATCTATAGGTTTTTGTGGTCGCTGATCACGATTCCGGGGTCCGTGTGACCCCATCACGTCAGGATCAAGGTCAAATGAAGGTCAAACATCTTAAATCGAACGATATCATTTTTTTGACCCCGGATTCTGAAAGAACCGAAAATTTTACGTTCAGATATGATTTTACCTTTTCGTAATAGTGACCCCTGCAGGTCATTTGGAGGTCATTTGATGATTAAATCCTTGTTTTGATCCTTTAGGTGGCTATTATGGTGAGAAATGTATCTCAAATAGTTGGTCTCAATGTTTTCGGGGTCGCTGAACACGATCCCGGGGTCCATGTGACCCCATCCCGTCAGGATCAAGGTCAAATAAAGGTCAAACATCTTAAATCGAACGATATCATTTTTTTGATCCCGGATTCTGAAAGAACGGACAATTTTACGTTCAGATATGCTTGTATCTTTTCGTAAAAGTGAACCTTACAGGTCATTTGGAGGTCAGTTGAAGCTCAAATCCTTGATTTAAAGCTTTTGTTTTTCAAAATTGGTTTAAGGGGATGTCGTGGCCCCGCCCCTCCTTTCGTATTTTGTATTTCCAGGTTTTTAGAAAAATTAAAAGTCTGATTGACATTTGCCTTAGATAGAATAGTTTGTTAAACTGAATACTACGATGCACAGTGGGCGACAATGATCAAAACTGCACGCGAGGCAGTAAATATGAGTCAAATTGATTAATTTTTTTTTAATACTCGTAATTATGTCCGCTTTAGTGAATGACTGCAGGTTCTCTGATATTTTGAGATCTCTATTTGTAAGATGTAAATAGATACCTAAAAATGATGTCCAAAAAATGTTCTCATGATAGTTGTAACAAAATAATAACGAATCACGAGTTTCATAAATCCCGAGCTCGCAAACTCACAAAACCCCAAACCCACAAACCCCAAACTCTCAAACCCCAATTCCACAAACCCTAAACCCACAAACTTCAAATGCACAAACCTCAAATCCACAAACCTCAAAGCCACAAACTGCCAACCCCAAACCCACAAACCCCAAACGCCCAAACTCCAAACCCACAAACCCCAAACGCACAAACCCCAAACCAATAAACTCCAAACCCGCAAACCCCAAACCCACAAACCTCAAACCCACAAACCTCAAATCCACAAACCACAAACCCCAAACCCACAAACGCACAAACTGCAAATCCCAAATCCACAAACCCCAAACTCACAAACCCCAAATCCACAAACCCGCAAACCCCAAACCCACAAACCTCAAACCCACAAACCTCAAATCCACAAACCACAAACTCACAAACGCACAAACTGCAAACCCCAAATCCACAAACCCCAAACTCACAAACCCCAAATCCACAAACTGCAAACCCCAAACCCACAAACCCCAAACTCACAAGCCCCAAATCCACAAACTGCAAACCCCAAACCCACAAACCCCAAACGCCCAAACTCCAAATCCACAAACCCTAAACGCACAAACCCGAAACTCATAAACTCCGAACCCGCAAACCCCAATCCCACAAACCTCAAACCCACAAACCTCAAATCCACAAACCACAAACCCAAAACCCACAAACGCACAAACTGCAAATCCCAAATCCACAAACCCCAAACTCACAAACCCCAAATCCACAAACCCGCAAACCCCAAACCCACAAACCTCAAACCCACAAACCACAAACTCACAAACGCACAAACTGCAAACCCCAAATCCACAAACCCCAAACTCACAAACCCCAAATCCACAAACTGCAAACCCTAAACCCACAAACCCCAAACTCACAAGCCCCAAATCCACAAACTGCAAACCCCAAACCCACAAACCCCAAACGCCCAAACTCCAAATCCACAAACCCTAAACGCACAAACCCGAAACTCATAAACTCCGAACCCGCAAACCCCAATCCCACAAACCTCAAACCCACAAACCTCAAATCCACAAACCACAAACCCAAAACCCACAAACTGCAAACGCACAAACTGCAAACGCCAAACCCACAAACCCCTAACCCACAAACCCCAAATCCACAAACCCCAAATTCACAAGCCCCTAACGCCCAAACTCCAAACCCACAAACCCCTAACTCACAAACCCCAAACCCATAAACCCCAAAATCTCCTTAACTCTAATATAAACGATTTACTCTTGGTCATCATTGTCTGCTTTGAAACGCTTACGTTTACTTTCGAAAAATGATCTCCTAGCAGCTTTTTTTTATGTGACAAGTTTGTGTCTCTTTTCAAACACCAGCAATACTCTGCTAACATATTCTTTCCCAAACACCTTGAAATCTTTTCTCGAACTCACTTAGGTCTTGATGCATTCTTTCACCATGTTCTTCACTAAAAGCTCCAAGATTTTCTGGAAAGAAGTCAAGGTGAGAATCAAGAAAGTGAAGCTTAAGATTCATTAAACATCCTACTTCTTTGAAATCATTCACCATTTTCGCAACAATATTTTTATACTCAGGGTCTTTATTTCTACCTAAAAATTTTGTTGTGACCTCCCTGAAGCTGCGCCATGCTGCTTTTTCTTTATAATTCATTCGTCTCTCGAATTCCTCATTTTTTAAGAGTGTTCTTATTTCTGGTCCAGTAAAGACGTCTTCTTTTATTTTTGCTTCAGAAAGATGAGGTAATATTTGAAAAATGTACATAAAAGCAGAACTTTCATTTCTGCTCATTACTTTAACATATTGCTTTACTAACCCTAGCTTAATATGTAATGGTGGTAGAAGAACTTTTTCTCTTGATATCAGACTCAGACTTTTAATATTTTTTTCACCAGGAATCAATTTTCCTCTCAACGGCCAAGTTTTTCGAACATAAAGTTCATCTCTTGCTCGACTATTCCATTCACAAATAAAGCATGGATATGATGTGAAACCTGATTGTTGCCCGAGAAAAATTGTGAATATTTTCAAGTCTCCACAAACTTGCCAACTATGAATCGCATACTTTAGTATTTGCAACAATAATTCCATGTTATGGTATTTTTCATCTAGTATGACGGAATGAGCAACTGGTAAAGGAGCGTAGATATTTCCGTTATGGAGCAAGATTGCTTTTAAGCTTCTTTTCGAAGAATCTATAAAAAGACGCCAATCACCGGCTGCATACTTTATTCCGTATTCTTTAACTAAACTTTCGATATTATTCCAATAAACTAAATTTTGCAACTTCGAGAAAAACTTTCTAAAGGACCGTTCTCTTGAACGATAGTGTGTTCCACGTGTTCCTGGAGTTAAAAATTGTTTCTCTTTCAGTCTGGATCCTAAGAGTTCAGATTTATCTTTTGAGAGTCCTAAGTCCCGGCACAAGTCACTGAGTTCATCTTCTTTGGATTCAGTTCATTGTCCTCAATGTCTGATTCTTCTTCACTACAAGTATCACTTTTATAATTTTCTGAAGTACTTAAACTTTGATCTGACATTCCTGCATTGATGGTGATGTTATCTGCGGAAATTTCATCACTGGTAGCCTCATTATCCACATCCATAGTGTCGTCCTCATCGGTTTTGGCATTAATATATACTGGAAAAATGACAGATGTAACGCGCGCATAGGAAATTGCGTGTCTATTAACACGATTGAAACCTTTCACGTTGGTCAAACAAAAGTAACAGTCAGAAGTATGATTGGTTGGTTTTCTCCACATCATTGGCCTAGAAAATATGTTTATTGGAGTTTTAAAGGGCACTGCGACATTTAGAACATATAGATTTAGGCGTCCAAATATTGTTGAATGTGTTGCTATTGATATGGAAGCACTCGTTATACTTTTTTTCTAATAAATCTGAAAATAGAAACTTCTGAGCTTGGGGAATATACTCCCCACAAACGACACAGAAATTATTCATCTTATTCATACAAGACGAGGATTGACTTGTCGCATTCGACTCTACAAAGGCCAAGTTTCCAACCAATGTAGTGCTTCGGTTGCTTGATGTCGACGCCTGCGGGCCCGCTTTTCCACCCTGACCAGCCGCCGGTTCTGGATCTCCGAATACCCGTCCCGTAACACTTTTACGTGTGGTTGCCATGACGGCATGGAAGCCATAACTCAGGGACTTAGCCGGATGGCGGCAAAACTCCGTTGCCCGACGTCACCACGGGGAGGTGCCCTGGGTGCAACCACACGTAATAACAGCATAATACCAGACGAAAGATTAAAAAAAAGGATTTGACCCGCAGATAACCTGTGTATGACCTCCAGATAATACTTTGATTGAAAGGTCAAAGTATATCTGAAAGTGAAATTTTCCGTTCTTTCAGAATCCGGGGTCAAAAAATGATATCGTTCGATTTAAGATATTTGACCGTCATTTGACCTTGATCCTGACGTGACGGGGTCACACGGACCCCGGGATCGTGATCAGCGATCCCGAAAACATTCAGACCAACTGTTTGAGACACATTTCTCGCAATAATAGCCACCTAAAGGTTCAAAACAAGGATTTAACCATCAAATGACCTCCAAATGACCTGCAGGGGTCACTTTTACGAAAAGATACAAGCATATCTGAACGTAAAATTTTCCGTTCTTTCAGAATCCGGGGTCAAAAAATGATATCGTTCGATTTAAGATGTTTGACCTTCATTTGACCTTGATCCTGACATGACGGGGTCACACGGACCCCGGGATCGTGATCAGCGACCCCGAAAACATTGAGACCAATGGTTTGAGACACATTTCTCGCCATAATAGCCACCTAAAGGTTCAAAACAAGGATTTAACCATCAAATGAGCTCCAAATGACCTGCAGGTCACTTTTACGAAAAGGTAAAATCATATCTGAACGTAAAATTTTCGGTTCTTTCAGAATCCGGGTTCAAAAAAATGATATCGTTCGATTTAAGATGTTTGACCTTCATTTAACCTTGATCCTGACGTTATGGGGTCACACGGACCCCGGAATCGTGATCAGCGACCCCAAAAACCTATAGATACGTACTTAGTTTCTGGTGTTCCAGCGTAGATCAAATGTTGACCTGTATTATTATTATTATTATTATTATTAGACCACAATAATTTAAAACAAAAGTGTTTCTATGCTATGAGAATATACTAACTAAAATTTATTTAACAATTACATTCTGAATTAATTAAAAACATAGTCGATTACACTAAAATCGTATCGGTTATAGGATGACATATACATTTATCCGTAGTTATATATGGTAGTCATCGTGTCAACGTAAGTCGTCCATTAAAATGTTACTATATCGTCAGAGACATAAGGCATGATGTGCGTGAGCCTCTGATAGTATACCCAATCAACAACTTGTGCCCTGCGACCGACGCAAGCTACGAGACTCTGATTGGTTCACTACTACTACAGCCTGAAGCTCGCGGAAAGTTCGTGCCCGAGCTTTAAAGGCGCGCCATTCAAATATTTTATACGCGACTGAATATAGTTGAAATTCAAAAAATCAAAGTATGTGTTAAAAAACAAAACGTGCAAGTCGACAGAAAGATGGATAACAACGATGAGAACGGTCGAGCACCAGATCGTGTGGTTAGGAATAACCGTATTTTGCAGATGTTGTTCCGTGTTCGGGGTCTTGGTGACGGATATAATATTGTACAAACGCGGAACATGAATTCATTTTGATTTTTCTATAAATTAAATATTATAGAATTATAAATTACTATACTATAAATTATAAATTATTAAATACTACAAATTATAAGAAATTCTTCACAGCTTATTTATTTTATTATATATTTTTTAGAGTTCTGCGAACGTATGAAGAGCATGGAAGAATCGAGCCGCCTCGATATGCGAGAGCCCGTCCTGTGCTAGATAGTGAGCTGAGGGAAAGAGTTCTCCAGCATTTTCGGGACCAGACGATTCAAAGTGCAAGGGCCCTTGCTAGACAGCTAAGTATGTTTAAAAGATTATTGTTTAAAATAATTAAATAAACATGTAAATATAATGAATGTAATATGTTGAACATATTAGTTATTATTGATACACATTAAATTAAACAATTAACCCATTATTAATTAACTTCTATCTAACCTTTTCAAACTTATACCTAAGGAGAGTCTATCGTCATATTGAGCTAAAAATTAAAAATTTTTTACTATAATTTAATCGCTCCTAATGATATTCAATATATTATAAAATAAGGAATCCTCGTCTAGTTAAATATTTTTTGTATTGAAATTCCGTTATTGGCAACTTAAGAAAGATTCGTCAGAATAGTGGACATTTTCTTGTTTGTTATCCGATTTGAATTTTTAAGGTCTCATTTTATTTATTGAAAAATTGCAGAGGGAGTCTATAAAAATTGTAGATCATCGGATAACCTGCAAAGTTATGTCCAATTCTTTATAAATCACATATATCTATGCCATCGTTTAGAGCATTAAAACACATGAATTATTAAAAAGAATCAGCACCCTAGACTTAAGGGAAAGTAAGATATTAATGATCATAGTTCTCAACCCCTAAAACACAGAAAACAGCAGAAAACCATAAAACAGCTACTTGGCTAAACTTTCAGCAATCGAACAAGGGCTCAAATGAAATATTTCAACAATAGTATTAATTTAGAAATTACTCCAAATGAGGGCTGCTGCATGTTCACCCATTTACAGGGGGTTAAAGGTTTAGAAAAGAACTACCCCAAATGATTTTGGTAAAAGATGGTGCGTTGGCACAATTTTTTTTCACGATCGAGGTGGTAGATGATAGCTGACGAAAAAGCTATCGATTCGAGCCATCGCCCTTTGGGTGACATGCACCCAAAGTAGTATTTTAAGACTATTCTTAAAATATTATAATCAAGCCTTAAGTCGTTCTTATCAAATTCTCCCATTTGGCACACTTTTCAGCAATCAAACCAGGGCTCAAATGAAAGATTTCATGGAAATCTATAATTATAAAATGACTCCAAATGGGGCTACTGCATTTTCACTATTTTAGGGGAGTTAGCGGTTCAGAAAAAGCTATTCCTTAGGATTTTGGAGGACAAGGCATGATACTTGATATATGAATACAATTTTGACTACTGAAACGGGTGTGTGACTCTGTGAATTACGGTTCTCGATTTTGTAGGTATTGTCTCCTAGTACATTTGACAAAAAATATACAGGAGTGGGTAAATGTTTAGAAGTTTCCCTTGTTTAATACCATAATTGAGAATCTTTGTCAATACTTCTTTAATCATATTTTTTATAAGATTTCAAAATTAAGTAGTATACTTATATACGTCGAAAAATATATTGTTTACCCCCAGCAAAATTTCGAAAGTGCAGCAGCCCCCATTTGGAGTCATTTTATAATTATAGATTTCGACGAAATCTTTCATTTGAGCCTTCATTCAATTGCTGAAAGCGGTGCCAAGTGGGGAATACGATAAAGACGATTTAAGGGTTGTTTCTGGTATTTTAAGAAAAGTCTTAAATTTTACTTAACCGTTAATGCCCTGTAAAAGGGTGAAATTGCAGCAGGTCCCATTTGGAATCATTCTATAATTATAGAATTAGAGGAAATCTTTAATTTTAGCCCGCATTCGACTGCTGAAATGTGGGATAGTGGGGGAATTCGATGAAGAAGATTTAAGGGTTGATTCTGGTATTTTATGAATAGTCTTCAAATACTACTAATGGAGCTTGTCCCTCAAAGGGCGATGTCTCGAATCGGTAACTTTTGTCGCCAGCTTCCAATTACCACCTGATTCGTGAAAAAAAATTGTACCAACGCACCATATTTGACCAAATCCATAAAGGGAGTATTTTACTTAACCGTTAATGCCCTGTAAAAGGGTGAAAATGCAGCAGGCCCCATTTGGAGTCATTCTATAATTATAGAATTAGAGGAAATCTTTCATTTTAGCCCGCATTTGATTGCTGAAAAGTGTGCCAAGTGGGGGAATTCGGTAAGGAAGATTTAAGGGTTAATTCTGGTATTTTATGAATAGTCTTCTAATACTACTAATGGAGCTTGTCGCTCAAAGGGCGATGTCTTGAATCGGTAACTTTTGTCGCCAGCTTCCAATTACCACCTCGTTCGTGAAAAAAAATTGTGCCAACGCACCATATTTGACCAAATCCATAACGGGAGTATTTTACTTAACCGTTAATGCCCTGTAAAAGGGTGAAAATTCAGCAGGCCTCATTTGGAGTCATTCTATAATTATAGATTTCCATGAAATCTTTCATTTTAGCCCGCATTCGATTGCTGAAAAGTGTGCCAAGTGGGGGAATTCGATAAGGAAGATTTAAGGGTTAATTCTGGTATTTTATGAATAGTATTAAAATACTACTTAGGGTGCACGACTCCAAAGGGGAATTTATTTTTAAAATATTTAAAAATACAATTAGATTTACGTTATCAAACCCATAGAATAATTATAGTAAAAATTATAATTCGTATATAGAGCATATATCAATTTCAGATCGATGTACTCACCTTTAAATAATCGCAAAAGACCTTTTTCGTAAACGAAATATGTTTATTTTATTATTTTCTACTTTTCAGGGCGTTACTTCAAGAAAAATTAAAGGAATTCATGCTTCTATTTGACTAGTATATTTTAGCACATTTTAGTATTTGCTAAAAGGTGCCAAAATATGCTAAAATATCCTAAAGTCAAATAAAAGAAAATAATAAAATAAACATATTTCGTTTTGGAAAAATGTTTTTTGAGATTATTTTAAGGTGGATACATACATCTATCTGAAAACCCGACTTTTAGCAACACTGGGTTTAAATAAATAGCTGCTACAATTTTATAATAGAAAAACGACAACAAAAATATGATTTTTTCTATATTTTCTACTATTTTTAATCATTACACTTAAAAAATTAAACTATTTGGGAATTTTGGACCACCCTACTGAGCACTTCCTTCTTTCGTACATGCTACTGCATCGGGAGCATGTTATTATTTGAGAAGTTTTCTTTCCTTTGTATTGCTGTGGATCACTCGACGTGTTACTTTTATCGCTTAGCTGCCTGTTACTCGTACTTTTATGCTGAATGCCCCGTAAATTTTGTGCCTTAATTACTTTAATTCGTTGAGATTATAATTCTGCTGCCTTACATATATTTAATGCTGTCTCAAGCATTGAATGTTTCTCTCTCAGCAGTCTTTGTCTGACGCCGCCATCTTTAATACCGCACACGATGCGATTTTTTATCATGTCATTTTTCGTGGTACCGAATTCACATGTCGCAGCTAACCATTTAACCTCGTTTATAAAACCGTCAAAAGCTTCAGTTTCACCTTGACTTTTAGAGTGAAACTTATCGCGTACAATTGACGTATTACTTGTGGGCACAAAATGATCTTTCAGCTTTTCCAAAACATTCTTACATTTATTTTCATCGCTGGTTAATTCAAATGTATTATGTATCTGTAATACTTCTTCTCCTAGATACTGTAACAAGATTGCTTTTTTTAAACGATCATCTTTCTCGTCAGCGCCCGACGCAATCTTGTATATCTCAAATTTTTGTTTCCATAGTTTCCATTTTGATTTCATATCCCCTTCCATCACAAAGGGTTTGGAAGGATTTAATGCTTGGCTCGCAAAAAATAGCATATTTTACGACTGCTCTGTGCAGTTCCCAATTCCACCTCTTTTCGCGTTGTCATCTCCGACCATCTTGTTATGACCATATGTATTTTCATCGACGGTTAATTCAAATGTGTTATGTATGTCTAATACTTATTTTCCTAGACACTGTAACAAGATTGTCTTTTTTAAACGATCATCTTTCTCGTCAGCGCCCGATCGTCGTCGTCTAATGTTTTCTTCTTACGATACAAGAGTGACAGTATGCACTTTTTACGATGAGGTACTTTGCCACAGTAGTAGGCAATGAGAGTTGTTACACCGTACAATTAAGTAAAGCCACGTTTATTCCAGGATTCATCGCCGGACACTTTCATGTGAGTTTCGGTTCTCCCATTTTCTACGTTCTTTTCTCGTTCCTCTTTGACAGATTTCTTACTCACAATTTTCAACATCGATTCCGTCGCTGAATGAAGATGCTGCAGTATCTTATCTTACGTTGATTTCAACAAACCTTGACACAGATCATTGAGACCACAGAACATATTAATGCCTTCTCGTCCAACGCCAAGAAGCCTCATAACGAACACGATGCATTTATTTATTTCGCAACCGGTATTTATCAACGGTCCTGAATTAATTTTTCTTCGACCGCACATATACGATAGAACAATTTTAAATCCTAAGACTCGATGTCCACTCTCTGCAAATGTTGCATTTTGTATGCACGATCTGCAGATTACGATATCAGCAATTGCATGAAAAACTGTGAGAAATTCAATAATTCTATAACAATGAAGTGGATTCACAATTATATCTTCAGTGCTCGCAGTTGAAAATTTTTCGCACTACTGCTTGTATCTAACACGTCATCGTCTGATCGAGTTGCGAATCGATTACCGTGAAATTTACGTTTCCGCGGCTTCGAAGCATGTTCGGAGGTCGCTTTTTTATATTTTGGATAACTTGCCATGATATTCTTACGACGTGTACTCTCAGAGTATCAGAACAAAACTAACCGTTGACGCTAGAAGCAGCAAAGTAGAAACACGTACACAGAGAGGTATTATACACCTTTATACTTCAATAAACCGTATTATGGCTCAACATGACACTAATACAAACTCTAAATATTGTTTTGAAAGACCGTTGAACCTTTTCAGGTATGAAATTCGAAGTAGAAGATCGAGTGGCGGAGTGCGCGCTCGAGTTTGGTCGAGCGCTCGCGCACCTGCTCAACGCCCCTCTGCGTTCGGCTCTGTGTCTTCGGAAATATTTAGAATTGGACTCCGTATCATTGTCTACATATTCTTGAATATCTTAGGTATTGATTTTTTGGACCTCCTAAAGCTGGATCCCCCCTTAACATGGGCTTTGTCATGGATATTTACAAATATTTCAGCTAACTAATGTTAAGAATACTTCAAAAAACGTATCCTGAACGTTGTCCTAAAAACTTATATAATGAAAAAACAGCAATTAATAAAAAAATAATGAAAAATGTAGCTTAATTTTATAATACGATAATACAAATTTACCAAACTTTCTTGTATTTATAAAAATAAATAAAAAATTTTAGAATGAAAGTATAGACAATTTTCAACGTAAACCAACTAAAAAAGACTTTCTATTATTTCACTTTCACAGCCGTTATACGATAAAAATTTTGCAAAATAACGTGAAATTGCGATAAATAAATTAACAAATTATGAAATTTTTTTAGCTTAGAATGTAAAATATCATTATAAAGCTGTTTCTACCTGCTAAGAACTAGTTGATCCAATTTTTAAAACATTAGGAAAAATTTCGAAATTTTTCGATAAAGTCCCCGGAGAGTCACCTTAAAAGCAGGAATGACTTATTGATCTGGATAGTATTTACTGGGGAGAGATTTTATTTGATATTTTTATTTATTAGCCCGGGGATTGACTTTGTTCCATTGGGTATCATGAACGATATTACATAACTGGTAACTTAAATAGTTTTATATAGTACATACAATATAATATTCTGTTTAATAAGATTTAACATAACATTTTGTCGAATTCGTACAGACTATATATGCGCAGTTGACCAGAAGTGACATAGTTATATACGTTAAAATTTGAAGGCACCTCTAAATGATAATAACGAATGTAGAAGAGAAGCGAGAAGCGAAGCGAAGTGCGCCGTTCATGAGTCGAAATCTAGGGAATGAAGGTTTTTAGAAGACGGGACATAAATGATGAGATGGAACTCTGTGGGAAAGATGTGATCATATCAAGAAGGCTGTTCCAGAAATACGATGCTGCTATGGAAAATGAATTGGCCATGATGGAGGTTGAGAGATGTCGTATGAGGAAAGTTTTTGGGAGTAGACGGTTTGACCTGCGCACGTCTTGATTGCCGTCTGTATGAAATTAGTAATCAAGTACTCAGGCAGATAAGTCTTGAGAAGTGAAAAAGGCAATGAACCCAGAAAATACTCTCGACGGGTTTTAACCTTGAGACAACCCAACTGCTTGCGGTAGGGGGTAACATGATCACTCCAAGGAATATTTCCAAATATCAATCTAACGCACGTATTTGGGCTCTGTGAAGCTTAGTGATTGAGCAAGGGATTTGCGGGCGGAAAATGAGAGTGCGGGTTGGTGGTGTCTGAGTTGCCGTAGTGTACCAAATTCCCGCTGGCATGTGTGAGTGGCATATTTCACCCAGCTGAGATCCGGCTTCAACCAGACTCCAAGATTCTTTGCTTCTGACATAAAAGGTATCGGAGAGTTATTTACTGTGACACAGGGCAGACCAGCAATGTTGACCGTCACCAGGTTTAATAGACTACCTAGAAGCATTGCTTTTGTTTCCACTAGATTGAGGGTAAGACCATTAGAAGTTGTCCAGTTATATATAGCTATAGCAGCAGCTGAAACCTTAGCAATAGTATCAATAAGTTGATACCGATAGCAACCACGATAGATTTGTGTATTATCCACGTAACGCATGTGTCTGGTGAACCGACCCGATAGCCGGAAGATCGTTGATGATAATGGCAAATAACTGAGGGCGTAGTACCGATCGTCGGGGAACCCCCGCGAAGGTGCGAATCCAATCTTATATTTTGCCACCCTCATCAACGACTGCCTGACATCTGTGAACGAGGTAGGAGAGAAACCAATTTATAGTGTGGTCTGCTATCTTGAAGGAGCGAAGCTTATGAATGAAGATTTTAATTACCTAACACTGAATTTAGCAACATCCATTCCCAACCTAATGTCATCAATTATCCCAGGCAAGGGCATTTGAGTGCTATGCCCAGACCGAAAGCCAGTCTGGTAAAAATCAATGAGTTTAAATTTTTCTAGATAATTTTTAAATTATTTGAAGAGGATGTGATTGGCCGGAAACAGTTGATGATTTACGTATCGGTGTAATGAGTGTTTGCTTCTAAAGTACTAGGTATGATGCAGTTGTGATGGATAAGTTAAATATATCTGTTAAGTGATCAAGAATGATGGGACATGAAGTACATAAATGGTTTATGGTAATGCCATTAAAACCTTAAGTATTTGATTTAGCTTCGGTTGATGCCTCCAAGACATCACTTCGTTCGATTTTTGAGAATGAGAAAAATGGGACATTGTTTGATGCGAATGAATAGAATTGTGATTGTTGTAGGGGAAGCTGTGAGTTAAATGAGTTAGAGATGGAGGAAAACTGTATGTTGATCTGATTCGGTTGGAAGCGGGAGAAAGGAGATACTATAGGAGAAGAAACTACACCTAACCTGTCGTTAGACCTCCAAAGATCATTGGGGCGTTGTAATTTAATAATTACATTACTGTAGTGTGTGTTCTTTGAGCTACGTAGACGGCTCAGCCCTTGTGCAGGCAAGGACCGATATTCCTCCATCAGATAGTTGGAGCCACTTTTACGCGCTCTCTTATAGACATGATCACGCTGTTTCATGAGTGATCGAACATCGATATTGACCCATGGTTTTCGCCGACTAGAGAGAACTGTTGCACGCAATGATGCATGCTTATCGAGAGCGCCTGAGACTGCCGTGCTAAAGCATTCAATCTTATTGTGCAAGCTAAATTTATCACAAAATTTGGAGAGATTTGATTGGAGGTCTTGCAAATATTGGACCACATTAGAAAAGCCCGTGGACTAGGTAAAAGGTAGTGGAAACGAAAACCAAGCTGAATCTTATCATGGTCTACGGTGGACGGCGAATTTAATTTATTGTATCTGGTAACGGCATTAGAAGAGTGAGTAATAAATGGATCTAACCATGTGTGTGACATGACTCTATGAGCATTAGATAGAGTGAATAGTTGTTTATTACCAAATGTATTAACTGAAATTCGCAAGAACCGTACAGCATGTTACAATTAATATTACCTGCGATTACGACATTGCTATAGGATGGACGAAAGTCTGATAGGGCATTAAAAAATGCAAATGGTTATGCAGTTTTAGGGGAACGATAAACTACCGCAAGAAGCAACTTGTCATTCTTACAGGAGACATCAAGTAAAATGTACTCAGCAGGTTGAGTGCATAGAGCGGGTATTGATTTAGTTAAATTCAGTTATGGTAAGAATATGAGTTTTGATCATATATAAAAATGTCTATAATTGATCAAAATGCGTGGTAAGCCCATTTATATTCACATGTGAAATACATAAAATTTCTTGAGAGAGATTCTGGTTATGAGAGGCAATAGAAATTGCGTTTATGTTCGGAGTTTCAATTGGATCAACATTAACGGGTAGTCACACTGAGTATTGTGAGTTTTTGGGCTGGTTTATTATATGCGCTAGAGTGCCACTATTTACAAAGCCGGCTGTCTGGTTTGACGTAGGACCATTTACTTCGGAGTTCATGGGATGTAACATAGGGGAGACACGTATAGGTAAAAATGAGTTTTGGGTTGTTTCATTAAAAATCGGAACGAGGAGTAAGCGGGACCCCTTACGCATGTACACAATCATATATTTGACGAGTGGATTTTCATATTGTAGTTCGAGTGACCTAGTTTCTAAATTATCTCCAACTATCTGATGATCTATCTGAACTATCTGGCTTAGAACCTTACAGCACCTCCTAAAATGAACTAAAATATGCTAAAGTCAAATAAAAGCACGTATTTCTTTAATTTTTCTTGAAGTAACCCTCTGAAAAAGTAGAAAATAATAAAATAAACATATTTCATTTTCGAAAAATGTTTTTTGAGATTATTTAAAGGTGGCTACATCGATCTGAAAAAACGAGTTTTAACAACTTCGGACGTAAATAAATAGCTGCTAAAATTTTATAATAAAACAACAACAACAGGAATATGATTTTTTCAATATTTCCTACTATTTTTAATCATTACACTTAAAATATTAAAACGTTTGGGAATTTTGCCACCATAGCTTTACCGTTGTCAATGTAGATGTCACTGCAGAGACATCGCTTCGACATAAACCATCTGAACGCAGCTAAAATGATTGAGAAATGTAGTCCGATACGACCTCCATGTGCACCGCTTTTGTAACGATGTAGATGAAGATAGAAACATAGCTCTTATAAGCCTTGTGTCCTCAGTTAGAAGGGTGCGGCGTAGTCCAGTCCCGTGTTGGCAAAGGATCTAGCTGGGGTTACCCTCGTGGCTGGTATAGGACCATCTGCTGCACCTGCAGTTGATTTTAGAAGCATGTGTATCGAATACACTGTCGAATGAGTCGTCTAATCTGATTTCGAGCGTGCATTGTCCAGAAGGCACGCAGTAGATGGTTCATGACTAGCGAAGGTCCTCCGTACAGCGTTCTAAAGTGAGCATCTCGAATGAGACACGTATTTTGCAGGCGACCTCCGGCCCGCATCAGCACCTTCAGTATCCAGGAAGAAAAAAAAGTTTTAGCAGGCAGAGGGCGGCCAGCACGCAGGCAAGTTGTCTCGACCTCGTAGAAGTCCCTCTGGATGGCGAGAATAACAGAGTGTCGTACGTATCAGAGCTCCTCAGAAGTCGAAACAACCCGATCTTGCTTTCTCATAGAGGGTGGAAGAGCTGAGCAATCTCCGACAGCATCATCCTTTTAGTGATCTCAGAGGATTCTGGAAATGGTATGACTCTGTAACAGAAAAAATCTTTAGAGGTGTTCCACTGCAATCCCAGAGTAACAACGACGTCATCCTCCGAGAATGAGCGCACTGCACTCGAAGCAGTGGAGATATTTTCGAACAGTGGAGTCTCGTTGGCTGACTATTTTCCAGCTCCATACCTGCAGCCTTCACCATGGCGATAAGCTCGTTCCGAGTGAGGAGAGTTTCTTGAAGGGTGTCCTCCCCCGCCAATACATCATCCATGTAAATATGATTCTCCAGAATTTCTGCTGCCCTGGGAGATGCATGACGTTCATCGGAAACTAGCTGCTTTAAGGTGCGGATTGCCTGGTACGTAGCGCAAGCTGTGCCATAAACCACAGTGCGCATGCGGAATTCTGCAAGCTCCTGCTGGGTGTATCTTGCCACACAATACGGAGTCAGTCTCTGTCTCTCTCGTTCATGGAGAATTGGCGAAACATATTCACCTGAAAAAACAATAGGAAATAAACTCCAGCATGTCAGAATGTCAATTATCTCTGCTTGCAACTTTGGCCAAGTGTGCAAGCAATCGTTGAGCGAAAGTCCATTTGATGTAAGCTGGGAAGCATTGAAAATGACTCCGATTTTCCCAGAGCCATTCTGCTTACCCACAGCATGGTGTGGCATATAATACTTGTTGCTGGCATCCTTCTTCGTGTCACCCGGAAAAGGTTCACATTTCTCCAATAAATATGGAATATGCCAACTTGAGTGCAGGTTTGGTTTGTAAGCGTCGGTCAGTCTGAATAAATCTGGCCTGCGCTGCCCTCTTAGAGTCTCCTAGTGCTGGGGTGCAAAGGAATGGCAAGCAAAGTACATCCTTTCCATCGGAGTCTCTACGATGGATCTTGGTGAAGTATTCTTCGCAGGCTTCCTCTTCGGCAGAGAGTCTAGGCTTCGTAAAGACCGCCACAATCTCCTTGAATCGTCGAAGCTCCTCTCTTATTGTAGAAGAGAGAGTGTGGAAACTGTCAGTACCCCACCCATGACAGTCTCTTGAGCCGCTGCACAGTGGGCTGACGGAGCAAAAAAAATGATCAAAATTCTTGTTTAAACTGAATTTTCAATAAAAAAAATTCTTTTTTGTCATTGGTAGATTTCTTCTCTTCCAAGTAGGGAATATAAATTCGTTTCCTTTCACATGTAATATATACTGTTGTGACCGAGCTCGAACGTTGCGCGATTCGAACACCGAGAATCGCGCATAGCAACCCCTAGCAATGAGATCAACGACGTCGCGGATGTTATTGTTTATGTTTAGTCTGATTCTAACAGCTGTTGAGAACAGTTGTGTTTACGTTCGAATAAAGAGTCCGAGTTTAAGTGTGCTTTTCTATAAATACGTGTTGTCATTTTCATTACCTGAACCCGATCATAACATTTTGGGGGCTCGTCCGGGATAGTGTTTACGAAAAAGTGATTTAGTGGAAAGTTTATGTATTTACGTTCCGGCAAGATGTCAGTGGTATCAAGAACACCAGTTCCATCCCCGAGAACTCTTTCAACTGAGCAGTCTCAACTGTCTCCCACTGCAGCGAATTTGGAGATAACAAGCTTGAAGAGACGTGTAAAGGAAATTACTCAAGAACTCCATCAATGCAACGAGGAAGCATTGAATTTACAAAGGGAACTCCATGTTCGAGATTCGGAATTGTTGGATGCTCGTCATCGTAATGAGGAACTTGAAGCACAGATTAGGTTTCTGAGGGATCAACAAGTTCGAAGAGAACTATTCGGTGACCGAGAGCAGAAGGAGAGGACTGACTTGAACGAAGAGATATCGAGACTTCGGACCCTGAATAACACACTGCTGGCAGAACAGTGAGAACAGCAACGCCAAATTAATCAGCTAAGTCGTTTACAGAATAGAGATACACATTCACATACAACAGAAACAGAGAACGCTAGAATCAGTGACACTGAGTTATCTTTAAATCAGAATAGACTTGGGTTAGGAACTTCTGTTATTGATCCTTTGATTACTGATACTCGTGGTTTAGGTTCAAATGTAGATAATTCTGTTTTACCGAACACTAGACCTATCCACTCGGGAATGGATCTGGTTTTTAAATTGAAAGCTGATGATTATGATGAATCATCACCTCTTCGTGAATTTTTGGTTTAATTTCAAGTCATCGCTAGAGCAAACAATTGGACACCTGCAAATAAATCAGCAGCTCTTATTTCTTGTTTGAAAGAATTAATATTATAAGGGGAAATGGCATATAAAGGCATTAATTTAAAAATTTGAAACTAGAAGCCGCTGTAAGAGCTGGTAAGTTGGAATTTGCTGAAGCATGGGCAAGAGCAGGGGATCGGTCAGCTACACGTGGGACCGAATGAGATCGGAGGAACGTGTCTGCAATAAGGATTTCGCCATCTACGTGTCCTAGGTCAAGAAAGGTAAGCACCTGTCAGGCACGGGCGGATCCAGAAGTGGCGTATAGGGGGGGGGGGGGGGGGTGATGACACTGAGGGTGCCCAAATTAGTAAAAAAAAAAAGAAAAGGTCCATAACAATTTCACATTCCATACGTGCCACTTAAATGATTACATAGCGTATGCCAATAAAATCAAATTTTTAAATTAATGCCTTTATATGCCATTTCCCCTTATAATATTAATTCTTTCAAACAAGAAATAAGAGCTGCTGATTTATTTGCAGGTGTCCAATTGTTTGCTCTAGCGATGACTTGAAATTAAACCAAAAATTCACGAAGAGGTGATGATTCATCATAATCATCAGCTTTCAATTTAAAAACCAGATCCATTCCCGAGTGGATAGGTCTAGTGTTCGGTAAAACAGAATTATCTACATTTGAACCTAAACCACGAGTATCAGTAATCAAAGGATCAATAACAGAAGTTCCTAACCCAAGTCTATTCTGATTTAAAGATAACTCAGTGTCACTGATTCTAGCGTTCTCTGTTTCTGTTGTATGTGAATGTGTATCTCTATTCTGTAAACGACTTAGCTGATTAATTTGGCGTTGCTGTTCTCACTGTTCTGCCAGCAGTGTGTTATTCAGGGTCCGAAGTCTCGATATCTCTTCGTTCAAGTCAGTCCTCTCCTTCTGCTCTCGGTCACCGAATAGTTCTCTTCGAACTTGTTGATCCCTCAGAAACCTAATCTGTGCTTCAAGTTCCTCATTACGATGACGAGCATCCAACAATTCCGAATCTCGAACATGGAGTTCCCTTTGTAAATTCAATGCTTCCTCGTTGCATTGATGGAGTTCTTGAGTAATTTCCTTTACACGTCTCTTCAAGCTTGTTATCTCCAAATTCGCTGCAGTGGGAGACAGTTGAGACTGCTCAGTTGAAAGAGTTCTCGGGGATGGAACTGGTGTTCTTGATACCACTGACATCTTGCCGGAACGTAAATACATAAACTTTCCACTAAATCACTTTTTCGTAAACACTATCCCGGACGAGCCCCCAAAATGTTATGATCGGGTTCAGGTAATGAAAATGACAACACGTATTTATAGAAAAGCACACTTAAACTCGGACTCTTTATTCGAACGTAAACACAACTGTTCTCAACAGCTGTTAGAATCAGACTAAACATAAACAATAACATCCGCGACGTCGTTGATCTCATTGCTAGGGGTTGCTATGCGCGATTCTCGGTGTTCGAATCGCGCAACGTTCGAGCTCGGTCACAACAGTATATATTACATGTGAAAGGAAACGAATTTATATTCCCTACTTGGAAGAGAAGAAATCTACCAATGACAAAAAAGAATTTTTTTTATTGAAAATTCAGTTTAAACAAGAATTTTGATCATTTTTTTTGCTCCGTCAGCCCACTGTGCAGCGGCTCAAGAGACTGTCATGGGTGGGGTACTGACAGTTTCCACACTCTCTCTTCTACAATAAGAGAGGAGCTTCGACGATTCAAGGAGATTGTGGCGGTCTTTACGAAGCCTAGACTCTCTGCCGAAGAGGAAGCCTGCGAAGAATACTTCACCAAGATCCATCGTAGAGACTCCGATGGAAAGGATGTACTTTGCTTGCCATTCCTTTGCACCCCAGCACTAGGAGACTCTAAGAGGGCAGCGCAGGCCAGATTTATTCAGACTGACCGACGCTTACAAACCAAACCTGCACTCAAGTTGGCATATTCCATATTTATTGGAGAAATGTGAACCTTTTCCGGGTGACACGAAGAAGGATGCCAGCAACAAGTATTATATGCCACACCATGCTGTGGGTAAGCAGAATGGCTCTGGGAAAATCGGAGTCATTTTCAATGCTTCCCAACTTACATCAAATGGACTTTCGCTCAACGATTGCTTGCACACTTGGCCAAAGTTGCAAGCAGAGATAATTGACATTCTGACATGCTGGAGTTTATTTCCTATTGTTTTTTCAGGTGAATATGTTTCGCCAATTCTCCATGAACGAGAGAGACAGAGACTGACTCCGTATTGTGTGGCAAGATACACCCAGCAGGAGCTTGCAGAATTCCGCATGCGCACTGTGGTTTATGGCACAGCTTGCGCTACGTACCAGGCAATCCGCACCTTAAAGCAGCTAGTTTCCGATGAACGTCATGCATCTCCCAGGGCAGCAGAAATTCTGGAGAATCATATTTACATGGATGATGTATTGGCGGGGGAGGACACCCTTCAAGAAACTCTCCTCACTCGGAACGAGCTTATCGCCATGGTGAAGGCTGCAGGTATGGAGCTGGAAAATAGTCAGCCAACGAGACTCCACTGTTCGAAAATATCTCCACTGCTTCGAGTGCAGTGCGCTCATTCTCGGAGGATGACGTCGTTGTTACTCTGGGATTGCAGTGGAACACCTCTAAAGATTTTTTCTGTTACAGAGTCATACCATTTCCAGAATCCTCTGAGATCACTAAAAGGATGATGCTGTCGGAGATTGCTCAGCTCTTCCACCCTCTATGAGAAAGCAAGATCGGGTTGTTTCGACTTCTGAGGAGCTCTGATACGTACGACACTCTGTTATTCTCGCCATCCAGAGGGACTTCTACGAGGTCGAGACAACTTGCCTGCGTGCTGGCCGCCCTCTGCCTGCTAAAACTTTTTTTTCTTCCTGGATACTGAAGGTGCTGATGCGGGCCGGAGGTCGCCTGCAAAATACGTGTCTCATTCGAGATGCTCACTTTAGAACGCTGTACGGAGGACCTTCGCTAGTCATGAACCATCTACTGCGTGCCTTCTGGACAATGCACGCTCGAAATCAGATTAGACGACTCATTCGACAGTGTATTCGATACACATGCTTCTAAAATCAACTGCAGGTGCAGCAGATGGTCCTATACCAGCCACGAGGGTAACCCCAGCTAGATCCTTTGCCAACACGGGACTGGACTACGCCGCACCCTTCTAACTGAGGACACAAGGCTTATAAGAGCTATGTTTCTATCTTCATCTACATCGTTACAAAAGCGGTGCACATGGAGGTCGTATCGGACTACATTTCTCAATCATTTTAGCTGCGTTCAGATGGTTTATGTCGAAGCGATGTCTCTGCAGTGACATCTACATTGACAACGGTAAAGCTATGGTGGCAAAATTCCCAAACGTTTTAATATTTTAAGTGTAATGATTAAAAATAGTAGGAAATATTGAAAAAATCATATTCCTGTTGTTGTTGTTTTATTATAAAATTTTAGCAGCTATTTATTTACGTCCGAAGTTGTTAAAACTCGTTTTTTCAGATCGATGTAGCCACCTTTAAATAATCTCAAAAAACATTTTTCGAAAATGAAATATGTTTATTTTATTATTTTCTACTTTTTCAGAGGGTTACTTCAAGAAAAATTAAAGAAATACGTGCTTTTATTTGACTTTAGCATATTTTAGTTCATTTTAGGAGGTGCTGTAAGGTTCTAAGCCCATACCAGACCACTTCTTGATTAGTTCTGCGCCATCGCCACTACCCGAGGCCTTAGATTCTCAGCAGTCTGTTTCAGGTGTCCCGAGGTACCAACTAAGGCTGCACATGAGGAACTACTTCTGGAAGCGCTGGCAGACTGAGGTTTTCCGCCACCTACAGCAGCGCTCCGAGTGGCTCACACCGAACGCCATAGTCTATGAAGGAGATCTGGTCCTCCTCACGGATAAACTACTGCCAACTACGAAATCGCCCTTGGAGCATGTCGAGCGTCTTCACCCGCGAGCGGATGGACTAACTCGATTCTTGACTCTGATGACGGCCGTCGGTCGACTCAACTGCGCATCCAGATCCGCCCCCTGCAGCTTCGACACTTGCACCCCCAGGTGCATCCACGGCTGATTAGATTATCTTGAAGATACACTCAACATTTCCCACATGAACACACGCACACCGGCGCGCACACACACCCACACACACAGTCATTTATTAATCATTATTTGTTGAAAGGTAAAATTACGACAGGTAATAAATGCTAATATTCTTATTAGTATTGAAATGCTGTGCATTGTAACATTCACTCACCTCACTCACTCCATATTCTTATGTGCGTAAATTTACCCGCGGCAAACTGGTGTCTCGCTGCACCTGCTCGAGATAACACCGCCCTTGATTAAATTAAAGTTTTTAAGTTACTTATCAACCGGTTAGCGCGTGGTCATTATATCACATCTCATTATTTTCCTAGGTGGAGGCATTTTTTCCCCTGATGTTTCTTAAAGTGTTTTTAATTAACATATTTTACAAATATGCAATAAAATAATGGAATTCCCTATATATCGGGAATATATATGTTTTACTATAGTAAGACATCAAATCAGATGTTGACGGGGTTGGGATAATGTGTTCGTTAAAATGATCGATAAGACATATCTAACTATTAATCAAAACACGAACGTTAAGTTTATTAAATATATATAAGAAACACAGACTTTAAAATGGGCATGTTTTTCATAAAAATCGATTTATCGACCTCTAAATTGTTTTTTTTTAAATTTGAAATAATTTATACCAGTTTTTCTCATCAAAATGTACATAATTCTGATTTAGCATTTAAGAAAAAAAAGTGTTTTTTCTTGGGATATCCTAATGCATACACGCACACCTTTATACACAATGACGCGCACGCACGCACACACACGTAAACATATACACATACACACATTCGCTTGCGTTTTCACACATATGTACGCACATACATATGCAAATCGCATTCGCAAATCGCAGTCTGCCAATTAGGTTTTTGTAGGATAGAGGCGAAGCGGCTAGATTGGCACAGCGGTTTCTATGGCGCACCTCGTTATCTACAATCTTTGTTTGGTTTTCAAAATTATAATTTCTCTTATTCGATTTAGCAGTACTAAAATAACAATCGTACCAAAAATTATTGAAATCCAAAAATGTTCACGAAAGTTATTGAGGAAAACACAGACAAGTAGTTTTGAATCATCTTTGATGTAAGAAAAGTCTACGAAAGAAATATTAATAACTATCTGCATATATTTAAAATAATTAAAGTGAAGTCCTAAAAGATAGTTTATGTTATCTACTTTTAGATAATATAATTTGTCTTTACATTTTTTACTTTATAATTAGTAATTCAGTAAAATTTATAAAAGTCCTAAGCAGGTTGGCTGGTGCACGAGCGATTTAGCTCTGAATCTTCAAAGTTTTATACGAAACTGCCCATAAGAGAAATGAGATACTTAAGCTGTTAATGCGTATTAGTTATGCATTAAAGATTATGAAAATAAAATATTTATTTCCTTTGGTAATGAGTTATTTTGCTTATAAAGTATTTATAATCTATTGGATAAAGTATTTATAATTTTTTGAATTTTATTTAAGGGGGTATAGTATCCCTATAGATTCTATTTTTGTATTTTTGACTTAAAAAAAAAGTAAGTAATTAGAGTTTTGAAAACAAAAAATATGATAAAAATAATACATTTTTTAATTAAATTACCCTTTGACAGACTTCAAATCCATTAGCATCCTGAGATATCCAGTTACGAAAATTTTCTGCTTTCACGTAACCTACCGACTCACCCGCTCAAGCAATTTAAGTTTTACAGACATAAATTGTTCGTTTTGGATCCTATTTTGATCTAATGCTATTTAGAAAATTTAATTTTCCCGTTTGTGGTTTTGTGAGGATTTGAAAGCAATAAAAAATTTAATATATACGTACTTTTTCACTTATACAATAATACTTACATGATATTAATAATTGTAACCAATATAAATAGCATAGGGCCAAAATAGGATCCAAAACGAACAATTTAAGCTGTATAAAACTTGAATTGGTTGATCGGGTGAGTCTGTAGGTTACAGGAAAGCCAAAAATATTCGAAACCGGATTTCTCAGGAAGCTAATCCACATAAATTCTATTTTTGTATTTTTGGATTTAAAAGAAAAACGCAAGTAATTAGTTTTTGAAAACAAAAAATATGACAAAAATTATACATTTTTTGTCATATTTTTTGTTTTGAAAAAACTAATTAATTGCGTTTTTCTTTTAAATCCAAAAATACAAAAATAGAATTTATATGGACTATCCCCTTAAAACCACTTATACTAAAACAAATCGTTCTATATAAAGAAATAAGATGCTATAACATACTTGAGTGAAAATTTTTTACTTTTAAAGAAAACATGTGTAACTAGCATTTTGCATAGTTTTTTTAAGTTATGACTTTCTTCTCATTTGAATAATCAACAATGAAGCTTAGGTGCGCCAATTAAGCCGTGTTTCTCCCATACTATATAGCCAATGATACTCCTGACGTAAAAAGGCATCAATCGACATATTGTTAAACAATTTCGGTGCCACTGTGTAGGCTGTACGTGAAAACAAAGTAATGCACATACATACATGCATAGATACATACCTACGTGGAAAATAATACCCTTCTTTGTGGAGCGCAGTTAGGTAAAAATAGCTTACAATTTTACAGTACACAAGCCAATAATACCTTGAAGCGCACCAATATGACACCATCATTGGCGACCCAACACACCTGGAAGTAGTACATGTCATATTTATGTTAAAAGATTCGATCCTCTTATTCAATTATCGGTGACCTTGCATACCTAAGTATTAGGAATATTATATTATACAAAAAGCCTCGTAGATGACTTCTCAGTCATCGACACCTTTAGAGATTGCACATAATATTTATTCAAAAAGCCTCGGAGAGGATCTCTGATACACCACCATCTGTGATTTGATATGCGTGGACATCTCTATAACATATTTGTTCATAAAAACTTGGAGAAAACCTCTTGTATACCATCATCAATGATCCTACTTACCTGCTAATTAAGTCAAACCTCTATATTACACGTCTCAATCATTTTCAAGATTTAACGCAGACAAAATACCTTAGTAGCCTTAAAATATAGATTTAAAAAAATTCTATTTCACATAAGCATGAACTTTAATATTACAATTGTAATGTTTAAAAATCAATAGAAGCTTTTCTATTAAGTAATTAAAAATCAAACAAGATATTATCGAATATTATTATATATTTACATAATTAAGGATGGGGCCCAGTCGAGAATCTATTTTCTGTTCATTAACACTAAACCTTTCGGAAATTTAGCAGCATATATTATATACAAAAACTAAGTAAAAAAGCCCAGACAGACTTCAAAAGTTCCCTTAAAAGCTTAGATAAACCTCAAAATTCGTTAAAAATGGTCAAAAAATGAAGATTTTCAAAATAGTCTAGGCGATGAAGAATTCGATGGTGACAATTGCCCTTGAATATTTCAATTATAATATACATAATAAAGAGATTTGCGGTGTAGAATTGTTTTAGAAGAATGATACCAAAAATTATATGTATTAGAACGTACGACATTTAAAAAAGCCCATTTTCTCAGTGTTTTTTCATTAATTTTAATGTATTAATGTTCATATTGTATATAAAACACCTTCATTTCTAAAACTGTACCACAAAAATGTTGGTATTGTACTAAAGAATAATCACAAAAAAATTCAAATGGGTTCGTTGCATGTTTTATCACCTGGAACACTTTGAAGCCTGATTGGTAATAAAAATATTAATTTGAACACAATCAGTGTTTCCTAAATTATACATATATACATATATGTATAATTTACGAAACACTGATTGTGTTCAAATTAATATTTTCATATATATATTATCATATATATATTATTCAACGCACATAACTATAGATATATATGATTTATATATACATATATACATATATGGATATATAAATCATATATATCTATAGTTATGTGCGTTGAATAATATATATATGATTCATATATATATTATAAGTATATATAAAATCGATATACAGAAAAATTGGAAAATAGATTTTTTCGTAATTTTTGATAATTCTCGAATGGGTCACATCCTTAAGACAGATGGAATATCATCGAATATTAGCACAATACATTTAACATATTTAATCTAAAGCAATATTAAGTGTAATTAAGAGGCGAAGTTAAAAATTTGTTAACAAAATCATTCATAAATATATGTCCCATCTACCGTTGATCAGAATTAAAGGGTTAGGCCTCCTTGAAACTTTTTTAAATCGATTGTTTTTATTACTTTAAATGCTAATTTAGGGTCTAAAAATAAGATACCATTTATTTTATAACAAAATAATTTTTTACGGAGTTATTGAGCACTGCGTAAACTAACTCGATGTAATGAAAGACCCTTGTAGTACCTCCTGATTCTCAAAAAAGTAGATGAAAAAAATTTCATTTTAAAGGACAGGTGTATGGTACATGTATTACATATCATAGTAACAATAATTATAATAAGATATTTATATGTAAAAAATAGCTTAATATGAAATAATGTTACACAAAACTTTAATCTCGAAACCGCATTTTTCGAGTTGGCATACCGTTTTTATCGAAGAACGGTCGACCAATTTGCCAGAAATTTTGCCAGAATGTTTAAAACTAAATTATCTAAAGTGGAAAAAGGGGTTTTTCGACTAATCGACATTTTTTTACATACAGATTATTTATACGAATTTTTTTACCTAAAAATTAAATTTTTTTAATGTTTACTATTTTAATAAAAAACAATACTTTAAAAATCCCTACCAATCACCTTAGTAAATCTAATCTAGATAAGAAAACATTTTTTTGTTCCAGGTTCAAATTCTCATCACATTTCCGATATGCCAAGAGACAGCCTTTTTAAAACATGCGTGCAACTATGTAACTCATGTTACGCCATTTTGTACTTTATATTAAAAATTTTTTTTAATTAACTTGAAGACATAATAATAGTAATAAACTCGATTTTCAATTTATTTCATTGTGTACTTGTGAGAAAAACGCCAACATTCATGCTACTGTTTAGGTGTTAAGGTGGCCTGCCTCCTTAAGGGGCCAGGCCTAGGCTAAACCCACAATAGACTATTTTTTACGGGATACAAAACTTTTTATGTTTAAAAGAAATCATTCTGAAAAATGATATACTATCAAAACACAATACTGTCTTAAATTTCACTATTGTAAAACCTCAAAATCTTGATCCTTCACATCACAATAAATCACTATTTTATTAAAGTTACTGTGTTTCTCACGCCGTTGCAGATGACATGAGGAACGAAAACTTTTTTACGATGGTTATTCGACTCCTGTTGACATGTAGTATAAAAAGAGCAAAGCACTTTTCCATTAAAATTATTTTTATTATTAAAAAATTCAAGATGGCGGATCTAATATGGCGGACGGGAAAGTCAAAAAATCGAGATTTTGAAAAACAAAAAATTTTTTCGTATTCTATGTGAAAACACAAATAGATACTGTTTTTGGTGTTTTTTTCGATATCTCTCTTAGTTCTTGAGTAAAAAATTCATTTTCAAAATCTGACCTCGGATTCGGGTTCAGCGCGGCTCGAAGTTTATGAATTTTTTACCCAAAAACTAAGAGAGATATCGAAAAAAACACCAAAAACAGTATCTATTTGTGTTTTCACATAGAATACGAAAAAATTTTTTGTTTTTCAAAATCTCGATTTTTTGACTTTCCCGTCCGCCATATTGGATCCGCCATCTTGAATTTTCAAAATCTGACCTCGGATTCGGGTTCAGCGCGGCTCGAAGTTTATGAATTTTTTACCCAAAAACTAAGAGAGATATCGAAAAAAACACCAAAAACAGTATCTATTTGTGTTTTCACATAGAATACGAAAAAATTTTTTGTTTTTCAAAATCTCGATTTTTTGACTTTCCCATCCGCCATATTGGATCCGCCATCTTGAATTTTCAAAATCTGACCTCGGTTTCGGATTCAGCGCGGCTCGGGACCCTATGAAATGTAAACAGTTTCCCCGCACCATAGCTGTAACTCTTATGTGCACGAAAGGGTTAATAAATATGGTATTAAAAATAATAATTTATTGTAACGTGTAGGATCAAGATTTTGAGGTTTTACAACGGTAAAATTTAAGATAGACTTGTGTTTTGATAGTATAAAAATTTTCAGAATGATTGCTTTTAAACATAAAAAGTTTTGTAGACTCATGAAAGAAAGATCTTTTTTTGGATTTAACCTAGGCCTGCTCTCTTATGTCTCCGAAAGAAAATAATAACAAAAATTTTAATGGAAAAATGCTTTGCTCTTTTTGTACTATATGTCAAAATAAGTCAAATAACCGTGGAAAAAATATTTTCGATTATCGTGTCACCTTCAACCGTGTGAGGAACACAGCAATTTTAATAAATATGGTATTGACAATAGTGATTTATCGTGACATGTAAGATTAAGATTTTGAGGTTTTACAACGGTAAAATTTAAGATATTACTAAGTGTTTATAGCACAAAAGATTTCAAAATTATTACCTTAAAACATAAAAAGTTTCCTGGACCAGTAAGAAAAAAAATATTTTTTTTGGATTTAAATCAGGCTTGCATCTTTGAAGAATACTATGTTTACTAAATTTTTCACTGTTTTGAAACTATTGTACCGTTTATGATGTTGTACAATAAACTGATTCTTGATTATCTTAAAATTACAACAACAAAAAATACGAATGTAAGGAAGCTCATTCCTTTACTATAATAGAAGTGAATCCATCACTCATTCATTATTAACTTAAAAATAAACAATATTTGTGGAATGTACATTAAATTATGAATCATTTAAATTTGTCGCCTGTCAGATAGTTATTATCGCTCTTTCTCAATATATAAGCGTGCTATTAATATGATACACAACCATACTAAGAAGATACATGTGTAACACACAATAACTCTAAATATTCCAGTTTGGTATTTATAATTATTGACAATCAACAGCTGTCCTAAGCACTAAAGGACTTTAAACACTGTCGCTACACATATTGTAGGCTCACTTTAAAATGAATTATGATAATGTTCATATATTCTTGTCCAACGTTATTATTTACTTTTTGGAGTCAATCGTATTCCAGTTATGGCGAGACTTTCCCCACGGCTTCGAATGCGTTGCAAAGAATGTATACCATCACCTAAGAACAGTTTTAAAAACTATTAATTATATGTTAGTTATAAATTCAAAAAAATTTGCCGTATTTAATAATAATACCTTTACTAGTACTTCTACGAACTGTTGATGTACTGGACGATAAAGGTAACATATCCATTGTAGTATACGTTCTCATAGCACGGCCGCGTCTATCCTGAATTAATTTATCAACTTTAACGAACATTCCACATTTAGAGCGACACGTAAAATATCTGTGACCGCTAACTGCCCCATCGTTTTTTCCTAAAATATATATTTGACATGTACTTAAACAAGTAAGCCAATAAATAAGTCAATAAATAAATAAATAAATAAATTGAAATGAATGAACGAATAGACGAACAAACGAACGAACGAATGAACGAACGAACGATCGAACGAACGAACGAACGAACGATCGATCGATCGAACGAACGAACGAACGAACGAACGAACGAACGAAAAGTAAACGTAATACTATTGAAGTTTTACGTAATTTACGTGACGTATTACACAATACGGATAATTCTATGCATATCCAGATGAAAGCTGACATTGAGACCTTTAATTTGGTTTGTCGGAGCATCTATGAGGATATTTCGATGAAAAGTTACGCTTGATTAAAAAATACGAAAAAATTTAGACGACCAAAACGGAGAGACTGCAAGTTGCCGACGACTTGCGCTCCTAAGTTACTGACAAGTTGCGGTCTCCCATTTGGTCACCTAAATTTTTCCATAATTTTGAATTAAGCGTAATGTTTCATCGAAGTATCTTCAAAGATGCTCCGACCATTCAAATTAATGCCACGTCTAATACGTCACGTACATTACATCAGACTTCAATAGTATGACGTTTGCTTTAAGTGAGAAAAGTATGCTGGAAAAGAAATTCGCAGTTATGCTATAAGTTCAATACACAACACCAAACCAAAAGCATTGTACTTTAGGATGTTTAAACTATGTTTCCGGAAAGTTAGAGCTCACAAGAAGCTCAGAGAATAAAGTTATAGGGGCATCAACTTAACGATTTTCAAAATAGTACCTATTTTCCAGAGGCAGCATCTTTAGCAATAAAAAACCAACTTGAACAAACCGAAAGTTGAATTAAAGGTTTTTTAAAGACAAAGAATTTGAGACGTGGTAGGCCTAGATCCGTATCGAATTCATAAAATGGCAAGCGATCTAACATAAACTAAAAAACACAAAATTTTAGGTATATATTCAGCTCCGAAGGCGTGACCCATTGAGCTACCAAGGGGGTTCATATATTTTTTTTTAACACACCCAGCCATAAAGTACGTACTTTATCCCCGTCGAGCCGGGAATAAAGCGCTACATTAAATCCCTACCCCCACTCTAGTCCCCGCCGCGCCACGCGCTGTTTGTGCCCGAGCCGAAGGCGAGTATAATATACTATACATAATATACTATTTCTTAATGTTCGTACAAAAATGAAAAAATCTTTTTCTGGTACGTTCAAATTGGTATTAATGTCCTCGATTTTTTTAAAACATCCGATTTTTGGCCACTTTTGAAAATTCAGAACACTCTACTAGCTCGCACAAGGGACCTTAGGGACTAACATTTTTTTGAGAGCTTATTTTTATTAGTACTTTCATATAAGAAATCGGCGGCAAATTTCGAAGACCCTCTGCGCACGCTTTTTTAAAAACGTATAAGAATGACTTATATATAAATAAGTAAATAAATGATGAATGAAAGAACAAAATAAAGAAACGAAAGGCAGAAATAAATGTATAACTATATGTATATATATAAAAAAATATATTTTCTAAAACTGCGGTAAAAAGTTTTCGTTCCGCGTATAGAATTCTTGTGATTTTTTTAAACTCTCCGGATTTAGTGAAGCATTCCATATAAACGCTTATAATGAAGGCAATGTACCATGATTTATTAATACAAAAACAGTATATTATAAAACGCTAAAACTTTTTATGTGTATTAAATACATATTTGAAAACATAAAAAATGTTTTTTTGCGGTTTCTTGAAAGCATGTATATAGATATTTTGGAAATGTTTGCAATGGCTTCGGCATCAGAGGTGTGAACAAAAGGACATGTAGCATCCAATGCAGGTGTCCAAAATAGAAAATCCAAAAATATTTTGTCATTTTGTGATGATGCGCAGCGACTGAACCTATTTTTACAAGAAAAAATTATAAAATTTGTCAAATGATGGAACTTTGAAAAAAATTACATTTTTACGAAAGAAAAATCGCTTTAGTTGTGTCATTAGACTCAAACAACTTGTTCATCTTACAGGTTCAGTCGATGAAGAATGTGATAAAGTATGTGTGTGCGCCGTTTGACCACGATTGACCCCATATATTTCAAGTTATCTGTCTCACTATTTTGAAAAATGTAGTTTTGAGAAAAAAGCGTTTAAAGTTATGGACCTGTTCGGCACGCACATTTTTCGAGCCATGTACATGAAGTGCTCCCCTTAAGTTGTTCAAGGCTATATATTACAATATAGATTTTTTTTTGTATTTTCGGGCTAATATCAATGTCTATTTATTAAAATAATTAAATCTTTTCAAAAATAGTAGGGGAGAACGGGGTCAAACGGATCAGGTGGGTCAAATCGATCACTAAATTATAAGAAATATTAAATTTATTGAGTGGTAAAAATATTTTTATAAGAGAAGTTCGCTTTAAAACAATTTTAACAATATTTTTATTTAATTATTTGAGAATTTGAGTAGCAGAAAAGAACAATATACCATTCAAACTTTCAATTTCAAAAAGTTTTATTTACCTTGTGATATTTATTATTTTTAAATTTATTTTGAAATCGTATAGTGACATGGTGTCACTGAATCAGCATGTATTTAAATGTGAGAAGCGCAAAAAGACGTTAGAATCACCGCGTATTTTCATGAGGTAATGAAACGTTTATATAAGCTCTGTTTTAACTTTGCTAGTGCAAAATAGTGTCTTGCATATTGAAATTTAACATTACGAGAATAAGAAATATCAATTTAAGGGATATTTAAATTTATTTTATATTTTGTCTAACTGCAAAATTGCGAGTCTTATGTTTTTCTGTCAGTTAAAATTATTAAAATTTAAATAATAAAGGTTTAAACTTATTATTAAATGCATAAAACGAAAAAAATGATAATAATTTTTTATTTACGTCAAGCTTTCCTTAAGGTGGGTCTACAGTGATGTTTTAAAAACCGTTAAACATCAGGAATTTTATTTAAAAATTTTAATGTTATTAGTAACCAAGAAAGAAGAATATACGCCAGTTTTAAGCGTTTTTAGGCACGACCGCTCCAAGGCAGAGCCTTATATTTTCGTCGTAGTAAAAAGTGTAATAGCTTATTAGCCTTTATTTCTGAAAGAAGCTCTTTTATGAAAAGAGCAAAGTTCTTTCTGACTTTATATATATAAATGTATATATTATATCGGGGTGCTCAATCATTAATAACATTTAATTTATTGAGCGTGCTAGCGTCCTGCAGGCGTGCGCCACACGCAACGCGTGTGCGCGGCTTATCACAGCTCTTATTTTTGAGGCCGCCTGCGGCGACCGCAGGGACGAGTTCTTCTACTTGCCCCGTGAGGTCGAAGAGCTTGTATGAGTCGGGCCCACGCACGCCTATTATGATGTACGGCCCCGAATATTTGGGTGCCAATTTTGTGATGACGCCCTCGGTTGCCGAAGACAGGACTCTATTTTTCCGCCAGACTATGTCTCCTAGCGGAAACTCTTCTTCTCTGCGTCCAACATCATAATACTTCGCCTGTCTGATCCGTTCGGTCTTGGAACGCAAGGCGGACTGTTCCTGCGCCTGACGCAACCTTAGCATGCGGCTGTTCCAGACTTGCATCAATTCTTGCTGTACGGATTCGAATGAGGAACTTTCCTGTTCTTTACGTACGGTGCCAGGGGACGTCAGTTGTCTGCCGTAATTCAGCATTGCTGGGCTAAAACCGGTGGAGCTATGCTTAGCCGTGATCATAACGAAGACGAGCTCGGGTAGATGTTCGTCCCAAGTCTTGTGGTTCTCGGTTATATAGGACGCAATCATCGTCTGAAGGATCCTATTTTCCCTTTCCACAGGGTTTGCTATCGGGCAGTACGGGGGGGGGGGGGTGTTGTGGTATGGTAGATACCGTACTGCAAAAGATATTCATCGACAGCCTTATTTTTAAATTTTGTGCCGTTATCCAAATGGAAAGACTTTGGTGCTCCGAACCGCATCACGATCCTCTCGTGAAACTCTTTAATGACGGTCCGGGCGTTTGCTTTCCGGATAGGGAACACCAAGATATATTCGTACCTACCCCTACTCCGTGGCAATTGTCCAGTGATATCGCTGGCTATAATTTGCCATGGTCTCTCAACCGTTCGCAAACCCATTCTCCCGATAGGTACGCACCCACGGACGTATTCCTGTACAACTGCGTACATGTGTATCCAGAAATAATGCTGACACACTCGGGCATAGGTCTTTTCTCGTCTGAGGTGCCCAGCGGTCGGGCTGTCGTGGTTTTCTCGAAGTATGGTATGCCGGTGTTCCTTTGGCACTACCAACTTCCAAGCATCTTTGTCGCCCACCGTGTCCTCGATCTCTTCGTCTGGCCTGTAGTGGTATAGGTTTTCCCCAAGGACCTTCCAATTGGAGTTTTCTCGAGGGTTCGTGGCTGTTTTGTTGAGGGTAGTTAGGTACCATTAGTCTTTTGTTACTTTTCATCAAATTTTGTTTATTGAGCTACCGTCTATAGCAAAAACCTTATTTTTTAATAACCCGTCCACTTTTTTGCTTTCAGGCTCTTCAAAGTGGAGATATCACGTCAACCATATTGTAGTAGGGTCAACTTCAGGCAGCCGGATCAGCCAGATTTTACATACAAAACAAAAATAGAAAATATATTTTATAAGTGTGAAACCGCTTCTTTTATGTGTAAAAAGTTTGAATATTTTAAATAAATTTTTCTATGAAAAAAAAAATTATTGAAAATTATTGCAATCCCAAGATAGCGGGAGGTCGGAAGCCTCCCAATAAGAGTGCTTATTTTGCTTGTCATAAACAAAAAGTTTCATCAACAGTGATTTGTATTATATGTGACGAAACTTATCATTATAGTTGCCTGACACAAAATCACAGGAATTATAAATTCATATGTGATAGTCTCATAATTTGTCCAGAGCATAGCCAGACTAACATAACCTCTAAAATTGATAATGAAAAATTAAGTCAGTCAGCTAGATTGTTGATTGCACAGGTAAAATTTAAAAAATCAGAAGAAATAAGGAATGCGTTATTGGCTGAAACAGCAAATAAGACCCATGATTTACATGAATCAAATATTAATGAAGATGAAAGTGAATTTCAATTTATGAAAACCGAAAACATGTTATTGAAACAATTAGTCAGTAAATTAAAAGAAAAAAACGATTTATTAAAGGAAAAACTACAAGGAAATCAAAAAGAAAGTGATATCAAGAGGTTTTCATATGCTGATATGGTAAATTTACCAAAACCACAACAAAAGAAAGTGCCTAAAATAACGGTTATAAAAAACAGTGACAGTGATATAGACATAAAGAAAAGTGTAATTGTAATGTTTAACAACAGAAAAAAATATACTAACGAAGAACATCTACTTAACAAAAAAGAAGAATTAGTAATAAGCTGTTTAAATAATGATAGTGTTGAGTTGACAGAAATCATGTGAAAAGAAAATTTGGAAGGGAATTGCAATATTAAAATAGAGGAACTCAATAACCCTAAAATAAATTGTGGGAATTGATAACTACACTAATATGGAATTAGATGATATTGAGGATGACATAAACTCAAGAAATTTTAGCAGTTTTGCAAGTAAAGGGCAATGGTCATAGTGTAAGAAAGTGTACTTTTGATTCTAGGTGTCTTAAATGTGCTGGAATACACAAGACTAATGATTGTAATAATAATATCAAAAAGTGCATTAATTGTGATTATAGCAATACAAAATACAATACAAATTTAGACAGCAATCATTTTGCTAATGACTTTAATCTGTGCACTATCTTGAAGAGAAAAATCAATAAATACATTGAGTCCACTGATTATCCGATGAGACCTTCTTTACCATCGTTTAATACAGTTTATCATACGCAGAAGGTAACAAACAGGCAGATTGATACGACAGATGCAAAGGCAACAAGGAACCATACAAACCGGCAACAACACCAAGAACAACCGACTACTGCAAATCATCGACAACTAGATCAACAGATTTCTACAAACCAACAACAACAAGTATTACTATTATTACTGCAAGAAAAGTCTCAACAACAAATTTCTGTACTGCAGGCAGAAAGGAGAAGTCAAAGAACAAAGAATGAAAAAGTAAAAGAACAAAGAATGAAAAAGTAAAAGAACAAAAAACGTCAAATAGTTAAAAATGGATTCTTTTGATTTCTTGGATAGATTACAAAAAACTTCAATACAGAAAGAGAAAACATGCAGTAATATTGATAATTTTAACAAAATTATAAACAATAAAAATGATATAATTATGCATATAAACGTTAGGAGTATGAATGCTAATTTTGATAAAGTTAAAATATTATTTGAAAGTTTAATTAAAAAGCCATCTGTCATTATATGTACTGAAGCTTTTCAGCAAGTTAATTATAATTTATATGAGTTAAAAGGGTCAAACTATAAATATAAGTGTTACTATAATGATAGTAGGATAAATAAAAATGATGGAGTTTTTGTTTTTGTTGATAATAATTTAGTACAAAATACTGAAGTTGTTGAATCTGAACGGATTAAAATCATAAATACACGTATTAAACTTAACGATGATAGTAGTCTCGAAATTTCAGCTATTTATAGATCTCATGGTATACCAAAGAGTGAGTTCATTTTAGATCTAAATAAATACTTAATTAATAAGAGAAATGTTAAACATCATTTAGTAATAGGAGATTTTAATATAGATTTACTAGAATGTGACAATTTGAGTCAAGAATTCCTATGTAATTTCTTGGAGAAAGGATATATCCCTGATTTTGTTGGCATTACTAAGCCTCTTGTAGGCATATTTAAAGGATCTTATATCGACAACATATTCATTAAAACTAATAGATTAAGTACAGTTACATACAAACTTAAACATTCTTTAACAGACCATTATCCTATTTTTATTCCTGTAGATAAGATGAAAACATAATATAATGAACCAACAGTATTTTTAAACTATAAAAAATTAATAAACATTGCTAAGACAAAAAACTGGAGTAAATTTATGTCGATAAATGATCCTAATTTAGCTACTGATAATTTGTTGAGCGAAATTAAACAATGCATAGAATTAGCAAAAACAAAAAAAAAAGATAAACTGAATAGAAGGAAAAATTGGATTACAGTTGCTATAATAAAATCGTGCGAAACAAAAGAATTATTGTATAGTTTATGGAAAATGGATGTAAATAATGAGCAACTTAAATCACAATACAAATCCTATGCTAAAATTTTAGATAAGGTAATTAAGGATGCTAAAATCAAATATGATAAAAACCTAGTTCAAAATAATGTAAATAACCCCAAAAAACTGTGGGAAATTATTAACTCAAAAATAGGAAAAAAAACGAAATATAAATATACTATAAGTTATATAGAAGTTGATAATAACAAGATTACAGACAAAGTTGAAATAGCTAAAAATATGAATAAATTTTTTTGTGAAATAGGTCAAAATTTGAGCGAAAATATTGTTAAACCTACAAATGCTGAACTCAAATTACCTGATATGAATGCTAATTCCATCTTTCTTATGCCAACAAGTGCGAGCGAAATAATAAGTATAATTAATACATTGAAATTGAAAAGTATTATTTAATCATATTGCCGAACCTGTAATACATATTTTTATTTCTTGTATTGAGAAAGCCATCTGGCCTGATGTACTAAAAAAGGCGGAAATTGTACCAACATATAAAAGAGGTGATAAACATAATATCACTAATTATAGACCTATTTCACTAATATTTAATGTTGCGAAAATTTTTGAGAGAATTATTTATAATAGAATATATGATTTTGTTAAAAAGGATAATATAATATCTGAACATCAATTTGGATTCATGAAGAAAATAGGTACAAAGAATGCTTTGAATTATATAACGAATATATTGTACAGTAATTTGGATAACAGTAAACCTATAATAGTAACTTTTCTTGATTTAGCAAAGGCGTTTGATACAGTGTACCATAAAATATTATTGGATAAACTATTCTGTATTGGAATTAGGGGACAGGCGCTTGATTTACTCTCAAGTTATCTTAATAACAAATATCAAGCAGTTAAAATAGATGGTCATGAAAGTGATAACTTATTAATAAATACGGGAGTTCCTCAAGGTACGATTTTAGGACCTCTGCTTTTTATACTGTATATTAATGATATCTTGAAGGAAATCCCCCTGGAATCGATAATATCATATGCAGATGACACTGCAATAATAGCCACTGGAAATAATTGGAATGAAGCACAAGAAAATATGAATATATTTTTACAAGTAATATATAAGTGATTAGCGGTAAATAAATTATCATTAAATGCTGATAAGACTGTATGGATGACGTATGGTAGCTATATCGATAGTGTACCTACACAAATAAATGTAAAGATACAGGATAGAAATATAAACAGAGTGGAAAACTACAAATAATTGGGAGTAGTTTTTGACTGCAATTTAAAGTGGGACAAACACATTCAATACATAATAAAGAAAACAAAATATCTAATATATATTTTTTATAAAATTGGTAAATCAATGTCTACAGAAACGCTTAGATTGATTTATTACGGATTCTTTCATAGTTTAATAAACTATGGCATCATAGCCTGGGGTAGAGCATATAAAAATGTTCGTAATTTAGAGCAAAATTTACAAAAAAAAATTCTAAAAATCATCAACAAAAATAACTTTGTCATACAAGACATTACTTTTAACTTAGAACAATTGTTTACATTCGAAGCACTTAGATTTCACTACTATGACCTTAAAATGAAATACCTCACTTCGTCTAGTATTACGAGAAACAAAAACCTAAATATACCTGCAAATAAGAAAAGAATTAGTGATAAGAATTGTTATAATAAAGTAATTAGAACTTTTATCGCTCTACCAAACGAGCTGAAGGTTTTAAATATTAATAATGTCTCACAAAAAAAAATTATAAAAAATTGGGTTAAAGCAAACTGTTAAATATATTGAAACAAACCAAATTATAGTGGTTAAGAAACCTGATATAGTTTTTTAATATGTAAAGTTTTATATGTATATATGCTGTTAAAGGTAGATAATGAAATGTATGTAATTAGTTTTAGTTTATAGTATTTAGTTTTAAGTTTTAGTATTAAGCTTTTTTTATCTAGTTATATCTAGTTTATTTAAGTGTTCTTGTAAGGCCAGTGTTTGCGAATAGATAACTTTGTTTATCTCTGCGGAGTTTCGGGTGTATGTAAATAAACTCTGTAAAATATTCTGGTGTAAATAAATAAATAAATAAATAAATAAATAAATAAACTTGCTGAGATCGTAGAGTGACCCCTTAAACAAGAAAAAAATTTTGCTTCCTCAAAGTGTGTTTGTGTGTGTGTGCGTGCGTGCGTGCGTGCGTGCGTGCGCGCGTGTGTGTATGTGTGTGTTAGTGTGGTTGTGTTACGGTGATTCAAAATAATTTTGGTTTTTGAACAATCATAAAAGATTGAGGTTATTAAAAAAGTCCAAAAATAGCTGGTTTTAAGTCAAATTTTTTTTTCTGACTTATACGAATGTTATCTCGAAAAAAATGTTGCCAGTTAGGACGCAACTGATTTTTAACGAAGATTTAAAATCAAGAAGAATTTTTAAGATTAATCGATTTGTTTTTGTTTTATAACGTTTCTTCATTTGTATAATATTCATGTTTTTTATAAAAAAATTAATTGTTTTTTTCTTGAGTATTAAGAGGTATTTTTGTCCATTTAAAGTACTCTTTTTTATGTTTTGAAAAAGTTAAAAAAAAAAGAAAATTAAGAATTATGGATTCGTTTTTGTTTTATACCGTTTTTTCATTTTTATGATATTTTTGTAATTAATGAATAAATTCGTTGTTCATAAACTCGAACAAAATTACAAAAATTCGAAAAAATGTAATTTGTAAAAGTAGTATACTATTCATAAATAAAATTTAATCAACAATTATACTGTTGCAGAATTATTCTTTATAATTCATAAAAATGTAACTTGATATTCAACAACTTTTTAAGTTTATACACAATTTAATTATGCTATAGTTTAGCTTTACTATAATTAGCAAATGCCTCTATGAACTGATAAAAATATGGTTAGCGTATTCATGATACCTGAAATAAGAATATAGTTCGGAGTTAACAAATGCCTCTATGTACTGATATTAAAAGGCATCAACTAAACAGACACCACAAAACTATCTTTTAAAAATAAAGTAAAATTAAATAAAAATCTATTTTGAGAACTTCACAGTGTATCTCTTTCGGCCTTCGAACACTTGTACCATTTTGTCTACTTATGCTAAATAAACGAATAAACAAATAAATTAAAGTATATCATGCTTACAAAATAAAAGATGGTTATTACCTTTATTTAAGTAACATCGTTTTTTTAAATAAAAATACAAAATAAATAAATAAATAAAATTACTTATACCCATTTTGTTAACAAAAAGTAGTCGAGAGAATGAAACAGCTTGCAGATACTGAAGAAAATTAGCCTTATTTAAAAAATAAAAAAAAATTTAAATAAACGAAATATTGAAACAAAAGTCGCGATCACTCAAAGAATAATCTCAATTATTTTGACAATACTGCAAATCTACAAAAAAAACACACACACACGCGAACCAAATATTAACTTTTACAAATTAACTAATAAAAATAACAAGACTCAGCGATCCAATACACACTCGCAATCATCATGGGAAAATGCTGTCTTGATGGTACCAGTTGATAAAGTAGGAGCAAAATTTAAAACGGCAAATAGATAATTACTTAGGTAAATCGATAAAAGTTGATTAAGTAGAAATTAAAGAAGTTGGGCCCGAGTATGAATGCGGCTCATATAAATCTGATGCTTGCATAGCTCTTACATTTTAGCTGCGAATACTTTTGTTGCTCTTTCTTAGAACCTGCGTTTCAGGTATTAGTCTTTAAATATAAGAAAAGTCGTTTTCTTTTTTACATTTTTCTTTTATGCGACCCCACGAATGCTTCGATACACGAGAGTTCGAGAGTCTCACAAAATGTATCAAATAGCATAGATTTGTTATTATGATTTTCACGCTGCATTAATGACCAACTCGCTCTCCAGAAAGGGAAACTGCATACAGGATCATATTACATCAAATCAATTGACTATTCAGAAAATTCATAAGTATGGATAAATCTTTCAAAATATCACACGAAGTTCGTTTTACTTTTTTAAGTTAAAATAAAAAGAGAGCTCAACATGTGATATCAAACTTAAAATTATCAAGTTCGAATCATTACAACTATTGAGGGTAAGCAAAAAAAAAATACAAGTATTCACTACTACTGGGTCGAAAAGATTTTGGTTTGAAGTCAAAAGTATTAAAAAATTATCGAATTGTATAATTACTCACATAATAAAATAAAATTAACATTAGTCTTAATTTTAACTGAAGACCTATACAAATTCATAAACAATAATTCAGGTAAATCAAAATTACCTAATTAATCGATAATTTTTCTTCAATTACACACACAATAAAACATAATGAAAATCCGTTTCACTTTCAATGTAAAACTATTTACATTTATATTTATATTTATTTGTCATCTTTCTAACATTATATATGACAATAGCTAATTGATATCAAATTTTTCCTTTAATAAAAAAATAACAAAAACAAAACATGATTAAAATTCGCAAACAATTAAATCAGAATTATCGCATTTGACCATTTTCTTTCTCTCAATCACAAATAACAAAATCAAATCATGCAGAAGTGTCACACATCATTATCTTTAAAATCGACTGGTAGGAGTAGAAACACAGTGCAGCGCCGAATACCTCTGTGAAGCCTTCCACGCGCATCCCGAGATATATTCGGCTTTGCTAGATATGAGAAGATAGAAATACGCGCGCTGCGACAATCGTTGACTACTGTATTATAGGGCAAAGCATCTTAGCGCTGACGTCACACACACGTATTGGTGCAGACTCAGGTTGCAAAACGATTATTACATCGCGCGCTCGCTGCAAGCAAAGCCTCAGGCTCAGTTCACACTTTCGTGAACGCTATTTTAATCGGAATATGACCATGGAAAAATTAATAAATCAAGTCACAAAATTAACATAAAATATATCATTTCGTTATTTTTCTTATTTTTTGAGTATAGTCTCGACCTCTGCGAATATGAAATTGGACATCGCCATAGTTGCATTGGTAATTAATTATTGAATGCATTTTTCCCGGGGGGGGGAGGGGGGCATCGACTGATATGTTGTAAGAAAGCTACAGCCACATCGCGACCAGCTGTGCTCAATATAACGTATGCAGAGAGTGACAGAGTTTTGTACTGGCGAGGATATGGCCGTCGGAAAGATCGGCGAGCGCACCAAGACCTTAACATACGAGGCAGCAACTTATCACCGGATGCACATATTAAAAAGTGTGCTCGAGTGAAGTGCATTAGAATGCAACACAGACTTTTTGCAATATGTAGGAGTGCCACAACGACATTTATTTTAAGTTTTCAAAAGTTTACCTTTTATTTTGTTCTTAAAGTTAAAAGCTAATTTGCTATTAAGTACTAAAATTCACTTTCATTATTATCCAAACCAACTTATCGTAAAATATCTCAATAAGTAGTTATTCTAATTATACCTACGTTTAAGAAACAATATTTACATTGTATTTTTCTATAACCAAACATTGTACATTTTTAATTTTATAATTAATAGAACTATCTCTAAACACTGTAAATGATAATCACTAGCAGTATCTACGTTGTAAGTTTAAAAGAGATTCATCTGTTTACATTAAAGAAGACATGAAACAATAGTACACATACAACTCCCACATTGTAAATTCAATTTCAATTTTAATCCTAACAAACATTTTCTAACATAGCTTTCTCAGAAATAATGATAATGTTGGAAATGACGTTCTGCATACACTCTCTGTCCTTCTCTGCCTTTCTCCCCTACTACTACATAGTACGTTAAGCAGTACCCCAGTATATAATAAACACACTTCTCCCGAATTTGCGTACTCATCATTATTTCGACTCCTCATCCCCGTCCAGATCCAGCGCTACTTTGTCAGGTTATGGGCCCAGGCATGGCCTAAGCTGGACGCGAGAGTGTGAGTGAAATTTGTCGGTTCGATAAGAACGCGCGCTTCCGTGAGTAAGGACTCGTTTTCGTGAGTGAAGTGTTGTGAAGAGCTGACAAGAGAAGAGTGCAGCCAAGCAGTAAGAAGCATGTTAGCTAAGGAGGCGAGAACGAGAAGAAGTTGACGAGAACGAAAGGAGATGGAAGATAATGAGAGGAGGTAGACGAAACGTTTTGAAGGAGACAAGAAGAATCGAGAGAGATGGCAGTGTCTGACCATCAAGACTAAAAAGTAATGTAAAAGTTTCTTTTACACAAATGTCCGCGAAACGTATGTGCAAGACGTGTGTGCCGAGTCGTGATTTTTGCCATCGCGCGTTTTTCTTCGTGCGGATTTTCTCTCTTATCTTCGATGAGAGAAGCCAACGTCAAGATGGCCACCGCTAGAATCGAAAATGGGGTCGTTACTAAATAAATTAGGAAGCATATATCAACTTAAATTACGTAAATGACACACATTCAAGCGCTTAATTTGGTTGATTACCGCTCTGTTGCCTGAGATATCTATATAAAGCAGTTTTAAATTTACACAGAGACGGAAGATAGCTCACACCGTAGGGGAGGGTATTCTAGAATCGCGAACCTTAGGCTCTAAACGAGTAAAGACCCATACCAGTACGCGATCCCGGAACCGACAGCTCTTTTACTCCTTTCCTACTGGAAATCCTGGCTGTGTTCTTACCAAATAGAGCCGCAAGATACGGAGGTTGTATCATGTTAATAGCTTTATATATTAACAACCCCGCAAAATACACTCCTCTTTCGTTTATATTAAACCAGCCAAGATAGTTCCAGGAGTGATGTGCTCGTCCCTCTTAACACCACATATGTATCTCACACATGAGTTTTGAAGACTTTGTAGTTTTGTTTCAAGCTCATCCAACATATCAAGATAACCCACAGAACAGTAATCTAGATGAGGTACAACGAGTGCATATGCAAGCTGTTTACGTAACGCTTCGGCGGTGCATGAATGAAAATATCGTAAGCTGTAAAGAGCACGATTAACCTTTTTACTTACCTGCGGTTCCCAAGTGAGTTTAGAGGCTATAACAACTCCGAGGCTGGTGACAGTGTCAACAAAGGGCACATATACGCCTTCCTCAAACCCAATGTCTAGCAAATCAAGCTCTTGTAACCGATTGATGTTGTGTTCGGAGCTAAAGATAATCGCTTTTGTTTTCCCGACATTGAGACGCAGTCCGGACGCATTAGCCCATTCCGATACTGCCCGCGTCACAGCCGATATACGCCTGATGCCCACATGAAGATCCTGCCAGGTCACTTGAGTGTAGTTTTGCAAGTGGTCTGCGTATAGCAAGTGTTGAACTTCTCCACCAGTCAATGCGTAGGTCGTTGATATAAAGGCTGAATAGCAAGGGCCCTAGAACTGAACCCTGTGGCATACCCAGATTGGTGATTAGCCAATCTGATTCCCCATTATTTTTTGTTATAACTTTCTGTCTACGCCCTAGAGAGAGATATATAGATAGATAGATAACATTTAATTTTGCTTTAAAATGAAAAAAGAATATAGATATGTACAATTCAATTTACATTATTGATACATTTCAGTCAGTATTATTATATAAAATATCACATATTGATCGTCAGTCTTATAATAACATATTTTTGCACAGTAATTATCTAGAGAGATAGAGAGAGAGATAGAGATAGATAGATACTCGTAGATAGATATACGATTTATTTGTCAATTTTGGAAAAAATACATTACATAAAATTTTTTATTTTGTCATTACATTAAGTCTTTGATCACTATCACAGTTCGTCAGTGTATAAATATAAAAATTGTTGCACAAATTTGTCATTATCTAATATCACAGTTTGTTTATATCACAGTTCCATAACAATTTCTGAAGTCTACTCATTCTTGCATACACGTACATCCATCACGTCACAATTTAAAAACAATTACAATTCAGCCGATACATACACTCATCACACACGCAGATATATTTACTCTTTATTAAAATGTACTCTTTATATTTTCTACATTACAACATTTTTCACGACTAAGAATACAGAACATGGGAGAACGGATAAATTAAAATAAAAAAATAAAAAGATACAATTAATAAATAAATAATTAAGTAAATAAATAAATAAATAAATAAATAAATAAATAAATAAATAGATAAATAAATAGATAAATAAATAAATAAATAAATAAATAAATAAATAAATAAATAAATAAATAAATAAATAAATAAATAAATAAATAAATAAATAAATAAATAAATAAATAAATAAATAAATAAATAAATAAATAAATAAATAAATAAATAAATAAATAAATAAATAAATAAATAAATAAATAAATAAATAAATAAATAAATAATTAAATAAATAAATAATTAAATAAATAAATAAATAAATAAATAACTACCCATGTATGTGAATTCTCCGTCATCATGAAAAAATGTCAACTTACTCACCGTGCAGTTGTCTGAGGTGCCTGCCTAACGCCGTTTTAAATTTACATAAGGACGGCAGATACCTCAGACTGCAGGGGAGGGTGTTCCAGAATCGCGAACCTTGGGCTCTAAACGAATAGAGACCCTTATCAGTCCGCGAACCCGGAACCGAGAACTCTTTCACACCGCTCCTACTGGAAGTCCTAGCTGTGTTTTTACCAAAGAGAGCCGCAAGGTACGGAGATTGACCCATATTTATTGCCCTATACAATAATAACCCCGCAAAGTACGCTCTTCTTTCCTTTACTGTAAGCCAGACAAGATATTTCCTGTGAGGAGTGATGTGCTCATCCCTTCTAACACCACATATGTATCTCACACATGAATTTTGAAGTCGTTGCAACTTCGTCTCGAGCTCATCAGACACATCAAGGTGAACCACGGAACAATAATCTAAATGTGGCACTACCAGCGCGCATGCAAGCTGCTTTCTCAACGCCTGAGTTGTGCATGAACTAAAAAATCGTAGGCTGTAAAGAGCACGATTGACCTTTTTTCCAACTGCATCAACCTGCAGTTTCCACGTGAGTTTAGAGTCCATGACAACACCAAGGTTTGTGACCGAGTCAGAGAAAGGCACATGTACACCTTCCTGAAACTCAATGCCGGGCAAACCAAGATCATGCAACAGATTGATGTTGTGCTCGGAGCCGAAATGATCGCTTTTGTTTTGCCGACATTGAGTCGCAGTCCGGATGCTTCGGCCCACTCCGACACTGCCCGCGCAACAGCCGACATGCATCTGATACCCACATAAAGATCTCGCCATGTCACTTGAGTGTAAGTTTGCAAGTCGTCCGCGTATAGCAAGTGTTTAACATCACCACCAGTCAGTACGTCTTGTAAGTCATTGATATAAAGACTGAATAGCAAGGGCCCCAGGACTGAACCCTGTGGCACACCTACATTGGTGGTTAGCCAATCAGATTCCCCGTTGTTGTCAGTTATGACTTTTTGCCTGCGACCAAAGATGTATGATTTGATCCACAGAAGAACACTCCTGGAAAAACCCATGCGTATCAGCTTACGAAGTAATTTAGATGGTGATATAGTGTCAAACGCCTTACTAAAGTCGAACAGTAGCAGTATAGTCATTAGTTTCTTATTGTCGTTTATCCCAGTTCGTATGTCCTCGGTTAGTTTTAGTAGAGCTGTCTGGGTGCTGTGATGCTGTCTGAAACCGGTTTGCAGAGGATCCAAGATATTTTTGGATCTTAAGAAATCGGTAATCTGGTTGTGTACTATCTTCTCCAGCACCTTGGAGAGAAAGCTCAATAGTGCTATTGGGCGAAAATCTGATAAAATAGATGGCACTGAAACCTTTTTTAGAGGCACCAAGTGAGCCCCCCTCCAAGCCCCTGGGAAGACACCACCAGACAAATAGGAGTTGAAGACCCTCGCTATATGATGACTTATATACGGGAGAGCCTTAGCTACAACGCTTTGGGGAATACTGTCCTCACCCCTAGCCTGCGACGAGAAATGAGCAACAGCCAGGACTACGTCCGTCACTGTAACGTCTTTGAAAACAAAGCCGTCGTCACTGGCCGAGTCCAAGATGCTACCCAAATCAACGTCACCTTCACTCTGGGAGACCGATACCCCCGCAAAGTGCGAGTTCAGCTCACCCGGCGAGAAGCCATGCAACCCCCCTCCCCGTGCCTTTTCCAGGAGCCCCAAGCCCTTTAGTTCTTTCCAAATATCCTTCTTATTTTCTAGGGCTTCAAAAATCTTATTCTGCATGTAAGTCTCCCGCGCGATTTTCATGCGTTGTTCTGCTTCGACCGCGAGAGACCGGTACTCCTGCCAAAGATTACCGTTCTTTGTGCGCTGTAGTCGTATGCGTACGGCGTCACGTTTTTTTATTATGTGAGCCAGATCTGCGTCAATCCATGGAGGATTAGCTTTATTTTTTGGTCTAAATTGCTTCAGTGGAGCGAGTTCATCTATTGCCCCCATGAGATTGGCGCTGAGCTGCCCCAATAAATCGTCCATGTCGTTGTTGTCCAAGCAATCAAACGCCGCCCAGTCACATTTACTCAGGTAAGATAGAAAATCTTCCTGTTCTATTGTTTTAAAATCTCTGTAACTAAAAGTATCGGTGATGGGGCTATTGTTTAATTTAAAATCTATTTCAACATCTATAATTGTGTGATTGCTGGCAAAGGGCGCCGCCTGATTGCTGGCATTCAGCACCACGTCGTTGTCATCTGTCATAACGACATCAATCCATGTGTGAGACCCCTCGAGGTGATGAGTCGCACCATGCTCTATTCTTTTTAGATTTAAATCGTTGGCTAATCGCCTAACGAATCTTGCATCAGCCGACGTCTTCAACAGGTTCGCATTCAGATCACCCATCAAGATTTTATGGCTATAGTCCTGCGTGTATGTAGCTAGCTTATCAATTAGGTCTGAATTTTGCAGGAATGGTACATGCGGTGGCCTATAAATCAGAGCAATGAATACGGGGGGAAGGTCGCCCTGTTGCACACTACACATAATATATTCAGAAATGTTCGGCGTACCATCCTGGGTGGTATGTGAGCGGCTTAGTATGGTTGCCTTAAAACTATTGTGTACATACAGGACTAACCCACCCCCAAATTTATTCCTATCTAATCTTAAAATTGAATAGCCCTTGATCTGAATGCGATTGTCGTCAATGTTTTGAGCAAGGTGCGTCTCAGCAATTCCAAAAAGGTGGTAGGAGGGACCAGATAGAAGGTGTTGACGGAATGTACCAATATGACAATCTAGAGAGGTCACATTGATAAATCCTGCTCTCAGTCCCCTACAGTGCACCCCCCCCCCCCCCCCAGCAGTGTCCAACGATAGTCATTCATTTGCGACAGCCTCCGTTTGATTATTTGTTTGAATGTCCAACTTATCTATTTCATTTATATTTGCTTTTCCTGTTTTTTTATGTGAATCTAATGCAATTTGTGGAGTTTCATACGAGGCTGAAATTACTTGGAGGTCTGCCGCTGTTAAAAATTCGTGGGAAACATCGCCATCCCGCATCTTGACCAGGAAACGGCCCCCCCTATGCCAGATATATTTAAATTTGAGCCTCATCGCAAGGGCTTTAAGGCTTCTAAAATTATTAAATGTTTCCCTTGATAGATGTTCATTTATAAAAATTTTACTATTGAATATTGCATCACTAGTCTCCTGGTCAAGTGCCGAGATGTCGACATCTTTAGCGTGAAAGCCTGTTATAAACTTTTTTTGTCGCATGATTGTATCTCCTAATTCACTGCTGGAGAGGGTAACAACCCACGGTGATCGTCTGCGCTCGCTAGTTACTTCGGTTGATGTCACCGAAAGCGACTCATCTGACCGAAGCAGGCGGGTATTTACTATATCCGTTTTCTGTATCGATGGGAGGACACGACGCAGTATAGCATGAACTACATCAACACGCTTAGTGCTGTTACCGTCAAAAATATTTGAAATTATTAAGTCATTATTGCATATTGTATTATTATTATTTTTTATTGTCCTCCCACCTACCATTTTAACCCGCGTGCTTCGTGCAGATGACGTCGACGCCGTATCTTGCAGTGTATCGTTGCTTTCGTTATTCAAATTATTATCAATGTTATATATATTATTATTATTTACATTATTACTAAATACACTATTTATCTTATCATTAATATTTGTATTTCTAATACTGTGCGGCGAAAAAGTTGTATTTGCCTTACTGGTAGGCAGGCCAATTTGATAATTTTCAATTTTACTTAAAAATTCTTGTTGTTTATGTTGAATAATTTTCAAAGTTTTCTCTATATTATTATTATTATTATTATTTATTGCAGTTTCATGATTGTTATTGCTTGTGGTCTCGTGTGCAATAATTTTTCTTATGGCCTTTAATATGTCGGAGTTGTCACTTTCAATTTTATTAACTTTATCAATTATTATTTTAAGGTCATTATCATATTTCTTTGTCTCACTATTATTTTTGACTAGATTTTTCACTTCAAAATTAGACTGCTCAATGTTATTGACTCTTTCTATAATTGCATTGTAATTAACTTCGATCTTATTCAACATATTATTTGTTATATTTTGACATGTTTCGTGTAGCTGTTTGTTTTGAATTTTTAAATCGTTAATTTCATGACAAAGCACTTGCTTTTCATTTAACATCTCCTCCAGCTGGGAGTGTTGTATTAACATCTTATCCTCTATTTTCTGCATTTTGGACCCAATTGTCAGTGCTAGAGTATGTATTGCTGGTAACGAGTCTAGCCTTTTAACAATTGCATCCAATCTGTTTTCAAGAGAGGACGAATGTCTAGTAAGTGCATTGTCTATGTTTCTAGATGTCGAATTGGCGTACTCTACCAAGCAGGAGACTGTCGTCCCTTTTTTGAAGGTAGTAGAGTCTAACATACGTATTACCGACGCATTAACATCATTTACGCTGCTGAAATTACTTGTTTGTACTGTTGATTTACATCTAGAAGCTAGTTCTTCTTTGTCCGTGGTAGATGTTGAAGGCGTCGAAACTGCCCCAGGGAGAACGATGTCGTCTTTAGCTGGCGTCGAGGTGTGTGAAAAAACACTGTCCGTATACGAAGAGTGAAGATTCAGCGCCTTCATGCCTGCAACCCGCTGTACAGCAGGCAGCGCAGGTACGAGACTCCCATGGTGTTGGCCCGCGCTGGAGCTGAGCTGATCGGTAGTACTGCCTCTTAGGCTTGCGTCAGCGTTAGAGAGAGACAGAGGCAAGCGCGGTGTAGTGGGAGCAGAGAGCACACTGGTCTGCGGCTGCCGCATCAGCGTCGTTTGCGATGATAAAGGTGTTAAAGGTGTGCCGGCAGCGAGCAGCGGCGAGGAACTTCTCGGCGTGGTGGGGGCAGCCTTCCCACTAGGCAGCGAGCGTTGCGGCTTTGAATGTATGCTCGCACGCACTATACCAGAAGACACACTTGCTGTTAGGCGTGACGTCACGTTATGTCCAGCCGCTGCTTTATTACTACTGCGAGATGTATTGGCAACACCTTTTGTGCATGTTTTGCACATGTATTGCTTTACTGCTGCATTAGTTTGCAGGATCATGGATCATGATAGAGATAGAGAGAGAGAGAGAGAGAGAGAGAGAGAGAGAGAGAGATAGAGATAGAGAGAGAGAGAGAGAGATAGAGAGAGATATAGAGATAGAGAGAGAGAGATATATATATATATATATATATATATATATATATATATATATAGAGAGAGAGAGAGAGAGAGAGAGAGAGCGAAGGCGCGCGCGACCGGGCGAAGTGTGGAAGAGGGACTGATGTATAGAAGAGGGAGACGCGTGCGAGTTGGTGAAGCGCGGAAGCGAGATAGAGATATAGAGAAGGGAGGGAGTGAGAGAAAGAGAGAGAGGTCTACTGCAGTGACCGAAGACCCCGAAGCCAAGCGAGGCCGCTCGCATTGGCGGAAAGTTCTACTCTGTTATTTCTCTCTATGCCCTATCTATACTCGAAGTGTCGGTTTATATATTAATATATATGTACGTATATACATAGATGTGTATCACATGCTCGATGCGTAGAGATATGTATTATATACTCGATGCATGTATATAAGGCATGTATGGGTAAGTGCGCATCTATGTCTATGTATACATAAATACGTATTTTAAAATCGGATGGTGTAAATTTAAGCATGTTAGCCCCATTAAGTGCGTTAAATTAAACTTTATTATTTAAATAATTGTTTATTTACTTATAAATTATCGATGTGAATTTGACGAGACTTTGAGATCAGAACTTTAAGTTGAAAATTGAGAAAAGAAATATGAATCGAATTGAAGTTTTAAAACTAAATGTAAAATAAGTAGAAAAGTAAATAAGATTTTTAATTTTCAGAAAAGATTTTAAAATATTATTAGAAATTTTGATGATATTGACGAGATTATTAATTTTTAGATTAAAAAGTATAAAAAAATCTGTGTTGCTGCTGTTCTTGCAAACACAGGCAGTTTTGCACGGAATAGACGAGACGCAGGAGGACGAGTAGAAATAATGTGTGCTGATGCTGTGCTTGCGAACACAAGCATTTTAAAATATTTATGTTATTTCAAGGTTTAGTACCTAATATAACTCACGTACGTATATTAATATATAAATATTACACATATGTATGTAAATTAAAAATTCACGAATTTAATTTTATTTTTTTTTAAATACAGACCTTATTAAAAAGTTGACGAGAAAATAGATTAAAGATAATTTTGAGATTTCGAAAAGTTAAAATTAAGTTGCAACTATAAAAAATTAAAATTAAATGAAATTGAATTTAAAATAATGTGGTATTAAACTAAATAAATGAAGCCTTGAATTTTGTGACAGCATATTTATGACTTTTGCGATCTATAATTGAATTGAAATTTGAAATATTAAGAGATATTTATGAGAAAAATTATAGATAAGATAAATTAAATAATTTATAACAAAGCAGATTGTGGTGATGGGCGCTGTGATTTTGTCATTATAGTCATGTGACATGAAATTTGGGTGTGACCTGGATGTTCGGGCGTATCTGGTTTCATGGTTTGACGTTTGATGTTTCTTGATATTTGGCACATTGAACTGATAACATTGTTCGAGTCTTGTTCAACAATAACGTGAGATTGGATGTGTTTTTGATGTTCGAGCACATTTGATTTCGTGATTTTAGTTTGCGTTCGATGTTGCTTGATGTTCAGTGCATTGAACTGATAACATTATCCAAATCTTATATAAATAATATTTTACAGGAAAGAAAGATCAGCAAGAAGAAACGGTTTGTGTGGTCACGGAGTCCACTGACCGCATTGAAATTGATGGTAGCAAATTGTTGTTGATCGGCCCGGTCTACCAGCAAGACCTGAGATAACGGAGCAGTCTCAACAGGAAAAGAAGATTCCTGAGAATGTAGATGATATCATGAATGCTGTGAGCGACGAGCTAGCGAGAGATGAGGAATCTTCAGAGGAGCCCCAGAGTAGTGGGCCACAGCAGAGAATAGATATAGATAATCTGCGTAGGAATTACATAGATCAGAGAGTAAAATATTACCACGTATAAAATCAATTAAAAAATATAATGCAGATTGTAGTGAATCCAGTACTGGTAATGATTTTGATTTATTGATTTTAATTTAAAATTGAATAATAAAAAAGCTCCTTATTAAATAAAAGAAAGATTTCATGTGAGATTAAAATTAGATGAGACAATGAAAAGATTAAAATAGAAATATATTAATGAAAATAATGAGAAATGTATTAATGAGAATAGTGAGAAATATATTAATGAGAATAGTGAGAAATGTATTAATGCAACAGCTGCCAACCTTGAACGGTTTCGTTCTCAACAGAACGAACTGATCAGGCGTTACGATCGATTTCTCCGTGAGTAGCGAGTATTAGAACCGAAAAAGCAGTTACGAGTCGATGGGCAAAGATGGTGCCCTACTGTACTCCAAGCAAGAGAAGAACAGTATAATAGAATAGAAAATACAGAGAATTGAGGAAAAGAGAATAACACCTAAGAACAACTGAGGAGTAGTTAAGAAGAAAAAAAGACGATAAACAGAGAAGGGAAAATTAGCCTAGACAAGTAGAAGCTTGATCGTAGAAGTAGAAACTTGATTATAGACGCGTAAATTTAGATTATAAATTGTTATACAGTCTAAATAAGGCTGATTTTAGATCAGGCAATGTTGAAAAGAATAATTGCTAACTAGATGTTGTAGATAAGAATATTACATTTTTAGACAAGTTTTATACGAATTCAAATAAAAATTTGAGTAAAAGAACTGCATGTAAGAAAACATATAGAAGAGATGAAGCAGGTAGTGCGGATGCGTTAAAATTCAAAAGATTGGATGTTGATAAAGTTTTAGAAAAAATTGAGAACGCGAATATAGAGAAGCTTAAAGAAACAATAAAATTAGAAATGTTAAGTAAAGATTCGAATTCGAATAGAGACTACAAATTAAGAAATAACGTTAAATTATAGCACTTTATTAATTATTCGATTTCGGAATTGAGATCAAATATTCTATTGTAGATTGTAGATGCGAACGTGAGTAAAAACTGTAGATATAAGTATGAGATGTGAGATAGACATAAATTTAAAGTGCATGATATTTTGATCAATAGAATTGATTTAAATTATCACATAACGTTGTTAACATAAAAGACCTGGTTGAAGTCTTGAACAAGATTCAGAATTTGAAGAGATGTGAAGTCAATTTAACATCTATTACTTAAAGAAAACTATTATATAGAACTGAATTTATTTTTGTTAATAAATAGAAAACGGTCTAGTTTCGGGGTAAATTTAAAAAGATTTTACGTAATTATGAGAATATTCTGAATTTTTAACCTCTTACCGATTATGAGAAGAGACGCATTTTATAATACAGTTGTGGGCTGTACACCTTATATACGATATGTCAATTTCTGCATAAAGGCTAGGATGGAAGAGAGATGAGTTATGAAGAATTAATTATTAATTAGTTCAAATCAGCGGACGGTTGTAACAGCTAGAGCGGTGTCAAACAACTAGAAAATTCTACAGATGCGATAGGTTTGAAAATCATTTAGAATTAAATTTCCATTACTCTCGACGTAGACGAGATGGCCAGCGAGGAGCCGGAGAGATGAGGTATGCGAGTAAGCTCTATTATAATGATAAATATGATTATAAAGAAAAGTAAGTGATATAGAAAACAGCGATAGTGCGAAGAGATTTAAATCGAATAATTATTATAATAATAGGGATAGAGGAGATTATAATAGACAACGACTGAGTAGATCAGGTTATAAAAACAGGGATAAAAACAACAACAATCAAAAAAGCCAACAGAGATCAGAAGTACAATGACGAGATAAAAGCGAGATAACTGCTTTAAATATTGATAAATGATCTTTTAATTTAAAAGGTTTCGATTATATATTAAATGAGAAATTAAATTGCAAAGAAAATAATTTGAAATTAGTAGCCAAGTTTTTTTAGTAGATTCAGGAGTAACTGAATATTTGACAAACTATATATTGATATTACGAAATTTTGAAAGTGAAGTGAATAGATTGATGAATTATAATGAGAAAGTGATTTTAGATAATGTAATTGATAAAATTAGTTGACAGAGGTCTGAGATTTTATTTGGACTATAGAATAATTGATACGTATAATCCGGTTTTTAAAGAAATAGTTATATTTGAAATTTATGAAAAAGCTTATTGGATATTAGAATTAAAATTGATGAATAAGAAAACGGTTTAGATAAGTACAATTTCAGAAAAGAAAAGAAAATAACTGCATACTTAACTACATAAATTAACAGTAAAAAATTAACCCAGATATATTATGAGAAGTATTGTGGCACGTAGTGGTAATGGGCTGAACGGAATGTACAGAAAACTAAAAATGAGAAAATGCGTTGGAAAAGATATCTGAGAATACTGAGTGTGATGAGCAAACGAAAAATGAAAATGAAGCAGAAAACATACAGACAGTAAGTAGATTATATTTAGATACAAATACACAGGTGACTGAAAATTTACAAAGTATAAATGAGAATATCAAAGTCAAGAGCGAGTTAGTTTAAAATTTGATGAGTAAAAATAAAGCAAAAAACATACAGACAGTAAGTAGATTAGATTTAGATACAAATACACAGGTGACTGAAAATTTATAAAGTATAAATGAGAATATCAAAGTCAAGAGCGAGTTAGTTTAAAATTTTATGAGTATATATAGAATAGAAAGCCCGAGGATTCAGTTGAGATTCTGTGCGTCGAATTAATAGTTAGTGAGATATCAGAAGTAACAGATCAGAACCGATTCATTAAAAGGAAAAATAACGAAATTCTACAATGGTATGTAAGACTGGGTCATGCTTTATTAGCTTATTTAAAGGTTTTACAGAAACAATTTCACGACAATACAGAATTAAGTAACGTAAAATTTTATGAGCCAATTTTAGATTGTGAAGTGTGTGTAGTTTCGAAAATTAATAGATTAGCATTTAAAGAAGTGAACGAACCCTTACAAATTATATGTTCGGATGTGATGAGTGTGATACATCCGACAACTAACTCAAAAGAATATAAATATATAGTTATATGAATTATAATATATAGTTATATAGTTGATGATTATTCATGGCTAGCAATGGCCTTTCTAATAAAATGTGAAGATTGAGATAAGTTATCGATTTGAAGATTTTTTTAAAACGAGTAGAAATTTACTATGATCTGAATCAAAGTTTGCTATCTTAGAACAGATCAAAGTACAGAATATACAGGTGAATATATCGTAGAAGTGTTAAATAGACTGAGAGTTGAGAAAAGATTTTATTAGTTAGATAATTCGCTTCGAATTATAATTTTGATATAATTAGATAAAGAGATTTGGTTGTCTGGCATATATGAAAATTCAAAGATCTGGGCATACTGAATTTGGTTTTACTAATAGACGAATAATATTAGTTGGATATTCGAGAACAAGTTTTATTTTGATAGTCAGAAGAAGAAAAATTTGATGAAAATCATGATGTGAAATTCAACGAATAATTGGTTTACGGAGTAAAGTATAGAAAAAACAACATACAGAACTGACGAAATATTTTTGATGAGGTAGATAAAAATAATTGTTGAATTTTGAAAATAAAATTGAGCAAAACGTAGAAAAGACATTAACTGAGGGAGTGAGTAAGAAGAAGAGAGGTCGTCAAAAGAAAAACGATAAAGGCTTGAAAGTCTTACAAAATATTCTTATCCATATTCCTAATCATCTTAAATTTTCTAAAAAATTTCCATGTTATATTTCCCAGATATCACTGTTTAAACAAAACACGACGTTTTGGTGCATAACAGAGAAAAGAAAATAGCTTATTTAAAATTTCGGATCGGAAAAGATAGGTAATTTTATGACCTTTCAAATGAAAAAAAAATGAATGCATGATATTATATCAAACGTACCAAAAAACTCAAAACATAGAATTCAAAAATCGAAAAACCGCTATAAAAACAAGAAAACATTGAAAATTAACAACAAAATTTTTACAACCCCTTCTTTTCTAAAAACAAAATCATTGAACGCTGAAACATTAATTTTGACCGTAACTGTTCAGAGTAATCTTCATCCACATACATACACACACATACACACACTCACACAGATGCACGCACATATACACACACATACGCCCGCACGCTCGCACACAGACACACACACATGCACACATAGACACACAGACACACACATATGCACACATAGACACACAGACACACACATATACACACACATTTACACGCATATACACACACACATACATATATACACACACACACATTCATACATAGATTTTCTAAAAATAGTGTATTTAGATTCCTTATGTCTCAAAACATGTTTCTAACATATTTGTATAAAAATTTTTTTTTACTATCACAAAGCTTCCTCTTTGAGGAACGAAAAACAACCGGTTAAAAGGCTTTTTAGACTTTGCCGTAGGTTTAAGCGGCGTTGCAGTCGCTGTTTCATTCGGTGTTACGGGCTTGACTGAAGCTACCCTCTGCTTGAGTCTACTCGCGGTGTCATTGAGACAGAGGTTACAAAATTTTTATTTCATTGGAGGCGTTTTATACAGCTTAGAAGCATTAATTTTACTCTCTGCTTCCCTAGCTTTTTCATGAAAATATCGACATCTTCTATTGTCTCTCGATCGAACTTTTCTTGTAATTCAAACAGCATGTTGTCGTACAACAAGTCGAGCTGTTCGGATTTAGTCCAAGGTTCGTCGAATTTGTCAAAAATTCCAAGTAGACCGACAATATAGTCTCGTGCAGGTTCATCTGGGCCTTGTGTGCGAGCTAGTGCTTCACGAAGTAATTGTCGTTGAAAGCGGTGGTCAACTCCAAAACAATGACGGGTAGCTTGGCGAAAGTCGGTGTTTATGTCAAGATTGGCAACACCATTGTAGTTCTATGCCTGACAGTAATTCTGTCATGGAATTTAATAAATCTTTATCCGAGACACCAGCCAGAACACGGCATTCTTCTACGCGTTGTAGAAATTCCTCGATGCTTAGACCTTTTTCGCCAGAAAAGTTAAGTTTCCACTGCCTAACTATTTTGCCGACATCTTTAATTTTGGATGTCCTTGACGAAGTTCTACTGACTGAGGCCGCCGTCTGTAGATTTTGCCTCGTGGAACTGCCCCCCCCCCCCCCCCCTAAGGCCGGAAAGGCTCGGTATGACCAGGATAGACGTCCGCTGGGACAGGTGTCTGAGTATGGACAGGATGATTTTGTGCAGTATTACTATGTACGTCATACGTCGTCTTGTCCGTAATCGGGGCAAGTGTGTGCCTAGTGGTACAGCACCATCTGATGACGTCGGTATATAAGTCACTGGGAAAGTGTCTTGGAAATCAACTTTTTGTGTGCTTTGAGCTGCCTGCTCTATAAAGAAGCTTTCGCTTCTGTCCGTTTGTACTGAAACATCAACCTTGTTGTGTTCTAACTTTGTGCTGCTTGGTAAGGTCCCTGACTGTACCAACAGAGATTGTTGGATTTTCGTACATTGTACTGTAGCTATCTGTGCCATTTGTACTTCCATGGCTATCATCCTTGGAATTTAGTAGATGGTACCATTGGACAAAGTGCACAATATTTAGTCCAACATTTGCGAGTTTAACCCCTTAGTTAACATTAGAGAAGCCAGCAACGTATTTGATATATACGCCCTTTCCTCATACCAAGCTCCCATGAGCGAATAGCTTGAAGACGGACTTGTTGTATTTGTAGTGGCAGTTGTTGTGCTAATATTCGTGTGCGGTTGCACATTTTCCGTAAATCGGATGTAGCTATTAGATAGCGGTGTTGAATGTTCGCTCTCATTAATTTGGGCTGCTTCTTCGGTTTACGAACTATCTTGCTGACTGGATGTTACACTTTCATTCATGCATCTCCTTAAAATCTGTGCTTGAATAATCGCCTAATAAACGCCGCCAAAGTCGCTGAAAAAGTACTGTCGGGTGAGCATCCTTTTTAAGTTCAAGTCTATCTAGTACCATTTTAAATTCATCTTGGCTTATTCTCATTAACCAAGTAGTAATGTCTAAAGAGTCATTTAAACTGACGACGTTTTCGCCAAAAGCCATTTTGATAAACAAAAAAATTTTAAATAAAAAATTATTTAAAATAAATTAAAAATTTTATAAAAAAATTATTAATTTATTTTATTTGCCACCTAGTAAACTACAACTTTTAAAGAGTTGTGCAATATAATGTTTTATTGCACGTTAGCAGAAAAAAAATTCGATGACGAAGAAGTAAAATTACAATATACGCCGCTTTCGAAATAGAAAATCGGTCAAAAAAAAAATGCTATTCTAAATCGCTGTTAATTATGACGCAACTAAAAATCTATTTCGCCGCAATAACCTTGAAAAAATAACCAAATATCGCAAGCACAAAATTATACAAAATAAGTATATTTGTTTTGAACTACAAAAAATTCAACTATTCTTATTTAAAAAAATAAATATCATAAGAATAATAAATTATAGCAATATTTTCAACGTTTTTATTATTGTTTATTTATTTACGTTTTTCAGCGGTTTAAGTATTCGACTGAAAAAGAATTATTTGTCAAAAACAAAAAATTATAATGTAACTATCATCGTAACATTTAATGAATAATAAGAAAAAAAATGTTGGTAAAATTTAATAACTAATTTAATTAATTAATTTTATAAATATTTGTCAAAAACAAAAAAAAATTGATTATTTATTGTTCATACAAAATACACAAGCAACTTTGTGCTAATAAAAACGATGAAATATGAGACGATCTGTGCACGCACTCTATTCCGCAATAACAAAAAATAATTCACGAGAAATTATAAAGTCACTGTATCATATTATTACGTCGATTTATTTCACACGCTCTCAATAATATAAATTGATCAAGAACAGATTTGCACAAGATTTTGCCTTTTATTTAAAACAAATTAAATTTTTGCACAAAAGAATAATAATAAAAATATTCCACTGACTGGTAACAAGTTATCAATAAATAAAAATAATTGTCGGTTTGTGCAAATTTGCTTAGATGCTATCTATTTCAGTACCAGGTTATGAAGCAGTATATAAGCGTGTATGTATAACTTACATACATATGTACATGTATGTATATACAAATTAATACAATATATTCGTCTAAATCAGAGTCGCTGTTCAGTGCTACGATAATGTGCTCTGAATTACTGTGTAAAAGGCAAAAATCCAGAAGAGACTGTACAGTCGCTCTATTCTTTACGCACGCACGGCAACAAGTTTCGAGCGCTTGTACACGCTGTGTCTCACTGCCTCTCGATGCTTTTCGCTTCTGCCGGCACTGATTTTCTTGCACGGGCTGGAATGTCAACAAAGGCACGCGCGCGCGCGGGATGATATATTATATATGTACGTGTGCGCCTTATAGCACTATATACGTCTGCTGCAGCTAATAAATCCATGTTTTAAGGGCGCCATTTGTGAAGGATAATTTTATGTAAAGAATAATGAATCAAATATCCTAAGGTGTACTACCAGGGCTGGTATTTAGCCCTGTATTCTGTTCAATAAAAAGGTAATATGCTCAGTTCGTCCAGCTTATGTTAAAGTATATTTGTTTATAATTTAACCCGCGGCGGATAGTGGGGCGGATGGCCGAAGAAACGATTGAAAATCTTGCTTCATCCCTAAATATACCTTAAAAAAGATCTGAGCGGATTTCGAAAGATTTTGACCCCTGGAACAAGAATCCGTGTGCCATGAAATGCTATAAAATTATTAAGGGTGAAAAAATCGTCTATACGGGCCCGGAAAACTATTTATGTTTAAAAGCAATCATTCTGAAAATTTTTGGGATATCAAAATACAATAATATCTTAAATTTGACCGTTATAAAACCTCAATTTTTAATCCTACACGTCTGAATAAACCATTATTTTCATTACCTTATTTATTAAAGGAATTTTGATCCTCACACAATCCGAAGTGACATGAAGAACGACAAACTTTTTTCCACGGTTAGTCGACTTGACATGTATTACAAAAAGGGCGGAGCACTTTTTCGTTAATTTTTTTTAATTATTCTTTATCGTAGATCCAATCAATTTTTTTAAAAATATTAAAATAAAAAAAAGAACGGTTGGATCTACAAGAAAAGAAAAAAAATAACGAAAAAGTGCTACTCTCTTTTTGTAGTACATGTCAAAAGGAGTCGAATAACCGTAAAAAAAAATTTTCGTTCATCATGTCACCTCGAATCGTGTGAGAATCAAAGTTCCTTTAATAAATGATGTATTGAAAATAATGATTTATTGTGACGTGTAGGATCAATATATTGAGGTTTTACAACAGTAAAATTTAAGATATTATTGTGCCTTTATAGCACAACATTTTTCAGAATGATTGCTTTTAAATGTAAAATTATTTGTGTACACGTGAAAAAAGACTTTCTTTGGATTTAACCCAGGCCTGCCCCCTTAAATTAGAGATTGAAAGAAGTTAAAAGGCAGAAAAATGTAACTTCATTCGACACTTCCAAAGTACATTTTTTTATTACAGGAATATATCAACTGCGTTCATAAGTATCCACCAAAACAGTTCGAATGACTTTCCATTGTCGAAAATTCTTTAAATTAGGGGTGGAAAGGGGTTGTAATGCAGAAAACATCGTAACTAATCACGAGATTTCCAAAATACAATTTTTTTAAAGGAATATGTGAACTACGTCTAGAAGTATTAAAAAAATCGAATGACTTTTCATTCCCGGAAGCATTTAAATTAGGGGTTGAAAGAGGTTAAAAAGCAAAAAAAATGTAACTTCATTCGAGATTTCCAAAGTATATTTTTTTATTACAGGAGCAAGTTAACTACGTCTATACGTGTCCACCAAAGCAGTTCGAATGACTTTCCATTCATGAAATCCTTTAAATTAGGGGTTGATAGGGGTTAAAAAGAAAAAAAAATTGTAACTTCCTACGAGATTTCCAAAGTTCTTTTTTTTATTAAAGGTACACGTTAACTACGTCTATAAGTGTCCACCAAAACATTTCAAACGATTTTGTATTAACGGAACCGTTCAAATTAGGAGTTGAAAGGAGTTGGAATGCAGAAAAAATCGTAACTTCCCGCGAGATTTCCAAAATATAATTTTTTATTACAGGAACATGTGAACTACGTCTAGAAGTATCCAACAAAAAAAATCGAATGACTTTCTATTCACGGAACCCTTTAGAATAGGGGTTGAAAGGGGTTGGAAATCAAATGAAAATTATAACTTCCTTCGAAATTACTAAAGTACACTTTTGTATTACTGTAACATGATTTTATTAATTTAGTAGACGTGCTACAATCGTAGTCAAAAGGTTATTTTATTCTACATCACCATATAATAGTTAAATCCCTTATAATAAAATTTAAATCACTTATAATAGAAGTTAAATCACCTATAATAGTTAAATCCTAGTGGATCTGAGAAAGGACAGAAAACGTAACAAAGAGTAAGAAAAAGTAATAACATGTAAGTAACCATAATGCTCTGTTGGATTTTTTTTTTTTTTTTATTAACGTCGCCATGTTTGTGCTCTCATGTGGTGCTAATCGACGACGGGGGTCTGCGGTGTGTTTGTAAACAAAGCTGTTCAAGGTTCGGTTACCTAAATGAAACATCACATTACGTAAAACTCGTGCGTAAAAGATAAGATGTGAAATTTAGTTCAATTTTAAATAAATAAGAAATAAACTATGTACAACTCTTAAATTCACTAATACTATTATATTATACTTTTATATGATTTAGTCTGTCAATTAAGCGATTTTTTTGAAAATCTTGAAATAACCCAATTATAATTATTTGCAAACTCTATAAACAATAAAAATCGTAGCGGTAAGATAGGAAACGTAACATTATTTCATTTAATATTAATAAATACACAGAATTTTATAACATACAACTTTGTATGAAAATTCATTTGAAAATATTATTTTAATCCAAATTATCAGAACTAGACGAAAATTTTCGTCTTTGAGCCGCCATATTGGATGTCGCAATCTTGAATTTCAAAAAATCTGATTGCATATTTCAAAATTTCGGACAATTTTGCGTTAAAAAATATTATTTTGGAATTTCTTGACATCTAATTTTGTAAAAAATAGTGTCGCCTAATAACGTTTTGAAGAAACGTCCATTCAGGGCTAAATGGGTTAAAGAGTACAGAAAGGATACTGTACAAAAAAAATCATATATCGTAAAGTGCATTTTTTTTATTCAATCTTGTAAACTCATTAGCATGTAATCTGCGTAAAAATGTATTTTGAATGTAGAAATTAAGATTTCAGATGGCTAATTTTTCGATATCATATTGCACTTGACGTTGAATAATTACGATATCGATACGTACATTTTTACAATATGATGTTCCGTGAGTTGTGATATATATAATATACGTTACGATATTGTTTTCCGAGTGAGATATAAACCAAAAGTTAGAGTGAAAATATTCGAATCGAAAAAGTAGGTTCATAAGCAACTGAAGAATTTTCAAAATCGAGATAGCATACCAAACTGAAATTCGATTCTCAAAATTTTCCAATTATTTCTGATTCTATTGAGAAATTGGATATATGTGCTCATATAGTCAGAACACTCATATAGTAAAATATTACGATATTGATATTGTAAACACTTTCCGCCCTTTTTAGTCCCTACATTAAATAGTTCTGTTAGTGGAAAGTATATAAAAAAATTTTTCAGATACTTCTAGATACAGTTAACATATTTCTAAAATAATACAACTTCTTTTGAAATCCAAAAGGACGTTAGCAATTTTTTCCGATTTCACCACGTTTCAACCCCTAATTTAAAGAGTTTTATGGACGAAAAGTGGTTTGAAATTCTTTTGTGGATACATCTAGACGTAAAAAGCATGGTTCTGTAATGAAATATGTATTTTAAACATCCTAAAGATAATAACAAATATTTTCCACTTTTCACCCCATGTCAACGCCTAATTTAAACGGTTCTGTAAGTGAAAAATCACACAAATTCTTTTTGTAATATTTACAGACGTAGTTTACATATTCCTATATTAAAAAATATTCATTAAAAATCCTGAAGGTACTAACACATTTTTTCTACCTTTTGCCCCATTTCAACCCCTAATTTAAAGGGTTCCATGAATGGAAAGTCGTTCGAAATTTTTTTGTCTAATTTAAAGGTTTTCATTAGTGGAAAGTCATTCGAAATTTTTTGTTTGATACTTCAAGACGTAGTTAACATGTTCCTGTTATACAAATGGTACTTTAGAAGTCTCGAAGGAAATGACAATTTTTTTGCATTTTAACTCCTTTCAGCCCCTATCTTAAAGGGTTTGTGAATGAAAAGTCATTGGAACTATTTTGGTGGATACTTCTAAACGTACTTCACATGTTCCGGTAATAAAAAATTATATTTTGCAAATCTCGCGGGAAGTTACAATTTTCTTTTTATTGTTAACCCCTCAACTCCTAATTTAAAGGGTTGGACGTGAATGGAAAGTCGTTCGAATTTTTCTTTGTGGACACTTATAGACGTAGTTAATATGTTTCTGTATTACAAAATATACTTTGAAACTCCGAAGGTAGTAACAAATTTTTTCAGCTTTTCACCCTCTTTCAATCCCCAATTTAAAGGGTAAATGGAAAGTCGCTTAAAATCTTCTTTTTTATATTTCTGGTCGTAGTAAACAAGTTTATGTGATGAATAATATATTTATGAAATTCTAGATAGAGCAAGTTTCTTTTCTGCTTTAAAATGTAGATACACGATTATAGACTATTTTTTCGCACTTATAATAATTTTATGGCGTTTCATGGCACACGGATTCTTGTTCCTAAGGTTGAAACCTTTCGAAATCCGCTCGTGAGGTTTTTTTATGGTACGTTTAGGGGCGAAGCAAGTGTTTGGATCGCTTTTTGACCATCTGTCCTACTGTGCGCCGGCGACTGTAATCCTTGATTGCTGCCGCTGACGTATATGATATAATGCTGAAAAGAGGGCCGGGTATAATCAATGAATACATGGCAGTTAACAAACAAATACATATATTCTATTAATTAGTGACTCTAAGATAAATCAACATGTACACCGCTGCGTAAGAGCCATAAGAGAGAGAGAGAGAGAGAGAGGGAGAGAGAGAGAGAGAGAGAGAGAGAGAGAGAGAGAGAGAGAGAGAGAGAGAGAGAGAGAGAGAGAGAGAGAGAGAGAGAGAGATAGATAGATATACGATTTATTTGTCAATTTTGGCAAAAATACATTACATAAAAATTGTTATTTTGTCATTACATTAAGTCTTTGATCACTATCACAGTTCGTCAGTGTATAAATATAAAAATTGTTGCACAAATTTGTCATTATCTAATATCACAGTTTGTTTATATCACAGTTCCATAACAATTTCTGAAGTCTACTCATTCTTGCATACACGTACATCCATCACGTCACAATTTAAAAACAATTACAATTCAGCCGATACATACACTCATCACACACGCAGATATATTTACTCTTTATTCAAATTTACTCTTTATATTTTGTACATTACAACATTTTTCACGACTAAGAATACAGAACACGGGAGAACGGATAAATAAAAAAAATAAAAAAATAAAAAGATACAATTAATAAATAAATAATTAAGTAAATAAATAAATAAATAAATAAATAAATAAATAAATAAATAAATAAATAAATAAATAAATAAATAAATAAATAAATAAATAAATAAATAAATAAATAAATAAATAAATAAATAAATAAATAAATAAATAGATAAATAAATAAATAAATAAATAAATAAATAAATAAATAAATAAATAAATAATTATATAAATAAATAAATAAATAAATAAATAAATAAATAAATAAATAAATAAATAAATAAATAAATAAATAAATAAATAAATAAATAAATAAATAAATAAATAAATAAATAAATAAATAAATAAATAAATAAATAAATAAATAAATAAATAAATAAATAAATAAATAAATAAATAAATAAATAAATAAATAAATAAATAAATAAATAAATAAATAAATAAATAAATAAATAAATAAATAATTAAATAAATAAATAAATAAACAAATAAATAAGTCAATAAATAAATAAATAACTACCCATGTATGTGAATTCTCCGTCATCATGAAAAAATGTCAACTTACTCACCGTGCAGTTGTCTGAGGTGCCTGCCTAACGCCGTTTTAAATTTACATAAGGACGGCAGATACCTCACACTGCAGGGGAGGGTGTTCCAGAATCGCGAACCTTGGGCTCTAAACGAATAGAGACCCTTATCAGTCCGCGAACCCGGAACCGAGAGCTCTTTCACACCGCTCCTACTGGAAGTCCTAGCTGTGTTTTTACCAAAGAGAGCCGCAAGGTACGGAGGTTGTCCCATATTTATTGCCCTATACAATAATAACCCCGCAAAGTACGCTCTTCTTTCCTTTACTGTAAGCCAGCCAAGATATTTCCTGTGAGGAGTGATGTGCTCATCCCTTCTAACACCACATATGTATCTCACACATAAATTTTGAAGTCGTTGCAACTTCGTCTCGAGCTCATCAGACACATCAAGGTGAACCACGGAACAATAATCTAAATGTGGCACTACCAGCGCGCATGCAAGCTGCTTTCTCAACGCCTGAGTTGTGCATGAACTAAAAAATCGTAGGCTATAAAGAGCACGATTTACCTTTTTTCCAACTGCATCAACCTGCAGTTTCCACGTGAGTTTAGAGTCCATGACAACACCAAGGTTTGTGACCGAGTCAGAGAAAGGCACATGTACACCTTCCTGAAACTCAATGCCGGGCAAACCAAGATCCTGCAACCGATTGATGTTGTGCTCGGAGCCGAAAATGATCGCTTTTGTTTTGCCGACATTGAGTCGCAGTCCGGATGCTTCGGCCCACTCCGACACTGCCCGCGCAACAGCCGACATGCATCTGATACCCACATAAAGATCTCGCCATGTCACTTGAGTGTAAGTTTGCAAGTCGTCCGCGTATAGCAAGTGTTTAACATCACCACCAGTCAGTACGTCTTGTAAGTCATTGATATAAAGACTGAATAGCAAGGGCCCCAGGACTGAACCCTGTGGCACACCTAGATTGGTGTTAGCCAATCAGATTCCCCGTTGTTGTCAGTTATGACTTTTTGCCTGCGACCAAAGATGTATGATTTGATCCACAGAAGAACACTCCTGGAAAAACCCATGCGTATCAGCTTACGAAGTAATTTAGATGGTGATATAGTGTCAAACGCCTTACTAAAGTCGAACAGTAGCAGTATAGTCATTAGTTTCTTATTGTCGTTTGTCCCAGTTCGTATGTTAGTCTTAGTAGAGCTGTCTGGGTGCTGTGATGCTGTCTGAAACCGGTTTGCAGAGAATCCAAGATATTTTTGGATCTTAAGAAATCGGTAATCTGGTTGTGTACTATCTTCTCCAGCACCTTGGAGAGAAAGCTCAATAGTGCTATTGGGCGAAAATCTGATAAAATAGATGGCACTGAAACCTTTTTTAGAGGCACCAAGTGAGCCCCTCTCCAAGCCCCTGGGAAGACACCACCAGACAAAGAGGAGTTGAAGACCCTCGCTATATGATGACTTATATACGGGAGAGCCTTAGCTACAACGCTTTGGGGAATACCGTCCTCACCCCTAGCCTGCGACGAGAAATGAGCAACAGCCAGGACTACGTCCGTCACTGTAACGTCTTTGAAAACAAAGCCGTCGTCACTGGCCGAGTCCAAGATGCTACCCAAATCAACGTCACCTTCACTCTGGGAGACCGATACCCCCGCAAAGTGCGAGTTCAGCTCACCCGGCGAGAAGTCATGCAACCCCCCTCCCCGTGCCCTTGGCAGGAGCCCCAAGCCCTTTAGTTCTTTCCAAATATCCTTCTTATTTTCTAGGGCTTCAAAAATCTTATTCTGCATGTAAGTCTCCCGCGCGATTTTCATGCGTTGTTCTGCTTCGACCGCGAGAGACCGGTACTCCTGCCAAAGATTACCGTTTTTTGTGCGCTGTAGTCGTCTGCGTACGGTGTCACGTTTTTTTATTATGTGAGCCAGATCTGCGTCAATCCATGGAGGATTAGCTTTATTTTTTGGTGTAAATTGCTTCAGTGGAGCGAGTTCATCTATTGCCCCCATGAGATTGGCGCTGAGCTGTTCCAATAAATCGTCCATGTCGTTGTTGTCCAAGCAATCAAACGCCGCCCAGTCACATTTACTCAGGTAAGATAGAAGATCTTCCTGTTCTATTGTTTTAAAATCTCTGTAACTAAAAGTATCGGTGATGGGGCTATTGTTTAATTTAAAATCTATTTCAATATCTATAATTGTGTGATTGCTGGCAAAGGGAGCCGCCTGATTGCTGGCATTCAGCACCACATCGTTGTCATCTGTCATAACGACATCAATCCATGTGTGAGACCCCTCGAGGTGATGAGTCGCACCATGCTCTATTCTTTTTAGATTTAAATCGTTGGCTAATCGCCTAACGAATCTTGCATCAGCCGACGTCTTCAACAGGTTCGCATTCAGATCACCCATCAAGATTTTATGGCTATAGTTCTGCGTGTATGTAGCTAGCTTATCAATTAGATCTGAATTTTGCAGGAATGGTACATGCGGTGGCCTATAAATCAGAGCAACGAATACGGGGGGAAGGTCGCCCTGTTGCACACTACACATAATATATTCAGAAATGTTCGGCGTACCATCCTGGGTGGTACGTGAGCGGCTTAGTATGGTTGCCTTAAAACTATTGTGTACATACAGGACTAACCCACCCCCAAATTTATTCCTATCTAATCTTAAAATTGAATAGCCCTTGATCTGAATGCGATTGTCGTCAATGTTTTGAGCAAGGTGCGTCTCAGCAATTCCAAAAAGGTGGTAGGAGGGACCAGATAGAAGGTGTTGACGGAGTGTACCAATATGACAATCTAGAGAGGTCACATTGATAAATCCTGCTCTCAGTCCCCTACAGTGCACCCCCCCAGCAGTGTCCAACGATATTCATTCATTTGCGACAGCCTCCGTTTGATTATTTGTTTGAATGTCCAACTTATCTATTTCATTTATATTTGCTTTTCCTGTTTTTTTATGTGAATCTAATGCAATTTGTGGAGTTTCATACGAGGCTAAAATTACTTGGAGGTCTGCCGCTGTTAAAAATTCGTGGGAAACATCGCTATCCCGCATCTTGACCAGGAAACGGCCCCCCCCTATGCCAGATATATTTAAATTTGAGCCTCATCGCAAGGGCTTTAAGGCTTCTAAAATTATTAAATGTTTCCCTTGGTAGATGTTCATTTATAAAAATTTTACTATTGAATATTGCATCACTAGTCTCCTGGTCAAGTGCCGAGATGTCGACATCTTTAGTGTGAAAGCCTGTTATAAATTTTTTTTGTCGCAGGATTTTATCTCCTAATTCACTGCTGGAGAGGGTAACAACCCACGGTGATCGTCTGCGCTCGTTAGTTACCTCGGTTGATTTACTATATCCGTTTTCTGTATCGATGGGAGGACACGACACAGTATAGCATGAACTACATCAACACGCTTAGTGCTGTTACCGTCAAAAATATTTGAAATTATTAAGTCATTATTGCATATTGTATTATTATTATTTTTTATTGTCTTCCCACCTACCATTTTGACCCGCGAGCTTCGTGCAGATGACGTCGACGCCGTATCTTGCAGTGTATCGTTGCTTTAGTTATTCAAATTATTATCAATGTTATATATATTATTATTATTTACATTATTACTAAATACACTATTTATCTTATCATTAATATTTGTATTTCTAATACTGTGCGGCGAAAAAGTTGTATTTGCCTTACTGGTAGGCAGGCCAATTTGATAATTTTCAATTTTACTTAAAAATTCTTGTTGTTTATGTTGAATAATTTTCAAAGTTTTCTCTATATTATTATTATTATTATTATTTATTGCAGTTTCATGATTGTTATTGCTTGTGGTCTCGTGTGCAATAATTTTTCTTATGGCCTTTAATATGTCGGAGTTGTCACTTTCAATTTTATTAACTTTATCAATTATGATTTCAAGGTTATTATCATATTTCTTTGTCTCACTATTATTTTTGACTAGATTTTTCACTTCAAAATTAGACTGCTCAATGTTATTGACTCTTTCTATAAATGCATTGTAATTAACTTCGATCTTATTCAACATATTATTTGTTATATTTTGACATGTTTCGTGTAGCTGTTTGTTTTGAATTTTTAAATCATTAATTTCATGACAAAGCACTTGCTTTTCATTTAACATCTCCTCCAGCTGGGAGTGTTGTTTTAACATCTTATCCTCTATTTTCTGCATTTTGGACCCAATTGTCAGTGCTAGAGTATGTATTGCTGGTAACGAGTCTAGCCTTTTAACAATTGCATCCAATCTGTTTTCAAGAGAGGACGAATGTCTAGTAAGTGCATTGTCTATGTTTCTAGATGTCGAATTGGCGTACTCTACCAAGCAGGACACTGTCGTCCCTTTTTTAAAGGTAGTAGAATCTAACATACGTATAACCGACGCATTAATATCATTTACGCTGCTGTAGTTACGTGATTGAAATGAGTGCGATGCGTCGTCACAGTGGGTGGTCTCGAAGCTCCTGGCCATGACGTCGCTCGGGGATTCCTCGCTGTGCTCAGCTCCCATGTTGGATGTAGGCGATTGTTTTTATGGTCATGAAAAAATGTCAAATTAATCACCGTGCAGTTGCCTGAGGTACCTGCCTAACGCCGTTTTAAATTTACGTAAGGACGGCAGATACCTCGAGAGAGAGAGCAGAGCAGAGAAAGAGAAAAACCAAAATTGACATCATAAATCCGTATTAAATAGTACATTATGTAACAAGGGGCAAAAGTGGAAGATTTTTCCCGCGGGTGAGTTTACTGCCTGAACGAGAATATTTGTCTAGAGGGTGCATTTGTAGTAAGCAGTAAGCATTTGAGGGAAAAATATTCTCGTAAGGGCAGTACAATCACCCAAGGGAAAAATCTACTTTTGCCTCGTGTTGCATATAGTATTTTATTTCACTCTCCACTGAAAGGTCACTTTTTGGTCTTTTTGGAAAATTTTTAGAAAAAATTTACTTTTGCCGAGCTAATTTTACTTTTGCCCCGCTAATTTTACTTTTGCCCCGCTAATTTTACTTTTGCCCCGCTAATTTTACTTTCGCCCCGCAAAACGTGGGCTTTTTAGTGGGGTGTGGAATAAAACATAAAACGTACGCTAGCTGATATTTTTTGTATGTAGCATAAAATCCTTCAATTAAAGCAACAATCTGAAACACGAAAAACAATGAAAGATTATAACACCGTTAAAATAATCAAATAAATGGTGAAAAAACGGGGAGAAACCAAATTTAATAACATAAAACTGTGTCAAGATCATAAAACTTATGCTAGCTATAATTTTTTTATGTAGCATAAAATCCTCAAATAAGAGCATCTGATTGAAACAGAAAAAACAATGAAAGATTATAACACTGTTTAAATAATCATGAAATATGGTGAAAACGGGGAGAAACCAAAATTGACAACATCATAATCATAAAACAGAAAACTTATGCTAGTTGAAATTTTGCTTCTTCAAAGACGAAGCTTTGTGTGTGTGTGCACGTGTGTGTATATGTGTGTGTGTGTGTATATGTGTGTGTGTGTGTGTGTGTGTGAGAGTGCGAAAGTGCGAGTATGTGTGTATGTGTGTGAGAGTGCGAAAGTGCGAGTATGTGTGTGTATGTGTGCGAAAGTGTGAGTATGCTGTGTATATGTGTGTGTAAGTGTGCGTGTGTGTGTGTATGCGTGTGTGTGTGTGTATCGACCTGGAGCAGCATTACTCTGCATATAAACGGTGAAACTTAATGTTTCAGGGCTCATTTTTTTTTGTTTTTCTTAAAGGATGCGGCACAATAAATTTTTTCTTTTTTTTTTATTCGTTTTCGTTTATCTGGCGGTTTGTTAATTTTTGAATTTTAGTTTTTCTGTTTTTTAATACCTTTGAAATAATACCATCGATCCAGCGAAAAGGCACGTGAAAGAGCATAAAATTATGTAACTTTTCCAATCTGAAAGTTTGGATAAGTTTATACCCTTCTTTTGTTATACACGAATAAGTCATTTTTTGTCTAAACGGTTATATCTCGGAAACTTATGCCGGAAAATTTATGAAAATTTTTTAGATGAATAGGAATATGGAGAAAAATGTTCAGTAAAATTTTTGAGTCTTTACCTTTTTCACTTCCCCAAATACAATGATAGTATGTGTTTCTTTAACTATTTTTCGAGTTTTCGATTTTTCAGTTTTAGTTTTTCTGTTGTTTTTATGTTACAAATATTATGATCAATTTAGAGTAATTTTTAGAAAATCATATTTATTTTTACCATAGAATTAAAAACTGCTGCTAACTACTTTAGCAAAATACGTTCTCAAAGACAGTTCTTGAGAAATTAAGTTTAAGAATTTTATATTGGAAATTCACTTTAAATAAATTAATGCTAAAACTAATTCATTAGACACAAACGTTCAAGTATTGCAAGTCTCAGAAAATTTTAAATAATTTTTAACATGTCTGCACGCGGAAAATTCATTAAATCTTAAGACATACATCGAATAAAAATTGCGATTTTTAGAAATAGTTTGAAATTAATATTTTTATCTTTCTTTCACAATATAGCTTTAAGATGAGTGTTAGATATAACAAATTATAAGGAAATTGCATCTTCTTTTTGGAAACATATATATATTTAACATGTTCAACGTGTAAAAGACCAAAAAATAATTTTGCTTTTATTAGTCAATTTTTTTAAATCAATATTTTATTTTTCATTCTCCAAAATGGCTTTAAGGTAATGCATAGATATACAAATTAGATGGAAATTAAGTCAGTTTTATGAAATAGTTCATATTTTTAACATGTTTGACGTACAATAAGACAATATTTTTTCTAATTTTTACAAATTTTTATAAGATTTAATACGTCTCAAATTATTTGTCTTGGAAAGACCCTTAATTCCTATTTTACTACGTTAAAAGCTGTTTCGTATAACCAAAGTTACAGTCTCTGGAAGATATGTACTTTTTCGAATAATGTTAAGGTGGTACCCCTGTAACGTTATTCTATTATGACCATCTGAGATCTAAATTTCAGGAAACAGTTCAAATCATCCTAGAAAACAATGCACTTGGTTTGGTTTTGCCTTTTGAATATATAGCATAACTGTGACTTTTCTTTCTAGCTTGCTTTTTCCACCTTAAGTAATCGATATACTATTAAAGTATGACGTAATTTACAGGAGGTATTAGATGTTACGAATAATTCTATGCATGTTCAAAAGAAAGCTGACATTCAGAATTTTAATTTGAGTGATCGAAGCATTTTTTAGGCTATGTGGATGAAAAGTTATGCTCGTTTTAAAATTACGAAAAGGTAACAAAATGACAGACCGTAAGATGCCAGCAATTTCAGTACCCAAGTCGTTGGCAACCTGCGGACTCCCATTTTGTCACCCACATATGTACGTAATTTTAAATCTAGCATAACCATTTATCCAAATACACTGAAAAATGCTTCGATCATTCAAGTTAAATGTCTGAATATCAGCATTCCATTGAACATGCATCAAATTATCCATAATGTATAATACTTCACTTAAATTATGTCAGACTTTAATGGTACATCTATTTTATGAAAAGGTTCATATTTTTTATATGTTTGACGTACAAATAGACACAATTTCTTTTCCGATTTTTACAAATTTGTATAAAATTTATATTTTGTTTTTTTTACAAAAATAACATGAAAATAATTCTTTGAGACTTCAATTTAAAGGAAATTACGTGTACTTTATAAAAACGTACATATTTCTAACACATTTAGCATCCAAAATGTCGATCTTTACACATTTTATAAAATTAATATTTTTAATAATAAATGCTCTTTTTACTATCCAATCACCTCCAAAATGTAATTAATTCTAAGTTGAGACGTACCTAATATGTCTGCAAAATTTCAGTTCATAACTTGCTTCCCTTGAAGAGTTATAATTCTACAAATTTTGTATTACATACATAGGTGCATACACACATACATACATATATACATACAAACATTTTTTAAAAATATGTTTTTCTTACTCTGGACTTTTGAAATCATAAACGTTCATCAAAGTCTCTGATATAAAAGTTTTCCCCGCCACAAAGCTTTTTTTTGAGCCACCTTTACAATAATCTCACTAATCTTCGGATTAGTGACGCGCGGAACCAGAACCCAACAACCAAAAACGTTACATTGGTACTAGGTGTGGGGTTTTTGCAAGTAAAGGCACGGGTTTTCTCTTAACGCGACTTTTTTTGACACGTGGTCTTTCGTACGATCTGGGACAATTCGTGTCAGAAAGGAAGAACAGGAAGGATGACTTGCATCTTCTTCTTATTCATCATCGTCCTCATATGGTAAGTGAAATATTAACTATCTAGGTTGTCCTCCGAGGGAAGATACAAGTCCGGGAATGAGTTAAATTAATTGTGCATCAAAGCAAAAGAGAACGCTCGCGGTTACACAATATACATATTATTAGCGTCGCTATATTGTAATTCCATATTATTAACTTATCAGCATGAAAATAAATTTACGTCTTAAACGCGTCACGGTCAAAAGCGCAAAAAGTCAAATGGAAAATACCGACACATCACGTATTTCTTCTGATCGCGAGTCACGAACGGGCCTGAAATCACCTCGAATCGAAAAAAATGGAGCAATTAAAAAGCAAACGATAAAACCATTTATACCGGATGCCAGAATGGCCTATACACATATGCAGCACATACTTGGGAATCCTAACCAAGTGAACCTTGAATCCGCTTTACACTACGCCGATTTAACGTTATCAAATTCTGCTGAGGCTCCTTGTTCACCCGTAATAGATACCATTTCATACCTACGCGGAGAAGTAGATTCTCGCTTAACTAGTCTTAAATATCTCCAAACTAACGATCCCCTAATACACTCTCGGATAGAACAAATACTTTCGACCTGCTCCGAAGAAGCATCTGAGACAGACCTCCTCTTTGTAGGTTTTCAGGAAAAATACGAACGTTCCGCCACACAAAGATTCGCTTTAGAAACCATTAGTATACGCGGAAGAGATCTAGTATTACAAATGTGCCCATACATAAATACAAGACGACTTACATGCCTACTATAAAGACGTAGTTTGGAATATTGATCCAGCTTTAAACCCGAGACAGACGCATTCAACTACGGCGTACACCAACAGTAAAGACTCCACACAAACTCAAGAGCTGGGAACTCGAGGAAACAATTCCTCTTATAGCGACGTTTTACGCAATCGAGGCGCGAGTAAACACACTCGACGCCGGCTAGCGCTCAGGCTTGCTCAGGCGCAACGACTGTTGCAGCCCTTGCGCCGGAAGGAACATCGAGCGCTCATGGAAACCTATCCCTTCGAAGCAATGCCCTTATACGATCAGGGTGCGAGTATCCACACTCGATGTCGGGTAACGCTCAGGCTTTCTCGGGCGCAACAAATGTTGCAGCCCTAGTGCCCGAAGGAACTTCGTTCGTACAGGCAAACCTATCTCTTCGGAACGACGTCAATTCAGGTAGCAAGTATCCTTACTTAACGACGGGAAGCAACCAGGCCGACATGGGCGCAACCACTTTTGCAGCCGTCACGTCAGGAGGATCGTTGTGCGCAGGAAGATTTAGTCCTTCAAGGGGACGCTATTATTCAGATCAGGCGCGAGAATTTGTACTCAGCACCAGGTGAAATACAGCGTGCTCTGGGAAATTCAGCCCTCTATAACAACGCCACTACACAACCGAGACATGAGAATCGTCATTCAGCATCGGTAATTCCGGGTGTAGCGCCGGATAAGACACTGGGCGCTCACGAAAATATCTCGAATCATAACAACGCTGCCTACCCTAATGGCAAATAGAGCGCTGCGTCTCAAGGAAATTCAAACGGGCCTATAAAGAAGGGCAACAATCCCGTCACTGACATGGCGACTGAAACGTCTTTAATATACGTTCTAGTTTATTAGTTTATTTAATTGAGTAGAGTATGTATATGATATGTCCAAAAAGGTGTAAATACTTCAAAAATGTAAAAAAAATAATAAATAAAATCATTGAAACGCTTGGGAGCTTTTTTTTGGAGAGAAATATGGAATCCACAATTTATTGCGGCTCTTTTTGTGTGGGGTTAAAATTTCTTCTATTTAATAAAATGATGAAAAAAAATATTTTTAGCTAAATTGGTGCCCCTCTTATTTTTACCGTGGGAACGATTTGAATAATTAAATTTTTTTTACTGCTTTGGTATGAAGGATAGGGTTTTAGAAAAAAATGTATGCTTATTCGTCGTGAAAAAAATACGTTATCTTCCATTTTTTTAAATGTTTTTGTGCCTACGTAGCCGAGATAAAAATTGAAGACGTAAATATACGTTTCCGTCGTAGCGGAACATGATGGGGTCTTGGGTGTCTGAAAATCTGACTGTGGACATATTTTTTGTTGATCTTTTCAACGGTATATGTCAGATTGTATTTAGGACAGGGCATTTTCCTTATTCTACCGGGCTAGCCTTTATCGGGAATCACGTACCGACTCACTTTCTCTCTTTCTCCCTCCGCTCTCTCTCTCTCTCTCTCTCTCTCTCTCTCTGTCTCTCGGCACTGTACCGTAGGAGAATAAAAGGTTGTCAGGATGAAAACACAATGAGAACACAATATATACTGATACTATTTTACAGGAGAATATTTACATGAGTATTGTATTTTCGTTAAGTTACGGAAGCTACAACTTCTCAGTCAACTGTTCGCGTTCGTGTCAAGGCTGAGAGTCAGCTTCTTTCAAGTTCGCTGCGCTTTGATACTTCGGGTAGCAGCCCTTTTTTCTATCAAGCGAAACAATATGCGTATATTCGGCGGCAGCGATGACTGTGTGTACAGATGCTTTATTACATTACCTGCAGCAGCTCAACGTCGACGGCCGACGCCGTTCGCGCACTCTTTTCCGGTTTATGACCTGGTCTGCTCGTTCCGCGTCGATGCATGCGCGCACTGCCTAAATCTTAATTGCCCCGTTTATCTCACATTTTAGACATAACAATAAAAGAAGGGCTGTCGGCAGCTCCATCGGTAACCCAGATGTGTGGCAATTAATCCTCATTGACCGATTTTTGTACTCGACAAAAATCGGCGCTTTTCTCTGGTTGAGGATTAAATAACAAAATACTCGTGGATGGGCTGCGATCGTCTCGGCGTCTCTCCATCGCGTATTTGTCTCGGATACACATGATATCTTTCAAAATATACCTACAGTACTATAAAAATTCTTTTATACTAATTCATACTTATTATTACAACAAACTTCAATCTTCTTCTGTAATACTGAAATGATAATAGTCTTCGGCCTCCAGTCTCTAATCTTTTAAAATATTTCACCGCTTTTTTCTCAATTTCACTGAAGATATGAACTATATGTGGGTGGATAAGATAGGATATTCATGTGTATATGGGTAATTGTGCATGTACGTAGATAGATTAGTGCCGACGGTAATAAGTGTGTGAGTGAATGGGTGGGCGTGTGTGTAGGAGTGGAAAATATAAGATATGTTCAAGAGTGTTCGGATTTATGGACTAGTGTATGTGCAGGTGAACGGATGTGGGCAAGTAATGCTGGAAGAGTGTACATCGGTAGACATGTGTAGTATGGGTGCATCTGTTGTGGGTAGATGGATATGCGAATATGTGTGTGGTACTGGGTTATGTATGTAAAGTGTGTACACATTTGTCTATGAGTGGGTGAGTGCGTATGTTGGCGGGTGAGTGTGCGTGTAGGTGGATGAGTGTATCTGGATTGGTCTATGCATGTGGTTGGCTAATTGTGTGTGTATGCGTATGAGTACATTTGTTTATACGATTGAATGAATTGGTATATGTGTGGGTGGATTAATGCGTTGGTGAATTGTGTGTAGATTAGGGTTTGCGCAATTTTCGCGATCTGATCTTCAATCTCATTGTTTCCCTGTAGGACGATTTATGTGTGTGGATAGATTGATGAGTGTGAGCAGGTAATCGAAAGTGTATGGGTGGTTTAGTGCGTGTATATCAATGGATGAGTGGGTATATGTGCAGGTTGATAGGTATGCGTTGGTGTATTGATAAAGATGACTGTAATTATGTGCATTGACAGATGGATGAGTGTGTAAGTGGATAGGTTATTAGATGGATGCGTGGATGGGTAGCGCGTGTGTGGGTGGGTGAATGGATGCGTAGATGGTTGAATATATTGGCGATGGTGGATGGATGGATGCGTGGATGAGAGCATATGGGTAGATGGATGGATAGATTGATGCGCGGGTGGATGAATGAAAGTGTATGGGTGAATAAATAGAAAGATAACGTTGGATGAATGGATGCGTTTGTCAGTATATGAGGAATTTATTGCTGCTTGGGTGGATAGATGAAAGTTATGTGTTAACTGACTGCTAACTTATTTGAAAATATAATGCACATAGAAATTTCTACCAGTGTTCAAAGTACCTCTAGTTACAATATCTTTTTCAGTGTTAATATTACTGGAGAACCACTATAAATTAAAAATTGAAATTGTAAATCATCACATTTATAATACTGAGATACACAGTAACAAAGTAACAGTATTAAAATATTTTTTAAGAGTATATATGCAGTATTAATACAGCGTTAATATATTTCTAAGAGAAAATTGTAAAGAAACCATGCCTCATGAAGTACTGCAATTACACAACCAGAATCTGGAAAATATTGCAACACCTCCATCGGCGGAAAATGTACTACAAGTTGATTAGCAAGATGCGCATGAAGCTGAAAATTATAATGTAAAGTATATTTGTAACTTTATGTAATTTTATAATACTGTAAATTACAAAATGTAATTCAGATTTTACTATGATTTGTATTTTAATATTGAAAATTATAAAAACAGTTTCAACATTACGTCAACAAAATAAATGACCACATTTAAAATTATTCGCTGATTTTAGAATGTTGGTTTATTTAAAAATTAGAGTAAACTGAAAATTAATTAATTCTCCTTTTAATTTTCAACGTAAATATATATTTAAGCTAGTTCTATAGTGTCTTTATGTAGTTATATATCTATCATAATCTTATCTTCTATTATTTTAAGACTAATGACTGTATGCTATGGATTAAAATTGTGAAATTAAAAAGAAATTATACAAAATGGCTATGAATGTTATAAATAATAATATACAAAATGAGATTTACATCCTTGCACATTTTCTGTTTATTAATCTAAAAATATTCAAGTCTTATGTTTGGTTGTTGTAATAATATCCAAACGCACACACACACATACACACATGTATACACATACACGCACAAACATGTACATGGTAAACTATTTGGTACGTGACCAGAAATTGTAATGTACCATACAAAACATTTTCTCGGAGATTTCATAAAATTGTTTAAATGAATAAACAATTACATAGAGAGATTGTTATCATAATGATTTATTATGTGCAAATAAATTTCAGTTAATTTTTAAATCGACAATGGAAATACGTACAAAAATAATTTAGGAACTTGTTTTGAAGCGCTTGCAACAAATTTTTTGTAATAACTTATCATTGATGCCAAATTGTTAAAAAGTTCTTTTTGCTTTATAACGGGGTGCTCAATTGTTAATAATAATTGATTATTAGTCAAGCCAATACTCTGCTGTCGTGCGCCCCACGGAACGCGTGTGCGCGACTTACCGCAGTGCTTACCTTTGGGTCGGGTAGCAGCGACTCGCTGCTGTAACCTTACCCCGGTGTAACTGTGCAAGTTTTTCCCTCGTATACACCGAATCCATGAGGATTCGGCTTTGTTCGGAGTTTCCGCGACGCACTAGTTTTCGCGACCTGAAAGGAGCGCGAAAACGCGAAGGCTAACTCTTTCGTATACCGCCTTTCGTGGTCGTCCTCGCTTGGGCTTAGGTGCATCTCGCGTGACGTTTTCGAACGCCATGTCCCTCTCTTGCGCGCTTTCACCCGACGTTGGAGGGTCGCTCGTCTCCTGTGATTTCCTTGGGGGTCGAGATGATTTAGAATCTTCGCTTTCTGGAGTAACCTTTGGTTCACCCGATGCATCTTCGCCGGATATGAACGTCTTCAGGTCTTAGGCCGGGACCACTTCTTCTATTTGGCCCATGGGGCCAAAGAGCTTGTATGAGTTGAACCCGTGGACCGCTACTATTATGAACGATCCCGCATACTTGGGTGCCAGTTTTTCCGCCAGACGATATCTTCTAGCGAAAATGCTTCCTCTCGGCGCCCAGCGTCGTAATATTTAATCTGCCTAACCCGTTCAGACTTGGAGCGTAGCGCGGATTGTTCCTGCGTGGCGCGTAGTCTTTACATGCGCGCGTTCCAGGCCTGTAGCAATACTTGCTGTATGGACTCCGACGTGGAGTTTTCTTGCTCCCGCCTAACGGTGTCGGGTGGCGTAGGTTGTCTCCCGTAGTTCAGCATTGCTGGACTGAAACCAGTGGAGCTATGTTTGGCAGTGTTCATTGCGAAGTTTTGTGGTTTTCTGTTATGTAGGATGCGATCATCTTCTGGGTTTTATTCTCCCGTTCCACGGGGTTTGCTCTAGGGCAGTATGGGGGGTCGTGGTATGGTAAATTCCTTGTTTCATTAGATATTCGTCGACGGCCAACAAGAAGAGGAAGAGAGAGAGAGAGAGAGAGAGAGAGAGAGAGAGAGAGAGAGAGATAGAGAGAGAGATACAACAAGAAAGTATACGAGACAGAATTTGAGATAAAGAGATGGGGCACAAAGTTAAAGAAATTAGGAAGGTCAAGCAGTTGAAGATTGAAAGACGAAAGAGAAAGGTGGGAGGGAAAGAGAGTGTGAATTGAATGCCTGGGAACGACATATATAAGAATGAGGCATAAGAGATACTACGTGAGATAGAGAAAAAAGGACAGAGAAAGTACAAGTTAAAGAAAAAAGGCAAATGTAAGATACTAATAGTGAGAGTGAGTGATAGAGAGCAATTGAAATAAGAGGGGTGTACATATTTGATTTTTTTGAAATCCTTCACTGAGGTTAGCGAGAATAACCATTCTATTCAATCCATTTCAAAATAATTAAAATAAATTTGTCTAGATGTTTTATCTTCGATTATACAAAAGAGTAAGAAAGAGTAAGAGCAGCATGGGGGGGGGGGGGGGTTGAAAAAGAATGAAATTGATAAATGTGAAAACGTATAATAAAATAAAAAAATAATTTATTTACATTTATTGTGCCATTAATAATTTTTAGAAGATTGGTTTTAATAAAATTATAAAAGATAAAAAACTGTTTACAAACTGTACTTTATGTTTCAAAAAGTGGATGTGTGATATTTCTGTAATGAATTTTCTTTTTAATAATAAATTTTTTAAATAACGGTTAAATGATTTTTTTTAGATTTCTTACTCTTTTTCTCAAAATAATTAAATAATGGAGTATCATTTTTTAAATCCAAAAATCTTAATGAGTGATATATATCTATCTTTTAATCGATTTCTATATACATTATGAACATAAGTCCAACCTGAAAAAAGGCCTTCAAGTAAAGCTGTTGAAGCTTGTATTTACATTAGTTCTGTACAAAAATTAGCCAAGTTCGGAAAGTCAAAATGTTGTAACCTCCAAAATCCTATTAGACTGCAATTTCTGTTAAATTCCTTCTACGTCTTTTGAATACTTGCAATTCTTCATAAGATTGAAGATCTAAATTCTCTTGTAAAAACGTATTAACAATATTCATTTGATTTTCATCTAATAAATCATCTGTTTTAGGTTCGGGGAAAGCATTAATAATATCTCGAAGTTTCTTTGTAAAATTCTCATCCACAGAACTTTTAATGAGCAAATTTGCACTGTGACTGGAACAAGTTAACTGCAATAATTTTTTCACAAACAATTTTGTTGCCATTGTCAGTAAGAATAGCATAAATATTAGTCTCATACTTCGCTCTAGCCAGTTTAATAGCTTTTTCGATAAGTCCTGCTAAAGTCTTTCCCTCTTCTTGTTCGAGGGATAGATCACTGTGCGTTAAATACGTTTGAGAAACGTCGCAATTTTTAGTGTGCAGACTACAAACTTTCTATTATTACTTTTATCTTTCCACCCGTCCACCGATAGAACACTATCCGTATCGTTTAGTAATTGTTTCTTTTTTCTTTCTATATCATTGTTTACTTCGTTCGAAATACTACCACGAAGAAATTTCCTACATAGTTGTTTATAATTGAATTTCAAACCATATAATGAATTAACATAATCTAAAAAATACTCATTCTCTATAACTTGAAAGGTTATGAAGCAGAAAATAAAACATAGCTAATCTTTTATCAATAATTGTCTTCATATCTGCTATATCCATCTCTTCATCGTAAAACACAAATAAAGAATATTTACTGTGTATTGCATATATATATATGCAATACAAAGTAAATATTCTTTATTTGTGTTTTACGATGAAGAGATGGATATATATATATATATATATATATATATATATATATATATATATATATATATATATATATATGCAATACAAAGTAAATATTCTTTATTTGTGTTTTACGATGAAGAGATGGATATAGCAGATATGAAGACAATTATTGATAAAAAATTAGCTATGTTTTATTTTCTGCTTCATAAACTATATATATATATATATATATATATATATATATATATATATATATATATATATATATATATATTAGGAGGGTACCCCCCTGCTCGCTCCGCTCGCCAACCCCCAAAGCATCATGACATTTTTTGTTTTTATGAAGGTTTTCTATTTTTTCATACCACCCGGGAGGTAAATAGATTGGCGCGTTTTTTTGTTTTGTTAATTAAGTTTTTTTATACATTCAAATTTATGTTTTATTTAATTCATTTATAAATAAATATATGTAACTCATATTTACATTTATTTATATTTAGTTTTAAGTATTGTATTTTTTAACATATATATTTATTTTAATTTTGTTTTTTATTTGAATGTAATATTGTAAAGCTCTTTTTAATTCGTATATAATAATCTATATATGTAAATTTAATATTAATGAATATAATTAAAAAAAATAATTCTTTTGAATGTAATAAGAATTTACATTACTTTAATTTTTGTTTTAAATTAACAATATATCTTGTTATATTATATTATGAAAAACTTACAAATTTCACTCATATAAATCTAAATTAATTTGCATGTATTTTATTTATGTGTTATACTTTTTACATATTTTTTAGATTTATAATAGTAATAATGGAGATGAATCCAAAAATGTATTTTATAAAATTTAAGTCTTATAAATCTAAATATGGTAGCATGTATTTTATTTGTAATAATGTGCATACTTTTTGCATATTATTTAGATTTATCAGAATAATTTATATTATATTAATCAAAAATATAACATTTAAAACATAAGTCTTATAAATCTAAACAAATTGCATGTATTTTAGTTATGCATACTTTTTGCAAATTATTTAGATCTGTAAGAGTATATAATAAAATGGAAAAGATTATAATAATTCAATTTCATTAATATCATTACATGTATAATATGTATATATGTATAATATGTATATAGAAAAAAAAACAAAAATAAAAAATGATAATTAATAGAAGTGAGTAAATGAGGAGGGCATGAGGAGGGCTGGTGGGAGGGCTATGAGGAGGATACAAAGAGGAGGGGCGAGGAGGGGCGAGAAGATAAGATCAAAATCACGTATTTTTTTAAATGATATTACCTTGTTTTGAGGAGGAGAATGAGGAGGGCAAAATGAGGGCGAGGAGGGGCGAAGAGGGCGTAAATCTTATAAGATTTACAAACAACTATATAATATAGGAAGATATACAGCTTGAGTCATATCCATATTTGTTATAAGTCACGTGCTACCACTCAGTCGGGAGCCAATACACATTTCCTCGTACACGTTAAAACTTTACTAGAATATATTATTATATTATTAGCCCACATAAGATTGAATAAGTATTATTACATACACGAATATGAAAATACACTATATAACCATAAGATATTCCTTCTAAATTAACCTGATATAGAATAAAATTATAATTGATCTGTAAGTTATAAGTGTTTAAAAATAATACTTGACTAGCAAAATAACCCGCGGTCGCTCCCGCTCCCTTGGGGCAACGTACCTGTTGATTTGTACTAAATTAAGCAAAACTTATTTAAGAAACAATTTAATATATTTTTAATGTGTACTTGATTTTATCATTTAGAATATCAGTATTGCAACAAACATTACATTACACATATTATTATGCGTAACATAATAGTCATATCATCGCCCATCAGCAGTCATCCATCGCACATCACGTATCATCATTGTCCATCACCCATCGCCCATCGATACTCGCCCATCGTCCATCATCCATCGCCCTTCGCCCATCGCCCATCGCCCATTCAACAACCATGGCCCATCGTTCATCATCTATCACCCATCAAGCCTCGCTCATCACCAGTCATCAATCGCCTATCGTCCATCACTCATTGCCCATCATCCACCGCCCATCATCTATCGTCCATTATTCATCGTCCATCGCCCAGCATCCAACATTCATCGCCCATCATCCATCAACCTTACCCATCATCCATAATCCATCGTCCATTGCCCATCATTCATCAATCATCGACCATCGCTTATCATCTATCACCCATCATCCCTCGTTCATCACCAGTCATCAATCGCCTATCGTCCATCATTCATCACCCATTATCCATCAACCTTGGCCATCATCCATCATCCATCCCCATTGCCCATCATTCATCAACCACCACCAGTACGAGTGCCGAAAAATTAGCGCATAACAAAGATGACGAAATTATCGTGAAAAATACGCCTATAAGATCCTAGAATTTTTTTTCGTTCTTACTGCAATTAGAAATTTAGTAATTTGTAAGAATTGTAAAACTGATATTCAATTCAGTAAATCAAGTCCGGCAGGCTTAGGATTCAAAATAGCTTTCACGCGTCGGTGTGGTATCTCGTATACTACGTCTGGCCCTCAAATTGGAAAAGCCTACGAAATTAATCGACGTATAGTGCTTGTATTGCGACTTCTAGGAATTGGAAGAGAAGGATTAAATCTATTTTGTGGCCTGATAGATTTGGCAAAAGCATTTTATCCGAATACTTTTGAAGGATGCTTAAAAAATGTTTGGACATCTGCCAAAGCGATATATCAGAATTCCGTAAAAATGGCTGCAGCGCAAGAAAAAGAAAAAAACGCTTGAAAAAGGAGGATCGAATATGAATATAACAGTTTCTGGAGACGGTACGTGGAAGAAACGAGGACACACTTCAAAATTTGGCGTGACGACTCTCGATGGAAAATACAGTAAGAAGATCCTCGATACGTCAGTGAAATCGACTTATTGTAAAGCGTGTTGGACCTGGACAAAAAAGCCAGAAAATGATCCAGAAGGCTATGAAGAATGGCTCTCAAATCATAATGATTGCCAAGATAATCACGACGGATCAGCTGCAAAAATGGAAGTCAACGGCATGAAAGAAATGTTTGCTCACTCGCTCGAAAAATATAACGTAAAGTATACGCGCCACATCGGTGACGGAGATAGTGCTACGTTTAAAGGTGTTTTAGATTGAAACCCATATGATGTACCAGTTGAAAAACCAGAATGCTATTTGCATGTAAAGAAGAGAATGGGAACGCGCTGCCGAAATGAAAAAAAGAAAGTCAAAGGTTTAGGCGGACAAAGCAAAGACACCGTAAAATTAACCGACAAATTAATAAATAAGCTTCAAAAATATTATGGTTTAGCGATACTAAAGCACCAAGATAATGTAAAAGAAATGTATAAGGAGATTTGGACCACATACTTTCACATGAAATCAACAAATAAGAAGTCACAACATCAAAACATCAAGTATCGCCGAGTGGAAGCTGAGGGTTTTGGCACGACGAATTTTCAGCATGATTATCTTCCTTTGGACCCAGTTGTTTTAAAAGTATTACATCTTATTTATATGGATTTATCAAGATCCGAGTTATTGAACAGATGCAAGGGAAGCAATTCTCCAAATAACAACGAAAGCTATAATGGCTTGCTGTGGCATTTTGCTCCAAAACACCTCCACAAAGGTCTAAAAACTATTGAATTGGCCAATTTCTATGCTGTTGGGATATTTAACGACGGCCTAAGGTCAATTCTTAGAATTTTTAGAACTATGGGTGTAATTATTGGCTCAGCTGCATGGAAATATGCCCAGATGCGCGACAGGAAGCGTTTAGAGCTAGCTGAGAAATGGCACGACGAAACTACAACGGAGTCTCGGACAGCTCTTAGGAAAGCTGAAGCTGAGCAACAATCATTTTATAAGCAACAGGACGGCGAATTGTATGACCCTGAAATAGCAGAATAACTGTAAGTATGGAAAATTTAATTTTATAACGTAAAAATCAGTAGTCAAAACTTTAAAGGCGTTTTTCTCAAAACTTCATTTTTAAAAACGACTGCAGTTCTAGCTCGAAAGCTATTAACCTACTTATGAAAGTTATTGACCTATCAGCTTGGAATTTTGAGACAGTGTTCGAGACATATTTTTGCATCGAATGAATCACTATCTTTTTGATATTTAAAAAAATGCCAGTTTACCACGCAAAAAACGCGCGTTTTTTTAGGTGAAATAGAATTTTTTTTTCAAAACGCTGCCATTTTGTCAATGTTTAATATTTTTATAAAAAAGTGGTTCATTCGATGGAGAATCTTGTCTAGTTCAATAGAAAATTTCGATTTTTTGAATTCAGACATCCTGGCGTGACCTACAGCTGTAGCCGTTTTACAACTTTTTTCTGAGGACCTACGCGGCGCAGCATATAACTCGGCTCCAGATCAATATTATTACTTGAAATTTTGTACACAGTTAGTTGAAGAGGTGTTAAATATACTCACAAAACGTCAAACTATTTCACTGAGTAGTTTTTTTTTAATTCCGAAAAAACGCTCGATTTTAGACCTGAGAAACTGGTCTAGCCCCTTAAAGAAGTGGATATTTAGCTTCTTTTAATGAGGTTGAAGCACTTATTAATAATCATATGAAAAAAGTATATAACAGCTTCTAAAGATTATCTAGTATAAATAATATAGTATGTTAAAGAAGGGCACTTATCGAAATTGAGAAAAATTAGTTTAACAAAATCGTTTCGTCTGAAGCATAAATATTATCAATTTAAAGATTATCTAGTATAAATAATATAATACGTTAAAGAAGGGCTCTTATTGATATAGAAAAATTATTTTAACAAAATCATGACGTCTGAAGCATAAATATTATCAATTTAAAATATATCACGTAAACTAAAGAAATGTCTTTATTTGTCAATCATTTTTAATATTTCGGAGCTTACGTTCTTCCTTAAATATTTATCTACAAGTTCACCGTTTAAAAATTATAAAATAATTCAACTTTAAGGAGCAACGACTGATTGTTCATATACAAAAACGCTTTTTATATTAAAACTTTGAAACAATTAGTCGTTGCTTATTAAAGTTGAATTATATTATATTAGAAACTTTGACAAAATTTATGAAATATTCTATAATATTTTTCATAATCCTGTTCCAAATGTAAGGCTTGTTTCCCCTTTTATCACGAAATTTCATGGTTTTACACACTTTTTCAAACATTTGCCACAGTTTTTCACAGTTTGAAATTTCCACTAGGATAGCTTTGTCTATTGAAATAATTGTTGGACTTAACTTATTGCAGGAATGTATAAAATATTTTTTTCAATAATAAATAATGAATAAATAAATAAATAAACAGCATTTACAAATATTTTTATAGTAATTATAACATTAAAAAAGATTGAAAATAAATTAATAGACTTTTGATTATCAATTTCAGGAATAATATTTTAATATAATTATGATTATTAATATATTATATATAATAATGATTATTCAATGCCTTGTTATAGTTAGTCCATTGAAAGTATGTGCATAAGAAGCTATATACGTGGTTACTCTAATTTCCATCATTTGTAAGTGAATAGAAATTTTGATTTGTATCGCAATGGGAAAAGTATTACGTACGTCATCGGTAGTTGGTGTAGTGTATATTGAAACATTTTCATTGTCTTCATTAAATTGTCTTCCCTTATAATAGTTTTTAAAAGATCAAAGAAAAAAATCAGGTTAGTTTATTTTACCTGTGTGTTTGTAATCGTTCAGTAATGGTTCGAATAACACATTTACAATTGTTGCCCATAGCTGCTTCAATGTTATAATTCAGTTCGTTTCTTAACTTGGTGAAATTTGACGCATCTATTCTACCTGTTCTTATCATTTTAACAATCTACTGAATTATCTGCTAAATAATTGTATAAGTTTTATATAAAAAAATATTGAATTAAGAATTATTGATACAATATTAAGTAATTTTTTGTGTAACTTTGTGTAAAAATATTTCATTACTAATGTTAATCTATTGCTTTTTGAAAGATAATTGTTTGCAATAACAAACAGACTCATATGTAATTTAACAAATGATTATGTGACTAAAGACTTTTGTTGTATAGCAATATTTTTAAGACCTTTGTCACTGTTTTTTAAAATTTAATAATGCACTCTATCGAAATTAATAATATTGTTATAATTTGCCTTAAAATATTAACAAAATAATAGTGGAGAGTTAGTGAGAGGCTCAGAAATCATAAGAAGAATGCTTCATTCAAAATATTTTAACCAAGCTAATGATAGTAATCATAGAGGATATAGTGGTAATCAGAGTAAATAATAATGTTTTGTACAATAACAAATGTACGATAACTATAGTACAATATATACTGCATACTCTAATTTTGTTACATAAATTTTCATCTGATAGTTTAAATTGATTAAATATTTTGTATACGATTAAGAGAACATATATTCATAACGAAATGATATTAAAATTATAGAAAACTTAAGACTTAACAACTACACTACACCGTTGGCAATATACAATTTAAAGCTACCCCAATATTTTGATATTTGAACTATTGCACAACTTCGATAGAAATCAACTTATATAAAAATTTCTATTATTTTCAGAAGTATTTACTTATTTTATTATTTATCTATAATTATTTTGATAAATAAATAAATAAATAAAATTAGAATACATCTAATTCTAACCTGAAATATAACCTATCGACTAAATCTAAAATATTTCTGGAAAAACATAATATTTATAATTTTCTAGAATTATATTGCATAACATTGTCAAACTTAATAAGGAAAAAGATTATTCTTACCTTATATTCTCACGTTTTCAGCTTTATACACGAATTTTCCGCAACTCCAATTGCATTATTCAGTACACGTATGTATACGTATGCGTACGCTTGCGCACATACGTGTGCGCACGTACGCGGACCAACGTAAGAACACTTCCCACCCCTGTTGCCAAGGCGAACATAGGTTTCGCATTCCTACTTTTTATTACTTACACTTGCCACAGGGGCGCTAGCTTTGCAATGTTCGATATTCGTTTGATGATGTCACGTGACATTGATTCAAACAGTGATATATTACCTTATGGGTGGTGTGAAAAAATATATTGGGACGTTACTAGTACTGCTTTCATATAGTTGAAGGTGGTAACATATCTATATAGAAGTAATATAAGCAAGCTTGAAATGCAGTATATGTCATTTCGCTGAAGTGTAAACAACTTTTTTTTCGTAGTGTTAAACATGTCAAATTTCTTGCCAAAAAAGGAGTATTTGCAGCGAATTTTACTGCACTACTTTATTAAAAAAAATCTGCAGCTGAAGCCCACAGAATTCTTATTGAGACTTACGGTGATCATGCTCTATCGGTAACAACATACAGAGAGTGGTTTAGACGCTTCAAAAATAATGATTTTGATATTGAAGATAAAGAACGCTCTGGTGCACCGAAAAAGTTTGAAGGCGAAGAATTCGAGGCATTACTTTGTGAAGACTCATGTCAGACGCTAGCTGAACTTGCAGAATCATTAGGAGTTGATCAAACAATAGTTTCGAAGCGTTTGAAAGCATTAGGAATGATTCAGAAGCAAGGACATTGGGTGCCGTACGAGTTGAAGCCGAGCTGTGTTATCAGATGCTTCAACGGCAGAAAAGGAAAGGTTTCTTGCATCGTATCGTGACGGGCGCTGAAGAATGGATACACTACGAAAACCCTAAGCGTAGAAAATCGCGGGGTAAACCCAGTCAAAGATGCGTCTTGGCCGTGCTTCGGTTTTCCGACTCTCGACAAAACAACGACTGAGATTTGAGCCAGGCTCTACTCAAATCTCTGCAAAAGTCATTAGAGTATCGGTAACGTAACGTCTAGATCTTGGGCCAAGCCTAGTTGCCGTTAGATTAAAGAAAATGTTATTTCTGCTGATAATACAACAATTGAAAGAATTAATTTAGTGTTATTTTTAAGTTATAACTTATAGTAGAAATGTAAATCTTTGTATATATTTACACTTTATTGTGTTATATATTATTTAACTTAGAACTACTTATAATAATCGCTCTTAAATATGATATATTGCTCTTGTGATCTTTGGGCCAAATACGCCTCTGACGTTTAAGGGGGCAAGTCTGGGTTCAACCTAAAAAGATATTGTTTTTGTTTAAAAGCATTCATTCTGAAAATGTGTATGCGATCAACACTTAATAATATCTTTAATTTTACCGTTCTAAAACCTCATAATCTTGATCCTACACGTCACAATAAATCACTATTTTCAATACCATATTTATTAAAGGAACTTTGTTCGTCACACGATTCTAGGTGACATGATGAACGAAAAGTTCCTTTTCGGTGGTTTTGACTCCCTTTGATGTGTATTGCAAAATGAGCGAAACACTTTTTCGTTAAAATTATTTTAATTATTCTCTTTCGTATATCCATTCAATTTTATAAAAAATATTAAAATTTTTTTTTCAAAAAATGGATAAGGTCTCCATAAAAAATAATAAAAAAATTTAACGAAAAAGTGCTCTACTTCTTTTTGTAATACATGTCGAAGAGAGTCAAATAACAGTCGAAAAAGAAAATTTCGTTTAACATGTCACCTAGAATCATGTAACGAACAAAGTTCCTTTAATAAGTATGGAATTGAAAATAATGATTTATTGTGACGTGTAGGATTAAGCTATTGAGGTTTTACGGCTGTAAAATTTAGGCTATTATTATGTTTTGATATCATAAAAATTTTCAGAATGATTGCGTATAAATATAAAAAGTTTTCTGGAATCATAAAAAAAATAAAATATTTTTTTGTTTTAATTCAGGCCTGCCTCCTTAATGTCAGCCGTTATAAATTTTTCTTATATACGTACTAGGTGGCATTTCATACACTTGCGGATTTACATTTCTAACTTATCTTATAGGTAGCCACGTAGCGGATGCAGATGGAAATTAATAGGACCGGCTGCTACCTAGTGCATGGCGGCGAATTTGAATTTCAAAAATAGAGATATTATTGTGAAAACTATGATGTAGTATTACGCTAGGTGGCTACCTATAAGATATATATATATATATATATATATATATATAAATATATCAACTAATTGACCGACTCCTCTGATCCCAAGAGGAGGTTCGCTGATCAACGCCAGGACACTTGGCGAAAACCTCGTTGTACTGCCTTCGAATGCTGGAGCCGCTTATTATTATTAGTATTATATTAGATTTTCGAGTCAGCCGAGATACGTATATCTATATATACGTATATATATATATATATATATATATATATATATATATATATATATATATATATATATATATATATATATATATCTATATAGGTGCATGCAGGACTTAGAGGAACTAGCTACGTAATAAATATAGTTAGTTGCATCTTAAGTTATTTGTTTATTGCCTAATCATGAAATTTTACAATTAATCCTATATATTATTTAATATCTGTGAATTTAACGCGTCAATACTATAATATCGTTTATACGACTGTACCCATAAATCAATCCAAATTACCCCCTTTTCTTTCTCGACGTGATTTATTAATTGAATTGCGCCCCTGCTATAACCCGAAATTTATCCCACAAATCAACGTAATTACTCGCGTACTTCTATTTACAATAATTCACTGTAATAATCTGTAATAATCTCTGGGAACACGTGGTCTCGCTCGCAATGACCGCCCTTAACCTCCTCACACGCGCGCCGAGCCGAACGCTAACAGAAAATAATACAGAACACTTCAACTCCCTGGAACCCCAATCTGAAATAAAACAGAAATACCGCAAATCCCGGACTCGAGCACACACTCCACGACTCCTTCTCCAGGTACTGTACAGCAGAACTTAACCTGCAATTAAGCAAAAAGAAAAATGGACAGATCTCACCAAGTAATTTTCTCACAAGTTCAATTATAACTTCTCTTGATAATTATCTAAAATGCCGGGCGCTCGCCGTGGGCAGAACTCGCAGGTGATAATGTTCACTCACGGTGAAGCAATTTCCAATCCAAAATAACTCCTATTCAACAACACTCAAATTTGCGTAATGGCGTTGATATCTCTCCCACGTGCGTTTACTCAAAATCCTGCTAGGCTATCAGCTACTGAAACAAACGTCTAGACGATGCGGTAGTCTGGAGCAGAGTGGCCGAGGCGGAAGGACTGCGTCCTTGTCCTCGTGACGTCTCGGTACCCTAGCTTCCTCTATTCTCCTTAACTCGATGTTTTATCTCACTCTCGCCTACCTGTTGCTATGGGCTCAACTCGATTTTTATTAGAATAGTAATTGGAGGTTAACTACTGCTTTAGTTTTGCTGCTCGAGCATGTGCAACGCGGCTACTTCAAAAAAAGTAGAAGCGCCCTCTATATCATCTCGCTTTTGATGATTCTTCTCTACTTCCTCAACTCGACAAAACTCCGCAAGGTGAGATAATTCGTTATGATGGCCGCCTGACTGCGTTGGCACATCCCACCATACGTTTCTTCCGCATGCAGGCCTGTTACTCCCGCAGCTAATCGCGTGCCATCATTCTGCTGCTCAAACCGGCCCGCTCATGCAGAGAGAGCCTAACGCGCATTCGCTGTAGACGCGCCTTGCTCCCCCTCCGCGTCGCGCTCCCCTCTCTTTCGCTCCATACTTGATTATTCTTCGCGCGCGCATCGGTGGCCGCTAGCTTCGACCGCTTGGCCGGCGCTTGGTCTTTCTCGGCTACTCTCGGCGTCATTCTCGTGGATGACGTCGCTCGAACTCCAATCGCTACGGACGCGCTCCCGGGTGTCCTCGCACGCGAGTGTGTATGTGTGTGTGTATGCACATCGTCTGCTGCTGCTGCTGCTACAGCTGACTCGCGGCGCCTGGTCGCCTGTGCCTTTCTCACTCTATCTCTCTCTCTCTCTCTCTCTCTCTCTCTGCTGTTGCCTAAAACAGACGAAAGACCGGAAAGACTCGACAACTGCTCCGTTGCCTGGGCCTCCTCGTGTCGCTCAGCTTTTGGCTAGGCATCTCCTGGCCTGTTGTGGATGTGCTGCTGCTGCGCCTGCAATATGTGTGCTGCTGGTCGCGTGTTTGTGTATGTATGACGCATTGTCATGCTCCCCCGTGTAATATAAATAATTATACGTGCGCGATTAATAAATAATTATAATCCACTAATCATGCGCATTCGGTGTCGGCGTACGTATGTGACTCTGCCCCATTCCAATTCCCTTTCATTACTAATAACAATATTTTCCCTTGTTACCTCCCCCCCCCAACCTCACCTGATCTAACCTAACCTACTCCGAAGCTAAACATATGCTGCTAGCGATTCTTGTTGCATTTTACATGTCACAAAACATGAAAATTTATTTTAATCTACAAATAATTATTTTTTAAAGTAAAAAATATTCTTTGTAAAATTGCATACTAATAAAAATACATGAACAGTTAACTAGAATAACTAATTTATACATTGAAAATAAATATTAATATTCAATAGTATAATATAGTAGTATCATAATAATACAATAATAATGCTAATAATAATATATCATCATTTAATATTATACTCTATAAATAAAAAATATTTTTAATATTATACATTCGATTACTTTTCATACACACATCCTTGGTTAAAAAAACTTATAAGATCGGATTGTAAAATAAACCTACATGATCTTATCCGATTTTATCCGGATTTTGAAACCTATTTCATATGGTCATATCCAAATGAATACAAACTTGGTTATTTCCGGATACATGCGGATAAAACAGGATGAGATCAAAAAGACAATCCTGTCTTGTCCGGCATTTGAACCCGGTTTTATCAGGTCTTATCCGATATCATAAGATTTTTAAACCAGGGATACATACACATTAGCGTAATCATTGGTAAGCCAAATTACATTATATATTACCTCGAAAAAATAAATTTTAAGGGTTTAATAATATAAATAAATTTTACATCAAACTAGTACAAATAGAGTAATTTTTCAGGAGCAATAAATAATTGAAAGTAATAGCTTGATTTGAGACTTAATTTGATATGAAAAATACTTTTTTTATCTACCTACAAAAGTTTTCTTATTTTACAGTTTATCGCACAGTAACCGAGATAGGCATAGTAATACGGCCCAGGACCTTTATAAATGTAACAAAGGTTTTCTTGGACTTTTGTATTATTTCCCTCTCCTAGATAGTATATGCTTGTCACCAAAAAGTTTCTAGTCCTATAGTGTGATGATTATTCCTGCAACTCCCCCTCTCTATGCTGCCTCTACTGAGCGACGCGTATTATACACTTACTTATTACTTCTAATATTCGTACGTGCTGCCTTCCTTTTCTCTCTTTCTCTCTCTCTCTCACTCTCTCTCTATCTCTCTCGCTTCTTAAATTGCGAAAGACCCTTTACTGTTATTAGGTTACCTCTGCAGTGCCCGATTAGCATACCCGTGCCGATTGTAGGAACAAGTTCACAGGTCAAGATCTGCCGTTATTTACTCAGACGAATATAGTCTACCTACGAGCGTCGCGTAATCCGTGTGCTATAGTTTATTTTAATTTTCGCATATGTACATGAAAAAATCACATAGATGACACGCCGTAGTGGGCTTGAATTAACTTTAACCCAAAAGTGTTTGCTCTTCTGAAATTTTTTCATACAATATTTCTATAAATTCATACAGGTATTCTGCATCTAAAAAGAAAAAAATCACTAGAGGGATTTTTAAGTAAATTCAATTTTTCATAATTATTTAGAGGTTATAGCGTATATTTTTGTAAAAATATCCATAAAGTATGAATTAATTATAAACTTAAATTCTATATTTTAGTGTTAAAAATTATCATTTATACGTTAAATTTTGTTAAGTACCTGTAAGCTATCAAATTCTGTAAAAAAATGTTAAAAAATTCAAGTTTGATCAGTTTTTGGAATATATCTCTGGTTTGGGGCATTTCACTGACTCGCGCGTAAAATACTTGTATTAAAATTAAAGCTTACGAAATTCTATATAAAACTAAAGCAAAAAACTATGTTCTAGCTATTAGAGTTAAAATATATGGCATTTTAAAATGACATGGAAGTACAAGTTTCAACGGAAATTCATATAAAAAATTACTGGACAAACTTGATTTGCTGCGATCGAGGTGTCGCAATATATGCTGTTTAAAGTACATCAAAGCTTTTGAAGACTTTACAGCTATCATATAATCCTGCTTCGACAAGCACCTTGTTCCCTGTTTTAAATCTGCTATTGAAAATTTCAAAATAAGTTAGTTACAACTGAGCATATCAATAGTTCCAAAAATTCATGCGTTTATCATTCATGTACCAGACTTCTGTGAAGAAATACAGACCGAACTCGAATTTTTCAGTGAACAAGCAATGGAGTCCGTACATTCAGATTTTAAAAATGTCTAGAAAAAATACAAAGTATCTACTGAGCATCCTGAGTATTCACTTATGCTTGAACGTGCTCTTGTGAATCTTGTGAATATAATAGTCTCCATGCATGTTAAAATTAATTTGCTGTTTAATTTATTCTATTTAATACTGTATTTTGTAAATAACTATATTTTATTTTGCAAATACAATATAATTTTTGGATTAATTAATGCTAAAATTATTGTTACTTTAATTAAAACTGGAAAAAAAATTTAACTTTATTTTAACTTTAAGCCCTACATTGTCTCCTTTGGTTTTATACAGAATTTCAAAAGCTTTAATTTTAATACAAGAATTTTACGTGCGAGATGCGCCAAACAAGAGATATGTCCCAAAAGCTTACCAAACTTGAGTTCTTTTTAACATCTTTTCACAAAATTTTATAGATTACATATATTTAACAAAATTTAACCTATAGACGATAGTTTTTAACACTAAAATATAGAACTTAAGTTTAATAATTCATACTTTAAGGATATTATTACGAAAATATACGATATAATCTCTAAAAAATTATGAAAATTGAGTTTATTTCAAAATCTCTCTAGCGATTCTTTTATTTTTGGGTGCAAAATACTTTAAATGCATTTTTATCGACATTCATTTATTTATGTTCATGCACATTTAAAGTTGTTATTTTCTATGCTACGAGGGTAGTTCAATAAGTCTTTAGAATAAAGTATAAAAACAATTTTTTTTGGGTAAATTTTTTTTTATTTGTCAACATAATCTCCTTGGAGCTCTATACACTTCGTCAATCGCTTTTTAAGTTTTTTTAATCCTTCAGAAAAGTGCGTTTTCGGAAGTTCCTCAAAATAAGCACTTACAGAGGCAATGACGTCTTCGTTATCCGTAAATCTCTGTCCACCGAGCCATTTTTTCAAGTTTGGAAATAAGAAAAAGTCACTGGGGGCTAAATCTGGTGAATACGGTGGGTGTTCGACCAATTTGAATTTTAGTTCTTCAATTTTAGCCATTGAAACGAAGCATGTGTGAACTCGGGCGTTGTCGTGATGAAAGAGAATTTTTTTCTCGCCAAATGTGGTCGTTTTTTTTAATTTCTTCTTTCAGCTGCTCTAATAATGATGCATAATACTCACCAGTAATTGTTTTACCCTTTTCCACGTAGTCAATAAGTATAATTCCACGTGCATCCCAAAAAACTGTAGCCATAACCTTACCAGCTGACTTTACGGTCTTTGCCTTCTTTGGAGCTGGTTCGCCTGTGGAAATCCACTGTTTGGATTGTTCCTTTGTCTCAGGAGTGTAGTGGTGTATCCATGTTTCATCCACAGTCACAAATCGACGAAAAAATTCCTCAGGATTCCGACTTATGCGCGCCAAAAGAGCCTCAGAGGCGACCACTCTATTGCGTTTATTCTCAGCTGAGAGCAAACGCGGCACCCATCTTGCCGATAGCTTTTTCATGGCTAATTTTTCATGTAGAATTGAAACAACTGCACCTATAGATATCCTTGTGGCCTCAGCTAACTCACGCACTTTTAATCTTCTATCCTTCAACACCATATCGTGGATTTTATTGATGATTTCGGGAGTAGTTGCTTCTACGGGCCTTCCTGAACGTGGTTCGTCACTTATTGATGTACGACCACGCTTAAATTCATTTACCCAGTTATAAACCGTTGCTAAGGCAGGGGCAGATGTGCCATGAACTGAGTCCAATTCATTTTTTATCTCATATGGAGTTAAACCCTTTAAATGAAAATGTTTAATTACCGCTCTGAACTCGTTTTTTTCCATTTTTCTTAACAAGCAATTTTTTTTTTCAATTGGTTATAAAAACACGTAAACTCAGAAGATGTGGACTGTGACTGCACCATATATCTAGTCGGGAGTGGTGCTGACTGAAAACAAATGATTTGGAGCGATTCGCGCGCCATCTGTTGGTCATTCTAAAGACTTATTGAACTACCCTCGTACATAATGTTAATTATTTTATTCAAATTATTATTCCTTTATTTAATTTAAGAGTTATGATATCTATGAGGCCTTAAAATATTCATTTGATTATAGACTATAATATAACCCAATACAAACAAATCGACTTTTTGAGTGAGTTTGGGTATAGAATCATCTTAAGGTGGTACTATGGTGAAAGAAACCACTGCCAATTTATTTACTTACGTTCCTCCAATCTTATTAACTGTTTCGATATATATTTATTTGTTCTATTTACTTCTGCGTTGAAAAATCAAACCGATAAGTCCTTTTTTATGAATGACGAGATATATTTAAGCTTTTAAATTGCCATTAAAACATATGCGAATGTATAATTTATATTATGAAAAAATATTTGAATTGTATAAAAACTTAAAAAGTTGATACATGTCAAAAAACATTTTTTACAAATGACTATTTATTCAATTTTATGGAGTCGATTTGCACTATAGTTAGTGAACTAAAGATCTAGTGAGTATAATGAATTTGGCACTAACGCCAAAACATATATATATATAATATATTGGTTCATTCATTAAATCTAAGGAATCAAAGGCGTTAACCTTTATCCCATTTATTATGTTTACAGTATATATATATATATATATATATATATATATATATATATATATATATATATATATATATATATATATATATATATATATATATATATATATATATATACTGTAAACATAATAAATGGGATAAAGGTTAACGCCTTTGATTCCTTAGATTTAATGAATGAACCAATATTAAGTATTGAAAGTATTATAATTTGTCAACTATTTGAAAGCAAAAATATTGAATTTTTATAATCAGTACAGCTCTGCCGTGAAAATGAAGAAATGCCCACTTTGAAGTAAATCCCAGACGCTTGATAACATTCATTATTATTTGGATCTATTTGCGTCAGATTCTTATCTAAAAACTATCTATCCTTTTCCTAAAAAAACGAACTACATCTAGTCATTTTTGTAAGAGATAAATAATGTTTCAAATCATTTGAACAGAAAATACTATTTTCCTGCGAACTGAAATACTATTTTCCTCTGCAAGATTACTGCGTTCTGGTATATTATTGTAAAATAAGTGTACTTTGAAATCGTCCGTAATTGTTATTTGTAACTATAATTGTTATTTGTAACTCTGGAATTCTAAATAAATAAAATTTTTATGCTATATTATTTATATGGTTCGAATATTTTGCGAAATACAGAAACCCACTTTCTTCAATTGCACGGCAGAGCTGTTAAATTGTAAAAATAGAGTTGTTTTTCTTTACAATCCATATCATTTAATTTTTTGAAGGCAAAATATTGTTATTAATTTCTTAAAGCCACAATAATTTGAATTAAAGAATAAATTTGTTATAATTTTTAAAATTTATTATTATGTGAATGAGGATACCACTTAAAGCCAGATTTTATTTTAAGTAAGTACCACCCAAATATGTAAATATATATAACAATTAAAAGTGAATAAAACCTTGCATTTAAAAGATATAAAATATTTACGAGCAATTTATAAAATTATTTTATTACTATTTTTTTTTGCAATAATTAAATAAAACTTCCACAAAATAAACATTTTATATTTCTGAAAAAAATAGCGCGCTGAGATATCTACACTGATTTATACTTTCCACGAATGTTATTTAATAAATACGTTAATCTGTTGTCAGATTTTTTAAATTCAATATCACGAATCCCATATCGTTGACCAAGAAATATTACAAATTTTGTCCACCATTTTGAATTTTGAATTTATCCTAGCGATGTCGTGATCAGCTACTCCAAAAACCCCCAATTATCAACTTTAAAGCAAATACAGTTTATTTTATAAAAATAAAAAAAGACAGTTCAAATATTAAACTTTTTGTTTTAATATTAATGCTATTTTAAAATAGAATACTCGTTATAAAACAAAAACGAATCAACGAATCTTTATTTATTTTTTCTGATTTCGTATGTTTATAAAAAAATGCAAATAATAAAAATATAATCTGAAATATTTTAAAAGATAAGAGACCTCATATTCTGGGCTAAGTGCTCAGCCAAGATATAGTAGAAAGCTACCTCTTCCAGCTCAATTTAATTAAAATAAAAAGATGTTTTCGTGTATAACAAACGAAGGAAGATAGCTTATAAAAAAATTCGTGTCAGAGAAGATAAGTAATTGTATGCTCTTTTAAATGTATTTACACTGAAGCGATCATATTATTTCTAACATGCTAAAATAATTTACCTCATTATTTCAGAATATCGTAAAATAAGAAAATAATTATAAAACAAAAACGAGTCAACGAATCTTAAAATTTCTATTTAATTTCGAATCTTCATTAAAAACGAAAATAATTAGTCTCAGATGGAAAAGGAGACCGCGCCGTTCTCGAGACATAAGCAAACAAAATTTTGGTTTATCAAAAACATAACTCCAAATATCTTGAAAAATAGAACTCCTTATGACCTGGACACTAGAATTTAGACAATTGATAGTTAAAAACAACCTTTTTTGACATTTTCAACGAGAGTGCCGCCATTTTATTCAAGTTAGCGTACGATATAGAAAATCGATTTTTTTTACAAAATTATTTTTTTCTCAAAAGCAGGAAAGTATTAAGAGTCGTGTATCACAAAAGTAGGGAATTGCCGTATTAAAAATTTCGGGTCGGAAAAGAAAGCTAATTTTAAGCTCTTTCAAATACATTTTATTCGAATTGATATTAATTTCAACTTTTAGAAAAACCTAAAAAAGTAAAACCCAAAAACGGAAATATCGATAAAGAAAATAGAAAAGCTTCGAAAAATAAAAAAATTTATCCGTCAACCCCCGTAGTACGTCACAAAGAAATTGAGCCCTTAAACATTAATTTTTACCGTGGATTACTCGAGATACAGAGGGATACATACGTACAAGCACACACACACACACACACACACGCACGAACGCACGCACGCACACACACACACACACACGCGCATAGGTACAGGCACAGGCACAAACAGGCACACACATACAAATACTGACGCGTCTTTCGCGTCAAAAATTATTATTAATTATCGGGGCAGTCACTCATGACCGAACCACCGCCGTCACCAGAGTTGAGCAACTAATTGCTTATTAAAAATGTTTATTAACGGGGGCGGGGGGATTTATGATTCAATTGTTTGAGGAAACGGGAACAGAAGAGATCGCGCCCCCGGGAAAATACACGGACACACACACACACACACACACAGATCACCACCAGCCACAGCTGACTCCGCGCAGCAGCCGAGAAGACGACCCGCAAATACACTCACACTAAACTCCAGGAGGATGACGACCACAACTAGGAATATGCCGCGACCCGAAACTTACGTCTCCAGGAGAGACACGCGGACGCTCGCGCTGGAGCTGCACCGCGCGCGTACATCGCACCTAAGCCTACGCGCAGAAGACACACGGCCGTCGCACGACACACACAGCAGCTTGATAGCCAGCGAGAGCGCAAGCAGACGCTCTCGACGCGAGCCGTGTGAAGCTGCCCGTATACGAAAGACCACACCGGCGCGTACATGCTGCCGGTACCAACAGTGGTGGCTCGGCAAAGATGAACTCACGCAACAACAGATACATATACGCGGCGGGTTAAAGCACCGATCGTAATTAATAATTTATATTACGCTCGCGGTGCGTGCAGGGTGCGCGGACCAATCACAGATAGTGACTCAGACAATAGGAGACCTAATTTTTATTTCCTAATTTAAGGGAAATGAAGGCCAATCAACGAGGAGTTAGGAAGAGGAGCAACAAGTGTGTGCAGGTTCAAGATAGCAGAGAAAAGATGAAATATTGGAAAAAATTTCCGGCGAGCCGGAAATTTGCCATTGACTGCCCGCGCGTCGTAGCCACTAGTTGGTTTTGGCTTTAAGAGTAATTTAAAGGTAATTGGGAAATTGAATTTGTTAGTAATTGAAATGTTTAGAGTTGTTAAACTTAGTAACAGAGAGTAGTGGGGATTTTGGGGTGTTGTTTTTAAAGATTTGCGACCGGGCAATAGCGCGATAGATTATGCGAGGAACGAGCGACTCAACGCACGTAAGCACGTTGATATTTTGCAAATTTGCGGTGAGTGGACTGCGTAAAGCTAGACAACTTTCGGCACCTGGCTCATAGTGGTAACGTAAAATAATTATTATTATTTATATATTGTTGGTGATATGACTATCACGTCCACAGAATCAGTGCGTGACATAAAATTTAGTTAGCATCGACCTGGTGACGCGGGATTCAGCCGTTGAAAACGACATGTATGCGGGCGTTCGTAGTCATTTGGGAAAAACGATCGAATTTGCGAAATCGTACCAATTGCGACCTTGAAACTTGTAGAATTAATATTGTATAAACGGGTTGTTAATAATATATGAAGGTGATTATTATTAACTGTAGCTTCGATACTTAATTCGAGTTTTTACCTTAGGACAGGTCTTAGAATATTCTTACAGTTACAAAGATTAAGAAACTATAATAAAAACATTTTTTATTTTTTAGCAAAAAAACACCAGAATCCTACCTTAAGGTGGTCCTATAGTACAATTTAACGAATGGCTCGATTGTTTTTTATTTTATTTTCTGATACTTTATACATTCTTAGAACAGAAAATGATTTTGTATTGGCAATATTGTCCATAAAAATAATTTCAATTAGGTTAATAGTTATTTATACGTATTTTTCTTCCGACCTTTATTGCACACAATCCAGCGTGTGCCTACACTAACCGAATCCAAAACCGTGTCCAAATACTCTACACTATGCAGACAAGCTTCAGAAAACATAGAATTAATAAAAAAAAATTTGATCGATATTCTGCGATAGAAAAATTGTTTTAAAATCATCTGAAAATTATTTATTTTCTTTTACAACAGTGCGGTTTTCTCCAATTATGGTTTTCCAATGTTCAAAAAGGCTTATGCGCATAGGACTACAATGAATTAATCTGAAACTTTAAGGATATCGTATTCAATTTATTCGCATTACAACCACGAACTCCAATTTTTCAAAAGAAAATTTATTAAGAAAGTATGTTTACAATGAAAATTCAATATAATTTTATTTTTCTTTAATTCCTTAACGCTGTCGAGTGCCATATAGGAAATAACACCCGTAGTGTCTTTTGACCATTTAGCGTACACAGAACCCCCACGCAATGTATGTCATATTTCCAGCACTTACGGTAAAGAATAGTGTGTGAAACTCATGCGGTGTAGTGTCCAATAGCGCCACTTAGGCGACATGTAACGCGCCCGCGTGCATTATTGACCACTATATACCGCACTCGTTATACAATGTACTATTCAAATGCCATACTTTCATGCCTATGCGTAAGGACAGTTTTGAAAAACCATCAATTCTCATTGATAATTGCTAGTTCTTCCTACATAACTATGAGTAAACTACCTTCAAATTTAGGAAAATTTACAAAAAAACTTTCTTTTTAGGCAAAAAATATAACCAATTTAAAAAAATGTCATCATGTAACTAGCAAATTTTTCAAAATTTACTATAGGACCACCTAAACTGAACGTGTTTCATATTTTCTGATACATTTGTGAGTCTTATCATACTAATGGTAAAGTAATAGCAACAAATTTTATGATGATATAATTAGAATACTTGGATTCTCGCATACAGTAAATGATATAGAAAAAGAAAGTTAAAAATGAAGATGAATATTTGATACCAAAAACATCCAATAGTTCTATAAATTGTAACATATGCAGAGAAATAGTTAAATTCTCATAATTTCTGGTAAAGATATTAGTTTTAGGTCAAAAAGATAAGAATCTACGTCTGCTCATTGATTAAATTAACAAATCTTTTACAATACCAAATATTTTCTGATGATATAGTCGAACAGAATATCTGTATTTATTTGTATATATTTGTATGTATTACTTCTATTGGTAAATGACATTAAACAGAACATTTATTCGAAAACTAAAAAAAAAATACAAATAATTAATGCGCAAAACTTATATGAGTGATTTTCAGGAAATTGATAACATTCGTATCTTTGTTTATAATCTACACACGAGATAGAAATTAAATAAAAGGAATCTCGGGACAGGTGTGGTGCGAGCAACGGCAGAAGTTAATGCCGATTACTACACGTTATATTGACGTGAAAAATGAGTTGGCATGATTATTTATTCCGAGACTGGCCCAGTACTGAGCGGAGCATCGGGCGTATTATTTATCGAGTTTTTTTCGGTCTTGTGCCACTTTTAAAAAATATAAAAATTGTTATAAAAATAGCCTTGGGTTAGTCTTGGCGCGAGTAACGACAGGATTTGATGCAAATTATTTGAAAAATATATTAACGCTAAAAATGAGTCAGTATAAGGATATTTTTTGGGGATGGTCCAGTGCTGAGCCGGAATCGGGGGAAGGGGGGGGGGGGGCATTTATCGAGTATTTTTCGCACTTATGCTAATTTTAAAAAATATAAAAATTATTATAAAATCATTCTTGGGACAGGCTTGGCGCGAGCAACGACAGGAGTTGATAATATAAAAGTTATATTGCCGAGAAACATAAGAAAATCTGACGAGCTTAACCTTAGGCTAGTTCGGTGCTCAGACGACCATTGGGGCGACCATTTTTCGAGCATCTGACGATGTGATGCAATTATTACAAATTATAAAAAATTGTCAACGAAGCAGCATTGGAACAGGTCTAGCTCAAGCATCGGCGAGAGTCACTGTCGATAATTATAAGATGTTTTTTTTTGAAAATTCAAAATTATTTGCCGACGTCAAAGCAAGCCTGGCCCATGTCTTGGCCGATGTTTAGACGACACTTTATATTCGTATATATACCGGAAAAATAAGCGTTTAGGGCCTATACTAAGCCTGTTATTTACATTGATCTGGTACTAAAATGTCTTATTCCAAGCTTGGTCTATGCCCCAATCGGATGTTCGGACGCTGTTTCCCCGATCATCGTAAGACAAGTCTTAGTCGAGCCTCAGCTGATCATAAATATCGGCTTTCAGCCGGTATTCACGCCAGTGTACATATGTATAGAAACAGAGTAATTACCTGTTGGTGCATCAAGTTCTACTCCTACCCAGGTACCACTTGCAAATTCTGTAAAACCAACGTAGGCAATAATTCCAGAGTAGCTGTACGGTCGTACCAAAACTGGCTCGCCTACTACAATCCAATCCGGTAGAGAAGCTTCAATTTTTGTTAAATCAGATTTCGATCCATAACTTGAACCTTTGTCGCCTACGTCATCTAGAAAGTAAAATAAATAGTTATCTATTATTTTTATTTTTTTTTTAAATTATGACCATATATGTGTTTGACTTAAACGTTTTTATAGATAGATAAACGATACGAGGAATTGTTGACCCTGTCCAGGATACACACTTGTATAGATTTATTTTTTGGGATTGTAGATTCAAATTTTTGCAATTAATTGAGTAGCTTATAGCTTAAAGCATTATAATGTTTATGATTAATTAATAAGAATTAAAAAGCTTTTTGTACTATGTAAAAATACAATATATATATAGCGATTATTTTATTAATGGTATAAGTAAGCTATAGGACATTATTATGTTTAATATTTAAAAAATAAAGACTATAAATAAATAATAGAATAATTAGTTTATATCTGCTACTGCAAATTATCCAAATCTTTACTCCAGTATTTAACTGTGTTAAGAAACGTATTGTTTCTTAACGGAATAATTTTATTAAAGCCGGGGGGAAGAGAAAGGTCTGATCCAGCCGTCCTGCACAGGCCCGGGCCTTTCGCGCACGTGGGTCGATTAAACCTTTTGTTTTTCCTTATTATTGTTATTGAATCAATTCTTCGGGGAATTAAATGAAAAAGAAAATATTTCTTACCTTACTTGTTTTTTCATTTTTCTTAATATATTTTATTTATGCTTATTAAACTTGGTTGCTCTTTGGGTTACAAAAATCTGTATTGATGAGGCGTGTGGCTACTCTAACTTGGCTCAATCACGACTCCCTGTAAAACGTGGCTTAGCTGCAGCGTCCACCCCCGCTCAAGGTCTCTCCTCTCCTCCGTGACATCACGACGATTGTTGCCTCGTGTCGCTCCTACAGTTTCTTATGGCTTAATAACTGCAGTAGATCTACGGGGCAGCGCACGCGTGTCGATCGCCCGTTAAGGGGAGGTAGAGCTTGAAATGCTGAGTCGGGTGACACAAGATATTACTGTGACCTCGACTCATACATTGAAATTAAGTGCCGAAAATTGTGTGTGTAGAAGTTCAGTTTTTACGAACTCAATTAGTTAATTTAATTAATTAAACACACCATTTTCGTCACTTAACATCCCCCCCTACTCAAACTGCTCGTCGTTCTCGATGAATTTCGCGTATCGCTCTAGAGTAACATATCAATGTCTGCCAGTGGGCGCGGGTCCATGGTCCGGGTTTTTCTGTATTGTATCGTAAGTTTATGTCAGCTAATTTTATGTCATTATATGTTTGATTTGATTTGACTTCGCTTTGGCAGAGAAAAGAAAAGAACTTTTTGCGTATGTTGGTTTTTGGTGGATGTTTGGTCAGGAATTCTTGAGGTGTCGAATAACTACTACAATTAAAAAAAAAATGATTGAACATGAGTTCGCCCTTCATCACCAAATGGTCCGGTTCACATTTTGTAGATGCCGCCGCAAGATTCGGACTGACGTGGTTCGAACTCCTGTTTTTGGTTTTGTCAATTCGTTTTTCGCCGCCGAATGGTCCGGTCGACATTTTGTAGATGCCGCCGAAAGATTCAGACCGTAGAACTCCGAAACTGTAGCCTCTATTTGCGTGTCGGCTAATGAGATTGAGCTGTTATTTCTTGTTCTTTATTACCAGGTGTAAGATACTGTGTACCTTTATTGTGATTTTTTTTGTTTGTTATTGTTCTCTTTTGGTAGGGTTTTGGGTTAGGATGTATTGCACTTCCTTTCTTTTGTGATCCTTAACCAAGTCATTAAATCTTTGTACTGCTCAGATAGGATACTACGAGCGTTATGAGAGATTAAGATGAAAGCTTACTTACATGTATCGTGTTTTGGTTCTTGGGTACAATATTATTTTGGCATTATCTGTTATTACTTTTGCATTTCATGCACACTGCTTTGTCATTCATGATAATGATTTGTATGGTTCTAAAATTAAGGTGGTCCAGGTCCATAACAATAAATGTGGTCTAAAAATTTAGTGTATGTATATTATATTAAAAAAAAGAATAAATTTTATGAAGATATAAAAAGGTATTGGTACAATATTTTTAAATGTTACTTAAGGGGGCAAACCACCTTTAAATTGTCAAAAAATCTTTTTTTTTTTATTTACCTTATTTATAGGAAATTTCCCGTAGAATAAGCTCCCGAAAACCGTTTTAAGATATCATAATTCCTTTTAAAGTTACAATATAAATACTGAGACAGCTTTTTTGCCGATTTTGCATAAATTCGGTATTTTATCAATTATTATTTATTTTATTATTATTTATAACTAAATGTTTGATTGATTATTTTATTTAGTTATAAAGCAATAAAATATAATATAATTGGAGCCAATTTGAAGGCTAGAATCCTTCAGCGCCACTACAGGTGAATAGTTGAACTTACATGCGTATTTGAGATAAAGGTCAATAAATCATATCGAATTTTTTACGAACCTTACCCGTAAATTTTTGCTACTTTTGACAGTTGGCTTTTATGTTTACAAACCACCTGTTAGTGAACACAGCTAATATTTTTATTGTACTGAACTTATACAGTGTTTTAATTGCATTTGACAATTTGTGAATGTGTGTAAATCAGTGTAGTGAAAATGTCTTCTAAAAGAGATAAAAATAGAAGATTCCAAAGTACTCACCCTGACCAGAAATATTCTCGAGGTAGAAGCAAGAAAAGGGTTAGAGAATTTTTTACTAAAAAAGAAGAAAGCCCACAAAAGAAGCCAAGACTATCCACCAGCTTAGCGAGGAAACTACAAAACACAGCTAGTGCTAGAGACACCAGTGATACAACAAACAGAATCATTGACACTTGTTGTGGGATTATGGACCTATGCAAGCCAGTTGCCCAATCGGCTTTTGATGAAATAAATAAGCAGTTGTGTGAAGTATGTGAAAGTGTCGCTCAAGAGTCAATGACCGAAGCCGTTCTTGAAGAGACTGAATCCACACCACCAAACAGCGCTGGACTTGATGTTTCTGGTGATGGATCATGGAGAAAAAGAGGATTTTCAGCATTACAAGGACTCACCAGTGTGATAGGAAACAGGACAGGAAAGGTTTTAGATGTAGCTATAAAAAATAGCTTCTGTAAACCTTGTTCAAAGTGGGAAGGCAAGCAAGACAGTGTTGAATACCAAGAATGGCTCGTCGACCATGAAGCCAATTGCTCTGCCAATCACCAAGGTAGTGCTGGAAAAATGGAAGTGGATGGGATTGTTGAAATATTTCAACGCTCTGAAGAAAAGTATCATGTGAAATATAATCGGTACATTGGTGATGGTGACTCAAAAGTTTTCAAGGGCATTGGTGAAATTAAGCCTTATGGTGATGCATTTGTGGTGAGAAGAGAGAGTGTATTTCCCATGTACAGAAGAGGATGGGAACACGCCTCAGAAATTTGAAAAAAACTTTTGCTGGAAAAAAATTGGACGATGGAAAGACAATTGGAGGCAGAGGAAGATTGACAGGACAACTTATAAACAGATTGTCCTCGTACTATGGCAAAGCCATTAGAAAGTACCCAGATTCTGTTGAAAAAATGCATCAAGAAATCTGGGCAACTTTCTATCACATGCAGTCAACAGACGAGAAACCTCAACATCACTTGTGCCCAACAGGATCCCAGAGTTGGTGCCGGTGGCAAAAATCAAGAGCCGCAGGAACAAGTTTTACCCATAAGACCAGCATTCCGTCTGCTGTGATGAAAGAAGTGAAACCAATTTATGAAGACTTATCAAAACCAGAGTTGCTGGAAAAGTGCCTTGGAGGTTATACTCAAAACTCCAATGAAAGTTTTAATAATTCTGTGTGGCAGTTAGTGCCAGAAACATCTTTTAGCGGCTTGACGGTTCTCAAGATTGGTGTGTTTATTGCTGTGACCAGCTTCAATGAGGGACGCAACAGTGTCCTCAAGATCATGAAGAAACTTAACGTCAATCCAGGAGATGCAGCTGTGACTTGGGTGCATACCAGCGATGACTCCAGGCTCTTCCATGCAGAACGAAGAGCACTTGCCAGCATAATAGAGGCTAGGACCATCAGAAGAAGAGCACGAGAAGGGATCCCAGAGGAATCTTATGCATCAGGAGCGTACTGAGGTATTTCCAAATAATGTAATTTCATCTAGATCAAAATTATTTATTTTTTTGTTATTCTTTGTTCCAGCCTGGTTGTACTGACTCTGAGGTGACATGTGAGGTTATTGAGGCATAACATACTACCAAGACTAATGCTTTCGGATGAAGATGAAAAAAAGATAAGCATGATTGACTGAGTTAAGTATGATAAGTACAGTTTACTCAATTTATTCATTTTTGTGTTTGTTTTTTATTTCAGGTTATTCAAGGAGGAGGAAGACTCATGGGACTCCACGCACCAGAAAATATTGATGTACACTGCTGCAGATGTTTGTCTGCTACGTTTAAAAGAAGAAAAAAGTAGTTGCAATTGATAAGATGAGTATAAATTATATCTATTAGAACTTGTAACTTAATTGTTAAATAACTCTAAATGTTGTTTTTATCAATTTCAGCTTACTGTCCGTAAGATTGCAAGTGAACGCATGGACAGATTGGGCTCAAAATTTATGGAGATACTCATTATAGTAGTACTTTTAATATGAGCGTAGGGATTCTGATTTGAAAGAGTAGAACATTTTTTACATCTATAAAAGTGATAAAATTATTAAAAAATAAGTGTTATATTGACAATGTTAATATAAAAAAATACTTCTACTCGTTCAAATCAAAATCCCTACGCTCATATTAAAAGTACTACTATAATGAGTATCTCCATAAATTTTTAGCCCAATCCATCCATGCGTAGACTTGGAATCTTACGGACAGTGCTTAAAGTCTTCGAAAACAGTCTGGTTTGCCATGGAGGCATAGAAGGTCCAACGAAGGTAAAAAATATACAAATTGGTAGGTTTTTATGTATATTTTCAGGAAAAAAAACCCTTATTAAAATAAATATCAAAATAAAAATTCTTAATTTTTTTGTTTCAGATTTTAAAGGTCGTGTGCTCCCTTAAAAACTAATATTATCGAGGTTCTCGAAATCTATCTGGTCCATGTCTAATATACTTGGCGATGGTTCTTTCGCGATTTCTTCTTCTGTTAGACGTATGCTACCGAGGCTGATTAAATCCCGTAATTCTTCCGTTTGTTCTTCTTGTGGCCGTTTTTGAGATTTGTGGTCTGTAGTTTTCGGTGATGGTAGATTTGATCGTGGATTTGATTGATCTTTGTTTCCTTGTTCATTTTGTTTTTTTTTTCTTCGTTGCTCTTGATTGAGTTGTGGTAAAAAACCCTGTAGTTACAGCTTTCCAGGTGTTGGTTCCATTCGGTCCTTCGAATGTATCTCCCACCGAAAAAATGTAGGTTGTAGTTGCACTCTGTTATCTGTTGGACGGATTCTTCATGTCGCAACCAACTCCCGCATAGGTGGTGTACCTTGTATATTTTGTCCATTTGTTTCTTGCATATCCTATGGTGGTCCAGTTTATTTCTTGTATCTACAGCCATGCCAGCCATGGTTTATGGTTTTCTCTGTGTTTACTCATAGTCTTGCTAAATTGTCTCACTGTTGCCCATCTTAGACAGTATTCTCTTGGACAGTTGTCCATGGCAGCGGCAGCATCTTTTTCGTTAAAATACTGCACATAGCCCATCTACCTCAGGAATCGATGGTTGTGTTCCTGTCCTTTCATCACGATCCGCACGATGTGGTCCAAGGGTCCGAACTTCATGAAATCCTCTTCATATATTTCTTGCGGCTTTCCTATGGGTATTAGGACACATAATCTCTTCCTTTCCGTGTCATCTAAACGTCCGGTTATTAAAGCTGGCATCATTACTGGTTCTGCACTGGGTCTTTCTTTATCCGTGTGGTCCTTTTTGTGTGGTTTGTTCGTTGGTCGATTCGTTGATTGTTTTTTGCACGTGTTTTAGGAGCTCCATGGCTCTTTCAGCATGAATATAAATCTGGTATTCTATTTTTAGCATGTGGTCATTTGGTCCTTGGCTTTCTGTGGTAATTGTGCATGGTCCGATGACTTTAAATAATTGTATTGCTGCCTCAAAACTCCCTTAGAAATGTACATGGACTCGGTTTGGCTCTGGTCTATTCAGTTGGTGTAGTGTTATTTCACTCAAAGGGTCTGCACTTAGCGGATGTAGAGAAATAGGTCCTTGTTCTTCCAACGAAGTGTCCGTATCATCGGTTGTGGTATCGTCGCTCGCTGATGAGCTGTCTGATTGTTTGTCCTGGCTTTCTTGATAATTATGTTTTAGTATAATTCCGTTGGCGCTATCTTGGTCCATGTACTCTATTGTTAGTACTCCTGTTTTTTTGTTTGGTCCTTCTCGTCAAACGTTTAAATGAATCTTTTTGCTGGTCCCGAATGCTTTGACGTATGCCGTAATGTGTTCCACGGCGTTGGATGGTTGATACTCAACGATCACTACCTTGACTTGGCCCATTGATGATTTGACAGAGGTGATTCTGTACTTTTGGTCCATTCTGAAAGGAGGTAAGGTATGTTCGTTAGTTGGGTCCATTATGGTATGGAGCATGTTTAATAAAGTAGGTATAGAATTGAATGAAATGGAAAAGAGTAGAAAGTAGAAAAGAAAATTAGGTCCTTTTGGTACACGAGCTTGTTGTACATTGGTATTTTCGATTTCACGGGTCGCATGTTATTGTGTTTTATTTGGGTCATATTTTATATTGCACGTGTAAGTGGTGTGATTGTTTTATTGATCCTATTTGGGTTCAATCTACATTCATGTTAGGGTCTTTTTTTCATCATTTTTTTTTATAGTTTTATGGTGTCGCATATTTTGCTGCGGAGTGTTGGTTATCTTGGTCCATGCCTTCTTCGGAAGTTGTATGTCCTATTTTGGTTCTCTTGGTGCTTTCATCTAATGGTTCTTTTAGGTCTGGGTCCGTCGTGTCGTGGGTTCATGGTTATTAGGTTATTGTGATTTTAGGTCCTCGGGTACTCTAAAGTTCTTTGGATACTTTTGAGTCGTTGCACTCTTTTTGTTATTGATGTCGTAGGTAAACCATTGAGTTTGGTTGCTTTCCTGGCTTCTTCTTCAGTTTTAAACCTGATTGTTATTTTGTTGATGGTTGGGTCCATGCTGTTGTGCTTGACTTCCACCGTGGTTGGCGTTCCTACTTTTTCAAAGGTAGCAATGATGTCCGATAGTAGGATGCTTTTGTCAAAAAACAGGGTGACAGCAATGGGTCTTGGGTTCATGATTTTGCTTTGGTCCGTCCTAAAAATGATTTTGATGTGTTGATTGTTACGTATTGTAGTATTTTGGTTAAATGTGTTGTTTCTATGTACATGGTGTATAGTTATACGGTGAAAGGGGATTTGAAACCGTGTATTATAGTTCGAGTTCTTGTTCATCTGATTTCATCCTTCTAGATGCTAGGAATGATATTGTTCGTTTCGGTGCTTTGGATTTGGTGGATGCGTTATTGATTAGATTACTTGTGTTAGGTTCTATTATTATGGCTCCGGGATGTGGTTGAGGTTGTATGGTAGTGTGTAAGGGTAATGAGTATTCGTGCTGCCTCTTTTTGAAACATAAGACCCCCGCGTTGTTTTTGATGCATATGATAATTGTTGTTATTATGAGGATAAACGCGACTTGAAGTGTTAGTCCCCCGTACATGAGGGTATTAGTACGATTAGTCTCTCTTTTGTGTTCTGCTATTTTGTCCATTTGATCCACTATATGGTGTAATGATAGCCCTTTGTATTTCCAGAATGTTACTTCTTCTGATCTGGTGTTTATGGAGAAATTAAAACTTCCTTCTGTTTCTTTTAGTTTTGGGTAGATTTGATTTATTTCTAAGTTTATTTCAGGTTTGTAAATGTACTGTTGCTTCGTTCTCTTGTTTTCCTCATTGATTAATGCTACTTCTTTGGTTCTTCCTACACAGCCTGTAGCCAGTCTTACAATTCCCAGGCCGTTTATTTTTACTGTTTGGTCCGCTTCGCCCGAACATGTTATTCTTAGTTCTTCTTTTACCGTCGAGTACAGCCATGATCCATCTACACTTAAATAGTTCCATTGGGCTGCAGGGTCGTATTTGTACCGTACATCACATGTTTTTAGGCCTTTAATGCTTGGGTTTAACGGCATGGTGACTTCACAATCTTCTGGCGTTGATACCTCTCTGAGAGGTCCTCCTGATGGACATATATATGCGTAGTTGGTCCTAATGCATGCATTCAGAGTATCATGGTAAAGTTTAAAAAATTGCTTTTCATCAGCACTTAATGCTAAATATTCTTTTAATGGTTGTATATATGCCAGACCAGCTGATTTATTATTGTGTCTTTGTGGTACAGTAAGCGGGTGCAATTTGTATAAGTGTTACGGCATCCTTCGTACTAAAGGTAGATGTAATATCGCAATTATCCTTCCATCATGGTGTATTGCGTCAACTTTTTAAATTTTGACGATTTCTTTAGCTCATATGTGCTCTGAGGGAATTGGGAAGTCTAGGTCCGCTGTGTTTCTTCTTATATCCGAGGTTATTTGATGGCTGATATCCGTTTTCAGTAATTCTGGGTGTATCTTGCCTTCTTTCAACAATCTTAGAATAGCCAAAAGCTTTTCGTTACTGCTGATCACGTGGTTTAGATTAAATTCTACGCTCCTGAGGTAGCTAGCTAGTTCCAAAATATATCTTAATACTTCACCTTCCTTTAATAGAATAGTCATTTTCTCTGTAAATACTTTTTCTATGTTTTTTAGCACGCGTTGATGCGATCTAGTAATGTTGTAGAGCTCTTCAAAACCGGCTGATATGATGTAAGTTTTTTGGTCCATTAATTGAATCATTTTGTTCTGGTCCTGGTAGAGGTTATCTATGTTGTGATTGATGTTGTCTACGTCATCTTGTGTTACAATTCCAAATAGACTTTTGCTAATGCTACAAATTGCTCCTAGGGGTGTCTCTGTTTTGGTCCTGATGCTACGCCGAATTCTTGTTCCTGCATATTCACTGTGTCCGAGATTTTGTATGGTATCATTTATTTGTGTCTGTAAGTGGGTCAGTATTTGGTGTTTCAATTCAATGAAATCCATCCCCAATGCTAGTTTGCACTTGTGTTCAGGCAACTTTATAATGCATTTGGAGTACGCTTGGTTGAATAATTCAAGGAGTCCATGGGCTTGTAGAAATTCATTATCATTTATGTAAATGACAATTTGCCAATCAGCTCTTTTTATTCTAGTTGTTTGCATTCGCTCATAGTAGATGCCAGGATTTGACTCTACTTTTTCTAAATCATAGTTACTGCAGCAAGACGCTACAGTGGCGAGGGTTAATATCATGAATCTTAAGTCCATTGTGATGATGCCTGTAATTTAAATAAAGTTGTGAATCTGTCAAGTTATTTATTTTCATCTGGAGGTACTGCTTCTTTTAGTTTGTTTATGTTTTCTTATTCGCTTGCCATTAGGCAATTCTAGAATTACATTGTTCCTGCCTAGAATTTCTACTATTTTTAAAGGTTTGTTGTAAAAGTTATCTCCCTTTGAGGTCCTGATTTCTTTTAAAATTCGCGCATAGCCTCCCACCCTTGCCTCGAATCTCCTGATTTTTTTATCATATCGTTGTTTGGATTTCTGTTTGGTCTTTATTTGATTTTGACCTGCCATGATTTTCATTTGGTTTAAACGTAGGATTAGGTCGCGTAAGTAAATGTTGTAGGTTCGTAAACTTTCGTCGGAGGGTATGTGTATTGAAAAAAGGGCTATGCGGCCGTACACTAATTCAAACGGGGTAAAATTGGTCGAGCTGTGTACACTTGTGTTATATGAAAATGTGGCAAAAGGGGCTAAGTTATTCCAATCATCAAATTTTTCTGAGTAGGTTCTGATGAAATCTATTAAAGGTGCATGACTCGGCTCAAGGGAGCCATTGGTTTGGGGCCTGTATCCTGAAGTTATTAGATGAACAATTTTAAATAGCCTTAGCATGGTTCCTACGATTTCTAACAAGAAACTAGCTCCTCGGTCTGAAAGTATTGCTCTCGGTGCACCAAATTTGCAGATTAGGTGTTTCGCTAGTGCATCTGCTATTGTGGTGGCTTTGAGGTTTTTAATTGGTATTGCGATTAGATATTTGGTCAGGTTACATTGTATGGTGAGTAGATGACAATTTCGAATTGGTGTCATTCTTAGTTTTCCTACTGCATCTATTGATACCTTATCAAAGGCTTCTATGGGCGAATCTGTTATGATCATTGGCTCTCGAGTCTTGAAACGGTCTATTTTTATTTATTGATAGCTGGGACATCTCCGTATGTAGTCCAGTACATCGTTTCTCATCTTTGGCCAGTAGTATCTCTCTCTGGTCTTTTGATAAGTTTGATTCACCCTTTATGCCCGCCTGTCAGACTGTCATGCAGTGCCGTGATGATGGCTGTGCGGTACTTTTTGTCTGGTAATTGCACTTTTCCGTAGCAGATTGTTATTTTTATTCGAGTGTTTTCAAAATACTTTGTGACTAATTCTGTTAACAATCCTGGCTCAAACTGATCTGGCATCTCTCCTCTCCGAGATATTCTGAAACTGGTTATGTTTTAAGAGACTTTCTTTCAACTGTGATAATGCAATGTTTAGGTTACCTATATTTGTGAGTTCAATGTATCTGTCATTCATTACTAAAGAAAAAATACTGACTTTTGTACGGGGTCATTAGGATTTGCCCCACTTTTGGTTTTTTGTTTTTCATATTTTGTAGGTTGATGGCTCCTATTTCCACTAAAAGTCTTGTTATTGAGCTAGTGTTATGACAGTCTTTGGATATGAAATGCACCAAATTATCTCTTTTGTATGTGAGGCATTGGCGCACGGTTGTGACATTATTCCGTAACCCTAGCGAACTGGTGGTGCTTGTACTCGTTGTGTCATCTCTCATAGTAGTTTTGTTCTTTTCCTTCGGATCTTGATACTGGTTCATAGGTCTATTTGGTGGTGTTTCGGGCAAGAATATTGGTACTGGTATGTCCGGTGGTTTTGAATAATCGATAACTATTGGCGTGTTTTCTTCTTCCCCTATTTCCCTTAACTTTGGCATTCTTATTTCTCTTCTGGTTTTTCTGTTGATTCCTGGCGTACTTCTGCCAATGTGTTCCCTTTGCGTTACTGTTGGTGTTTCAGACATTGCCCTTCGAGGTTGAGGATTATCTTGCTCATCTTAAGTTCTGCATTCTCACTTCTTGCTAAGCTTTCATCATCTGCTGAATCCCCGCTAGTGCCATATATCTCTCCCCGCTGCGACGCAAGGGATGTATGTGTTTGGCTTAATAATTTCGCGACTCTCTGGGCTACCATCTCGTCCATGTTGTCAGTCCCATAATTTGGGTCTAGTGTATGTAGATGATACCGCATTTCGTCCTCTACTTCATCTCCATCAGAGAAATGGGATGGAATGAGTATTGGTTCTGATGTCACTTCCTGAGTTTTTTCTCTATGAATTCTTAGACTTTCTTCTAATCTCCTCTTTGATTCCTCTAACTTTTGTCTACTCAGAGTGGTTTTTATTGACAGATTTTTCACGGATTCATCTTCCGAGCTTGATTCTGTGTCTGTAGCATGCATCGGTATTACTCTGATCTCAATATTGGTTTTATTATTTGAGTTACTGGCTAATGATTCAATGTCACTGATCATTTCGTCACTGGATAATTCACCCTGGTACTGCTCCGTCTCGTCTTGCCTTAAACCACTGTATCTGGGATCTGGTATCGGCGGTTTTTCTGACTTGGTTTCGCTGTCGTCTATTCCTGTGGAGGACATCATCGATCGCCTCGAGGGTGAAAAGTGAGGTATCATGGACGAGTCTGAGTCTAGATATGCTTGCTTTTCGGCGATTTTTGACTGTACTTCTTTTTGGTTTAGATTTTGGTCGTCTTCGCTGTCACTGTTGTTCTTTATGCTAAAGTTTTCAGTATTTTTCTTGGCCGTGAATTTGGGTATTGCTCCCTGCCTTATATAGTCATCAATCGGGCTGGATACTGCATTCTTGGCTCGAGTTCTCTATGCTATCACGCTGTGTTCTAGAGGAGAGGCAGTTTTCTTGGTTTTTGACCCCTTTGGTCTCCCTAGTTTTTTTGGTTTGTTCTCCCGTTGAGTGTACTCTTGGTCAAAAACTTATTGGTATTCTTTCTTTTGATGTAAAAGCTACACTTCTGGCTTTGTATTGATTTTCTTTTTCCTTCATTTGTTCCTGCACCATGACCCTTAATATCGGTATTTGTTTGTTTATTTCTTCCTCTGAGGGTAGCTGTTCAGGTGGGTTTCTCGATAGCGGATCTGCGTTTTTGTTGAGTTTACCTGGCTTGAACCTGAATGTGTACTCATATCCCGAAATTTTGAACATCCATCTCATTAGTCGCTGTCCTGGATCTTTCCTGTTGTGCATCCAGTTTAAAGGTTCGTGGTCAGCTACTAGGATAAATTTTCGACACAATAGGTATGGTCTGAATTGGTGTAAGGCATATTACTACTGCCAAACACTCTTTCTCTGTGGTGCTGTAGTTTGTCTCTGCTTTATTCAGTAATCTGGATAAATATTGGACTGGGTGGTCAAAATTGTCTATTTGTTGACTGAGTACGGCTCCAATCGCAAAATTTGAAGCATCGGTGGTTAAGGTGAATACTTTTCCAAAATCGGGGAATTGCAGAATGGGTGCTTCACATAGGGGTTTCTTGAGTGCTTCGAAACTTTGTTCATGTTCATCTTGCCATTCGAATTCTTTCTCTTTCTTTAGTAGTTCACTTAAGGGTTTCGCTACTTACAGGAATGGTATGGGGTTCATCACATCACCACTAATCATGAGTGCATTATTATAATATGAGATAACGGCTTCTTCTTGCTTGAAAAAGTTACTCTCTAGCATGCCACTACATGCTATCGGGAAATCATCTGGTACTTGAAATCTGTATGGTTTTCCTCTTATGTTCATGTCCACTAACCCTAAGGTTTCCATAGTGTCTGAGGTAATTCCTTCTAACAGGCACGTTTGGTCACTATCTACCTCTGTATATGGGTCCAGGGCATCAATTTTTATTAGATTGACTGTTGCTCCATTGTCCAGCATGAATGTTAGCCATGGTTTTCTTCCCCCCGGTACTTTTAGTCTGATGGCTGTTGGTACATCATTTTCTTCATCTTCATTTCCATCTCTATGTCTCGTGCAAGGCGCAATCCTGTAGATCTTTCATGGCTCTTCGATATCGTCATCACCTTGTTCACTTGCTCTGTGTTGCGGTTTTGGTGCTGTACCTTTCTGTTGTGCCATGCAGGTTGGTTGGTTCTGCTCGGTTCTTGATGCTGATCCTCTCTGAGTCTCCGGATTTGGTTTTCTCTTTGGTTGTACTGGTTGACATGGTTGTAATTTTGGCCTTGCCCTTGGTACTATTGGGTCATTCTGGGCATGTCTTGATTTTGGTATAGATTCGTAGTCTGGCCCGTCATTCTCTGTTCCTGGCGAGCCCCATTGGAGTTTAAATTTCCCTCATTATTTGGGGAGAAGTTGTAGCGCTCCTGGCTGTTGTAATTCTCGTTGTCTTCATAATAGTTGTTTGTGAAATCACGCTTGTCCGGTTGTTTGGGCTGATGATTTTGATACTTTCCATTGTGGTGATTAAATAGCCTTGGTTGGTATTCATTTCTGGGTCATTGATTGTTGAATCTAGGCGCCTGATCATTATTTCTATGCAGATATCCTTGATCGAAACTGGCTCCAGGTCCATATTGCGGTCGATGCTCGTACTGATCCCTGTTGTGTCCATAATAACCGCTATTCTCATTTTGATTTCGTGATTCATAGGGTTTCCTAGGTTCGTAGTGAGTTGAATCTGGTCCCCTGTCCATATATCCAACATAGAGTGGTTCTTGAGTGTCATTGTCTACATAATTGTCATACTGTGGTCCGCATTGTTCATAAAGCTCCTCGGTTTCTCGAGGTTCATGGTCCATGTATCCAACGTACATTGACTCTCTAGGTTTTTCATAGTTATTGTAGTTGTCCCTGAACCTAGGTTGACTGTCATGATTGTAAATTCACCTGTATTCCTGGTACCCCTGAGTTCTGTAAGTCCGTTGGTTACTATTGTGCCTCACGTCTGGGATAATTCTGGCTTCCATTCTTGTTTCCAGTCTGATAGCTTCCTCGTATGCCTCCTCTAAATTCCTCGGGTGAGTCAGATCCACTCTTTCACGGAGATTTCCTGGTAAACCTCTTATGAAAATATCTACCGTTATAGAGTTTAACGGTATGATCATCTGATCATCGTAATCTTCTCCTTTTTCTTCTTTTAAGGCGCTCCTGGCACTGCCTAAAAGCATATTTATTTCGTCATAAAAATCTCCGACGGGGTCTCCTTGTTTCATGCGAGCATTGTGTATTATGCTATCATAGTAGCTGAAATTCTTTCCTGGTCCAAATCTGTATTTCAGGTGCTTCACCAGATCATCGACTGTGGTTATGGTTTTATTTCTCAGACTTCTTTTTGCAGCGCCTGTTAATCTTTGAATGACATTCTTTGAGAATTGTTCTTTCACCGAGACAGGTATATTTGAGGCTGCATGCCTGAGATCTTCGATGTAATCCTTGACTGGTATGTTATTTCCATCAAATATCGGAATACCATTGGTGGAGTTGAGCAGCGCGAAACTATTGATCATGGTGGCCACCGATCCCGCTGAACCATTGGCCATTGTGGTATTTGGGCCGCTTCCAATGCCAGCTCCCTCATCTTGAGTGTCAGGCATCTTTGCAAGATTACGATTGGTAATAAGTCCTTAGCACTATTTAACTACACTGATATTCCTCGGCAATTAGGGCTGGATTAGATTATGATTATACTATTAGATGTCACTTGGATGAATTTTGAAAATATGTACTTTTCCTTCGTTAATAAAAAAAAAGGAAAAGGTAGTCTTATTTTTGTTTTTCTATAGGTCCAAATACTCGAAAAGTATTGGCTCAAGTTCCCGAATGAGCCCTTGAAGCCACTCTGAAACCTCTTCAAGATCAGTATCTTCTTGTTACGCGGTCGCGGTTTCCGTTCTCAAATTGGCTTTATATAAATTGCTTATGTCAGTCATGCATCAAATACCTTTTAAATAGGTCAAGTATGGGCTTCAAATAAAATAGTTTAGAGATATTATGGATGATGACCACAAGTTCAAATCCTATGTTATGCTGGCAATAGGGTTTCTATAAGTGTTCAAGTCCTTGACGTGGTATTGTGCCTGTGCTCTGAGCACGAGTTAAAAATGATTATCGTTGATGTTTGGTGTTCGAAACTTCCGTTCGAATCCTTGCGCTAACTTACTATAATAATAATAAATTTTATTGAACCAAAATTTCGATGTTAGAGATTAGTATGTTTATCAATTAATTATTGTAAATTTATTTTGTAAAAAAAATTATGTTTTTAGCCAAAAAGAAAAAATAAGAATTTTAACGTATATTATGTAAATTTATTTAATAAAAGAGCGAAATTGATTTGTATTAGAAATATTATGTGCCTAAAAAGAAAAGAACAAAAATTAAATTTTAATGGTAATTAAAATTTGAATTTCCCGCGTATTTATAGAATTGAAACTCAAAAATTATGAAACAAAATATAATTTTGTTTTACAAAAGTTTAAACAAAACGTGATTAATTTTGTCAAATTAATACTTAATTTTGTAAAAATTCAAATATATATGAAAGAATGTTGTCAAATTTTAAATTAGCCGCGCGAGATATAAAACCAACATTTTTATCAGCGTTGATGATTTCCTTATCAAAAAGAAGTGAACAAAAATTTAAAAATTTGTTATAAAAATAAAAAAGTATTATTCAGGAAGTTTTGCAAAAATAATTTTTAAAAAAATGATTTATTAAAAATTTATAGCAAAAATTGTTTATTTAATAATTATTATTGTTTTTATTATTAATGAGATTTTATTAATGAGTTAAATCAACCTAAACCTCGAAATTACTGAAAACCCATTTGAAACGCGCGCGCCCTGAAAATGGCGCCCGCCCGACAATGGAGCCGCTGCTGTACTCCTTGCGCTGCGAGTCTAGCTATACTCCGCGCTAGAGTCAGTTCCGCGCGCCTAGTGCTGAGCGCGAGAAAGTCCCTAGGCCCTCGTCACTATAGCCATGTTCATCTGCAGCATGCAGTCTGCTGCAGCGTGTTGAGTTCGAGGATAACTCAACTAAAAAACATTATAACTCAATTAAAAAAACAATATAACTGTTGTTGTTTGCTGCTAAGTGTAGTTTATACGTGTTTAGCTATTGAATACCCGAAAGCGTATTATTGTTCTGTACAAAGGGAGCTGCTTGGAGCCCATGATTTTGCTTGTTAACCTGTCAGATGAGTGTTCATTATGTTTTTACCATAACGATTTACAACATTTCCAGGCAAAGACTTTCGCTTTGAGAACAATTATTGTTGTTTTTAGCTATGCTGGCGGTCTTTACTGAAAGAAGATTGAACTGTTGGTGTGCCAAGTTTTCTACGGTTCAAACCAGAAAATACATGAAGCGACTAAAATCGGGGTTCAAATGAGGTAAGGTATTATAATTGTAAAGAATAATTCTCATAAAAAAGAAAAATTGAAATGTTTAAAAAAAAACGGAGCTGTGTGTGCTCATTGATCTATATGTTTTTCAGATAACAAGGCTTGACTCATGTACTCATCACCTGGGGTATGCCATCTGCGAGCCAGCACTTTGTCTTTCGACCAAGGATATTTGCCCTGTCCCTCGCTACGCTTGCTGCTGGGACACTGGCTACTCAAATAAACACAACAGCCTGTGCAAGCTGCTTGTTATTATTGGTAAGTGTAATGTGTACTTACGCACAGTATTCTGTCTTTCTTTTCAACAACATCCAAGGTAGAATATTTTTTTTTATGTTCTGTCAATTTTCCCTATTTTTGCTGGATTCATAAAGAAAAATGTATTATTTTTCTATGTTCACAGCAATTAGAGGCCCTATACACCTACTCTCTGAGATGCGCCCCCCTTCGAATCAACTTTTGGACCTTTGCTAGCAAGAGGCGAGGCTTCCACAACAAGGCTTTTGGTGTTAACGACACCCCTTTTCTTTAAGCAATGACTAACTTATCCTTGAAGGTAACAACACTACTTAAAAATTGTGTACTTATATGTATTATTGCTAATTTAATTTGAAAATTATGAATTTTCTTGAATGCTTTAAAATAAAGTGTGTGTGTGTGTGTAGATGTTCAGTGTAAAAGACGTATGTGAAACAGACAATGTGCTATTTTTCTTGTGACTATATTACCAAAATTTAAGTTACCCGTGTGTCAAATCCTCAACCGAATAAGTAATAAAAGAAAATTAAAGTGCTAAAAAAAACAAATAAAATAGTATTGTAAAATTAAAACCAACTTATACTGCCGTCTTCTTGTGTAAACTAACTGTGTGTGAAATTTTTAATATACTGACCAATTTCCAATATCTATATGCATGTGTATATAACAAATTTACACAAATAATTTTGTATCGTGCGTATAATTTGTGCAAGTCTGTAAATGTTATATTTAAAATTACTTAAACGAACCAACCAAGAACGAAAAATTTATTTGAAGTATAAAGTATCAACGCGTTTCGTTTTATTAATATTAATAATGAAATCGATTTATTATTTATCTAAAAAAAAAGATTTGGGAATGCAGCCACGTCACTGCATTTGAGATTTATATATATATACGATTAATATAGAAACATATAATAAATAATATAAAATATAAAAAAATATTGATAGAGGCGCCGGATAGATTTGTCCAGGATAAACTTTTGTTTCCCTCCTTATTGTTCTGTAAAGAGAGCAATATATATATATATATATATATATATATATATTGCTCTCTTTACAGAACAATAAGGAGGGAAACAAAAGTTTATCCTGGACAAATCTATCCGGCGCCTCTATCAATTCTTGTTAAGAAACGTATTGTTTCTTAACGGAATAATTTTATTAAAGCCGGGGGCGGGAAGAGAAAGGTCTGATCCAGCCATCCTATACAGGCCCGAGCCTTTCATGCACGTGGGGCGATTAAACCTTTTGTTTTTTCTTATTATTGCTATTGAATCAATTCTTCGGGGAATTAAATAAAAAAGAAAATATTTCTTACCTTACTTGTTTTCACGTTTTTCTTAATATATTTTATTTATGCTTATTAAACTTGGTTGCTTTTTGCATTACAAAAATCTGTATTGATCTGTATATCTCAAGGCCTCTCCTCTCCTCCGTGATGTCACGACGATTGTTGCCTAATATCGCTCCTACAGTTTCTTATGGCTTAGTAACTGCAGTAGATCTACGGGACAGCGCACGCGTGCCGATCATGCGTTAAGGGGAGGTAGAGCTTGAAATGCTCAGTCGGATGACACAAGGTATTATTGTGACCTGGACTGATACATTGAAATTAAGTGCCGAAAATTGTGTGTGTAGGAGTTCAGTTTTTACGAACTCAATTAGTTAATTTAATTAATTAAACACACCATTTTCGTCACTTAATAAACTGTAACTTGTTTGTCAAAAGTACGTTTTTGAAATTGCATTTCTGGGGTTATACTTCATACTAAATGCTCAAGACTAAAAATTTTTTATAACCTAATTATTATCAGGAAGTAAACTTAAATAGTGTAAAATTTTGAAGTGGTTCAAAATCATCCCGCTCTGCAGTATTACTAATAGCCTATAGTTGCAGATGCTGTTTAAGGGGGTTCCTATCGAAGACACCAGCTTGAGCGCAACGCACACCAAGTACATCACCGTCACGCCCCAGGAAATCCAGCTAGCCAGACGTATCTAATTACATAATTGGGCCTTTTCAGGGTAACATATTAATTGAAGTAATTGAAAGACCATTATTTTATATAATTTTAAATTAATAAAGAATCGTTTCTCTCATGAATCTAAATCTAAATGTTAAATACCATAATGCTTACTGTTATTTAATGCAATTTTATACTGTTTTTAAATTAGATTATAATGTATATATAAGTCTAATATAATACAAAGAAGCATAACTTTAACTAATTTTAACATATTAATGGAGTCCGAAAGTCAATTAAGATTTTAAATTTCCTGCATTGATTTTTGACAAAGAATTTTTTGCATATGAGTATTTATCATCTAACACGTACATTTTTCTAGTCATTTAATTGTTTTAAAAACTTTAGATAAACCCTGTAAGTATTGTTTATATTGCATGAAATTTAATAGTAAAGTATATATTTTAAATAAATACTGGCATGTATAGGTTACATTGCATATTGTAGAAGATATAGACCATTTTCTAGGTAAAACGCGAGAAAATCTTGTTAAATGTAATTCCCCTGGCATTTTATATTGGGTCATTTTTTAACTTTTAAAAAAGATTTCGTTAATTTTCTGTACAAAGTTTTTAAAGCATACTTCTCTGTATCAATTACCTGAATTATTACAAAAAGTTATACTATTCTTTTAAAACTATCAGATGCCAGGAGAATTACACATAAAGAAACCGTATTTTTCCGTGAAGAAAGTGGTATAGTTTATAACGAATACGTAGATTCGTTCGAATACGCGACATGTTCGCGGCGGGATTGTGAATCAATTGCGCGTGTACCTCACCATCGGCGAAAATATCAAAAGCACCGTGGGATGGGGGCTACCGCGCGTGAGGTAGCGCGAGGACCAGTGTTCGCACACCGAAAGCGAGGTTTGAGAACTCTACCGCGTGAGCCTTATGGGGTTTTGCGTACGACCGCGTGCGTGTGCTGTGTGAAACGAGAGAGAGAGAGAGAGAGAGAGAGAGAGAGAGAGAGAGAGACAGAGAGAGAGATTGATTGTTTTTTATAACAAATTTATTCATGCCAAGGTTATCATAACCGTATGGCAAACAAACAATATAATACATTTTAATGATTGTAACATGTATAAAAATATATATAGTAAATAGCTATTATTACAAATTAATACTAATAACAAAAATAGCCTCTCAGTTAATATATTCGCAATGTATAACGCATGAGTATAAAACTAATATTAACAATTATAATTAATTAGATTAAATTCTATTCACACATATGGGTGTTCTAATCCTATAAGACATTCATATAATGCCATTTTAAACGATTCAACAGTCTTTTTAAGTCTGATAGCGATAGGCAGAGTATCCCATAGTTCCATAGCTTGAATAGAAAATGTGCATCTATAAGTTCTCGTTGTAGCTAGGGGGATTACAAAATTTGAAGATTTCAGTCTTTCAGAACGACGTGTGTCATCTTTGATTTCCGGAAAAAACTGACGAAGATATTCCGGTCTCGACACCGTTAATATTTTATAAGTAGTGACTCCTAAAAAATATTTTCGACGCTCAGCGAGGGATAGCCAATTTAGCTGCTTATAATACGGTTTCAATGTCGCATCGCGTCTTAGACTAAATATAAATCGTATGACAATGTTGCACAGTCGCTGGAGTTTAACAGCAAGATATTGCGAAAGATCACTAAATACTAGACAAGCATAGTCAAAGTAAGGAAATATTAGTGCATTGACTAGTTGTGTTTTAATCTGAGTTGATAAACATCTACCTCTAAATCTTAGTCGATAAATAACATTGTGAACCCTAGAGCAAATTTGAGATATATGGGCATTCCACGACAGGTCTTCACAAAGAATAACACCCAAATTTTTCATTGTGCTTACGAGTGGTATGATTGAACCATCGACTTGGGATCGACCTGTTAAATACGAGTGAAACCAGCTAATAGCTTCATCAGAGAAGTTAAGTTCTCTAAGCTTCTTCAAAAGTAACTCGTGATTTATGGAGTCAAAGGCCCTTTTTAGATCGAAAAGTAGCAGAACTGTAACCAATCCCTTCTCGATCCCACGACGGATATCTTCGGTAAGTTTCAATAGTGCCGTAGAAAGAAGTGAATTTACTTCAAGATACTCAGTAAGCTGTTGCGTCATGAGAGAGTCAAATAATTTAGCAAAATGCGATAAATTAGCAACTGGTCTTGTATTTGCTGGGGAGCCAGGCGAAGGAACTTTACTAAGAGGAATTATGAGTGACTTTTCCCACTCTGTAGGATATGTACAAGATGAAATGGACATATTAAAAAGATCAGTAAAAAAGGGACTAATAATAGTAGCATTTCTTTGAAGTAAGAAAGAGAAAGTCAATCACAGATACGTCCTTTAGCTTTAGGAAGGCACGACAACATTGTTTGGTGAACTTGTATTCTGTCGACTGGTCTAAAAGAAAAACTAAGCTCGTTGTCCCATAACGGTATCACGAGTATTTCCCGAAGTTTTGTAATTGAACAAGGTGGGTGACAACATGTGACTGAGGAATAATAGCGATTAAGTTCATCGACAGTAAAAATATGCAAAGGTGATGATAACTGACTCGTCACTAGGCTCAATTTACTTAGTAGATTCCAACATTTCGATTTATCCGAAATGGATGCTAATGATCGAGTAATATAGGTATTTCTAGCTAAAGTAATCTCGTTTTTAAGCTGTTTGCGTAATGTTTTATACTACGAGAAGGGATGAGTTTTCCGTGCGTTTAGTCACTTTATATAGTCTATTTCGGTATTTACATTTATCTTTGACTTCTTTAGTTAACCACGGAGCAGCATTTTTATGAATATGACGGGTTGTAATTGGTGCATGTACATTTACTGTTTCAACGGCCTTAGATTTGAACTCATCTAACAGAATGTTTACATCATTATTATTACCGAATCTCTCACACATATCCTCCAAACAAGCACATATATCGTTGGAAAATAGAATTGAAGAAAATTTTCTAAAATCTCTCGACGTCACTGGAATGTTCTTATTAATAGGATTATCCAATTTATAATCGATTATTATGAAATCGTGGCAATTAATAAATGGTGCTTCAGATTTTTCGAACGAATGAACCTTGCTTGAAGAGTCAGTAAGTATAACATCGAGCCATGTATCCGAACTATCTTTATGATGTGTCGCACCAGATGGTATAAGAAATAAACAATTTTCAGAAATAAGATTATGCAAATGCAGCCCATAGAAATTGTTAGTTAACAAATCCGAATTCAAGTCCCTAGTTAGAATAACATTCGAGTAGAGATGTACATATTTTTGAAATGACTCAAAAAAGCTCGTTAGAACATTACCCTTAGGTCGACGATAAATTGAGGCAAAAAGAACATGCTTATTATTTTTTAAACTAATATCAACAAGTAGGTATTCGGTGTCATTCAAATTATTTATCTGTGGAGCACTAAGTATCTTGTATGAAATTCCATTCCGAATATAGCATGCGACTCCGCCAGCTTGAATATAAGGCTTATTTACAATAAAACCGAAAATACAACCCGGATGGAATGTACTACGGCATTCAGAACATTGACGATGTTTAAAAACAATTTTTCTTTTGCACTTTTTGCACTTATGCATGTGTAATATAGTTACAATTACCGTACTTTAGTAACAAAAATTTACGAAAATAAGTAGGCCTAGCTTATTGTAATGTGTGAATGTTCTTAAATTTTTCTAAGATATTTTTAATGCTTGGTTCTGTAAGTCGAAGCATGCAACACAAAACTATATAACAAACAGTATGATACAAATCGTAGAGCAATACAGATATGCGCGCGGTACTTCGCTGCTATTATCGCTTCTCACAAAATTATACGACGCTTATTAATTTATGGTAGACACGCAAATAATTTGTGTAGCTATACTATGGTAATACGCTCTAGTTATGTGAGTAATTATGTACCATAGGTGTTTAGCGAGTAAGTTTAGGCATTACGATTCATAAACCTTTAAAATCGATACGCAGTCTATCTCGCACTCACTGGGTTCCATGACAGCTGTGAGGCAGACAAGTCGGTTGTTCGCCGTCCGCAGATATGTGTGTGCTTCAAGTGTTTTGGTGTCAGCTCCTGTGATGTCAAGTCATGTCCAGGGCTGTGGAGAACGATGCGCTGCTACCGCGGTATATGCACGAATCAAGCCGCAATTCCACGTCTCAAGGCCCAATTCCAAGAAGGCGAAGGTCACCGACGCATGCGCACCAAGCAATACGTGGAAATGGAACCAAAGTCAAGTCAGAAAAATAACCTCAAAGCGTTGCAGCGGTTGTCAATTAATTGCAGATAAAAATGCAAGCCTTGCACGTCTGAGGTGAATTTTATGTGAGGCAGAAGCTTGGAATCTGGCGCGTACAAGTCAACTGAAATTAATATGCCCGGAAGGAATATGCGGCAGTAGGCAAATTTTTGAAGCGGAGCGATATCGGATGCGTTATGCTGTACTTACAGAGAGAGAGAGAGAGAGAGAGAGAGAGAGAGAGAGAGAGAGGGAGAGAGAGAGAGAGAGACAGAGAGAGACAGAGAGAGAAAGTGTGTATGTGTGTGTGACCGACGAGTGCCAGCTGAGGAGTGGCACCTTCACCGCCGACCAGCCAGGGTAGCCCTGGCCACACTACTAACTCCAGCCTCTACAGCCAACGCCAGCCTTTGCAGTCAGCGCCGAGAGTGCGGGAGAAAAAAAGAGATAGCGAGGGAGTAACCGCGAGCGAGCGACCCGTACGTAAGAAGTAACTGCGAATACTCGCGTACCATGGCGAGTACCCACGTGAGTACTACCACGTGGCGACACCTTTCGAAGTTTTCGCTCTCTCTCTTGTATTTCTAGAGTCCGCACCCTCTTATTTTGTATTCGGTTAATTTAATTGTTTGTAATATACGTGATATTCTCTTTTATACGCGTGTTATTACTTTTGCATGTTGCATACCCTCGCGAATCCTTATCCCCTCTTACCCGTAGTTGCGTTGAAATACTTCTGAAAAATTCGGACTTTGAACATTTGCACTTTGAGCGACATTTGTCTTACGAGACAAGACTCTTTGGCTTACTTCTTGATCCATCAACCGCCACAATTTAATAATTTTTTTCTAATTTTTAACATTTTTTTATTTCTATTAAAACAAGTACTTACGATATATTAAGGGCGCAGGCCTGGGTTAACCCGAGAAAAAGAGAATTTTAGTTTACGAGTCCAGAAAACTTGATATGTTAAAAAGCAATTATTCTAAAATTGTTTACATAATCAATACTTAATAATATCATGAATTTTATCGTTCTAGAACTTCAAAATCTTGATCCTTAAAGTCACAATAAATCACTATTTTCAATACCATATTTATTAAATGAAATTTGTTCTTCACGCAATTCTAGTCGACATGATAAACGAAAAATTTTTTTTTCAATGGTTATTTGACTCTTTTTGACCTGTATTACAAAATTAGCGGAGCACTTTTTTGTTGACATTTCTTTCATTATTCTCTGTCGTAGATCCAATCAATTTTTAAAAAATTATATTTTTTAAAAATATTTACGAAGAAATAAATGAGAAATATTTAACGAAAATGTGCTCACCCCTTTTTGTAATAGATATCAAATGGTGTCGAATAAGCATCGAAAAAAAAATATTCATTCATCGTTTCACCTAGAATTGTGTGAGGAACAAAGTTCCCTTAATAAATATGGTATTGAAAATAATGATTTATTGTGACGTGTTGGATTAAGATTTTGAGCTTTTACAGCGGTAAAATTTAAGATATTATTGTGTTTTCATAATAACAAAATTTTCAAAATGATGGCTTTTAAACATAGAAAGTTTTCTGGACTCGTAAAAAAGAGTCTTTTTTTTAATTTAACCCAGGCCTGCTCCCTTGAATAAACTTTAATATAATATCAATTTATAATTTTGGTTTCACCAGTAATGTCTACAAATTTTAGCGAAAAATACGAATTGGTTCGAGAGTTGTTTGTTAACCGCATTATTTAATTATTTCATAATTACACGGGCATAAATGTCCTTTTTACAAAAATATTACTACAATAATGTTTGCCAGTGGCTGAATAGTGCATATAATAATTATCTATAGAACTGTGTCTGGTACTGAGTGTTTGCTGAATAGTTACGCATAATAAGTGTATTAACTACGAATACAACAGTACAAAAATAAAAAAGTACAAAAGTAAATACCCTATTCATAAGTAAGGTTTAAGTGTTTGCATATTTCTTAAAACTATTTAAGTCGGTAAGAGCTCTAGTTTGAAGAGGAAGATAATTCCAATTCCCACTCATCCTGGAAATGCAACTACATACACTACAGTTAGATCAGTTGATGTCCACTTCTAGCAAATGAGGATTTCTGAGTGTCAACAGTCAAGGGAAAATCGTTGTCTAAGGACCACTTTTCAATTAATAATACGTCTTTTTGAACAGCTGAGGAATTACTTGGACATTTAATGACTTTAAATATTTTTATATCATCAGCGTAAAGTAACATGATAGTAAAGTTTAGATTCTGTTTAATATCGTTAATAAAGATTATGAATTGAAGGGGCCCCAGATGGGAGCCTTGTAGAACCCATGACGTTACTTTCAATGGGCAAGATCTATAACCTTTTACACGTACAGTCCGTGATCGATTAGTCAGTTAGGATTTTAGCCAAAGAAATAGATTCTCGTGTATACCCATATTCCAAACCTTACAAAATAGACAATTATGATTCACAGAGTCGTTGGCTTTCGAGAAGTCCATATATACCGAATCTACCTTATTACCTTGTTCGAATGTCTTCATAATGTAATTATTATAAACTAAATGATTTGCAATTGTAAACCTTCCGTTAATACAGACATGCTGCTCATTAATTATGTACCTGAATACAAGATCAGACAGTTTGGATGCAACAATTTTATCTAAAAGTTTGGGGATGCTACTCAAAACAGAAATCGGACGGTAATTAGTAACTAAAAGTTAATTGCCTTTTTTGAAAATAGGTTGCATAAATGAATTTCTCCAAGCAAGAAGAAATATGCCAGAAGAAAGTGATGAATTAAATAAATTGAGCGGAAGGTTACTAAGAGAAGGTAGACAACGTTTTAAAAAGTACCCCGTCTATTTTAGCAGGAGTAACACAGCACGGAGGATTGAAGAAGGTGGCTTAGAAAGCGGTACTAGCGATGCGCATTCCTCGCAAAGTTTTAATGAATCTCAAGGGGTATTTGCATGACTTTCTCGTCAAAGTGATTGATTAGATATAAGGTTATATAAATTTGACAAAGTTTAATAATGCAAAAGAACTAGAGCATAATATTCTAACCTATAAAGTAGTGATTTTAATTAAATTTGAATAAATGAAAATTAATTTTATTTCTTAAATCAATGTATATATCGCAACTTTAGAATCAATAAAATAATGTATTAATACATTCAAAGACTCAAAAAATATTTATTAATTTAAAAAATATTTACTATTTTCAAATAAATATTTTCTGAGTACGATTCAAGGAAACGTTTATTAAAATTTAAGAATTTTTTTTCGGTGTAAATGCATATATGGGAAAATCAGTGAAAATGCGTTAAATGGGGGAGGGGGGAAGGCTAAAATTGACTAAAATAACGTTACTTAATTTTTAAGCGACCTCTAATTGAAAATTAAATATCTTAAAATTTTCATTTACATAAATTCCCCATATAATTTGTAATGTTTAACTATGTACATTGACTTTGTATGAAAATAAAATTGTTCAATGATAATTTTTTTTAGATTTTATTTATATTCTCTTAAACTCGCTTATTTTACTTGCGAAAAGGTAATATATAGTGTGGCATGTAAAATGCCACAATGAAAAAAGTAAACAGAGAAGTAAGGTGAGGTTATATTGGGCTGGTAGGGTTAGTATTGGGGTAGATTATTAAATAAACAAACTCCGGACGGAATCACGCACGCACCAAACCGCCGAACGCACGCTATTTTAAATTGCTAAATTTTTCATTTAATTAATAAACCGTCGCGGGGCCGAGGCAGCAGCAGCAGCACAGCAGCAGCAACACAGCTATGTCCACAGGTGTTAGAAAAGGAGAAAAGATCGAGTAAGGCAGAATAGAGGGAGCTAGGGTATAAGGACGCCACGAGGAGCGGACTCGAGTCCTTCCGCCCTGCCCATTCCGTCCGGAGCCGTCACCGCAGACAGTCGTGTCACGCAATTTCATTACCTAGAAACTTAGCTATCCGCGTGGAAAAAGAAGGAGCGAGTCTGATTAGCACGAGGATTCTGTGTGAGATAGTCAGTAACGTGAGTACTGATTGGTCGGTAGTTATTTGCCCACAAAGCGCTCGACCTTCAGATTCAAGAAGTTTGTAATTTTGCCTCGAAAAATTACTTGGTGAGATCCTTCCGTACTTATTCTTTGTTTCAGTGCCGTCGAGATTTGGGGAGACTTGATGGAGAGTCGGAGCTACAATTGTGTGTGTTCGCCGCCGATTATTTTTCTGTTGTTTTAGGTCGAGAGTTCCCGAGTTCGAGACAAGTTTATTATTTACAGGTGGTATAAAATACCGGCAATGCGGTCGGCACTTGGTGCGTGCTAGTAACGGCGAGAGCGGCCATTGGACTGCCCACGTGCAACCATAGGCCTTTAGCGAAATAGTTAAAGGCGGGAAATAAGTAAAGTCGTGGTGAGGATAGAAATTTAAAGTATTAAAATTTGGGGTTTTATAATTATTATAGAAAATTAAAGTAGTAAATTTTGGGGTATTCTAATTATTATTTTTAAGAAGTTATAGGTTACAATTAAGAAAGCAAGTAGAGTTATGGCGGCATATGAAATGCTAACGGACCGACATTTAATTATTTATAGTTATTAGCGATAAATGCAATTTTATGTATAGATATTATTATCGAGAAATAAAGTCAGAAAGATTATATATATATATATATATATATATTATAGATTATTTACGTAGCTAGCACCTATATGAGCCATAACAATTTAATTTGTTAATAATTATTTATTTAAATAACTCGAAATTGGATCTCCGTGGGTTGCGCCGTTTGTCCAGGCGTCCGCTCAGCGAACCTCCTTTCGAGAACGGAGGAGTCTGCCAAAGGGTAATTGTCGAGTAATAAAAAGCAGTATTGACCGCATAATAAAATAATTAATGAGTTGTATGGACAGAATCCAGATCGGTTAAAAATACAACATCATAATAGTCTATTAAAAATTTATTCTTAATGTATTTAAATCGTGTTCTTTAAAATTTGTATTAAACAAAGGTATTTAATAATATTTTTATATACTGTTGCAGACTGTTTGTTCAATAATAAGGTTAGAGAATCCTAAAGTCTTCAAATGTATTAATTCATTATTTTAATGGTTCTAAAGTTGCGATATATACATTGATTTAAGAAATAAAATTAATTTTCATTTATTCAAATTTAATTAACATCACTACTTTATAGGTTAGAATATTATGCTCTAGTTCTTTTGCATTATTAAACTTTGTCAAATTTATATAACCTTATATCTAATCAATCACTTTGACGAGAAAGTCATGCAAATACCCCTTGAGATTCATTAAAACTTTGCAAGGAATGCGCATCGCTAGTACCAATTTCTATACCACCTTCTTCAATCCTCCGCGCTGTGTTACTCCTGCTAAAATAACCGGAGTAGCCTAACCAACGTGGCGGATCTTTTCTCTCCATGTAGATAAAAAATCTGGTCCATAATCTGGACCATCTTTGGAATCTCTTACAGCTAGTTCAATATCATTAATATCTATTTGCCTATAACATGCCAGACTAGTAACATTTGTTAGTAAATCACAGTTCATTGCACATGGTGTATGATATACGGATGCAAAGTAATCACCAAAAAGGTCAACTGCCTCTTGACAAGAAGGCGCTATTTTGTCTTTCCAAGATACATTAAGTGGAAGTCCCTCAGATTTATTTTTGTTTTTTATAAATGACCAGAAATATTTAATATTTGGGTGCAAAGACGATTCCACATTGGCAATGTATTCGGCATAGCTTGAGCTAGATAGTCTAATACAAGATTCTCTTATTCGTTTAAACTCAATAAAATCATTCAGTAGACCAGAAGATTTCCACTTAATGTGTAGTCTTTCTTTCTCGGCTATGTGCAAAGTACATAATGCCTTGTTGGAACATACTTCTCAAAGACACTGTAAACATTGTTATAAAAACTAGTTGCCTTATCCTCCATGTCCTCGGAAATTAAAGCGAATTCCAATCAATTTCCAACAAAGCATTATTGATTTTAGTATAATCAGCCCGCAAAATATCATATTGAGAACAAGGTTTATCTACAGTGTTTTCAAACATAAATTTAAAGCAGAATAGTGCAGGAATGTGATGCTCATCTGGCAGAATTAGATGATCCTGTAGGTCCATAAGTGTGTCGTTCATGGCAGAGCTGAAGAGAACATCCAAGTTATAGCCCTTCCTAGGATACAGAAGATATAATTGAGCTAGACCAGTACACGAGTAGGCTGAGCACACTAATGCATTAACTTCTCTTGATTCCGGAGTTACATATCCCAAATATTCTATGTGCAGTGGATCATTTATTTATTTAATACTGGTCATGTTTAAGTCGCCAAACATTGCAGTCTTGTGATCTGGATAATTCCTGGTTAAGTCATTCAATGAATCAGTATGATGTTTATAACAATCATAGGGTGACCTAGGAGGAGGTGACCTACGTATATTTCACCGATAAGGAGTTTGCTACCTCCAATATTTAACCTAAAAAATACTTGTTTCACTGGGTAATTAGTAAAACATTAGATTACCTTGATAGTTCTTTTTAACGGCGATTAAAACACCATCCCCTCTAGCACGGTCACTGGTATTTGTAGACCTGTCCTGTCTGTATATGGAATAATCAGTTAAACCTAGTTCACTATTTAAAAATGTGTTATCTATCCAAGTTTCAGTAAGAATGATGATGTTTGCAGGCTGGGCTTGAACGGAGAAATTTAATTTGAATGCTTTGGCCTTAAACTTCAAGCTATGAACATTTGGTAGTAGATTGTAGGTTTTCTAACAGATGTAATTGATCTTGGTTTTTTGAAGGGGTAGATGAAGCAGATAGAGTTGCATTCTTTGCATAAACTATTGAAGGGGTGTTGTTAAGATGCTGGTTTTGAGTTGATTAGAATGAATTTTGTTATGGTCCGATACCTCTTTGATCAAAGTCTTTTGGTAATCACGTTGCATGGCTGTTTTATTGGAAGAAATTTTGATCCCATTTGGTAGAAGAAGCCTATTCTTGATTAAGCGTATTACTTCATCAGGAGATTGAAGCTTGACGAGTATAGGTCTTTGTTAAAGTTCCCAATCTGCGAATCTTTATTTGCGTAGTGTCAACTTTGTAGATTTCCTTCAGTATGGATATACTAAACTTCAAGTCATCATCCTGCTGAGTAGGTGCAGAGTGCTGTGGTACTTTATTGTGCGATTTCTTGATACTTTTTATTTCAAATTCAATTGATTTGATTTACTCTTTTATAGTAGGTATCTCCTGAATTTCCCCTTTTAAGAACTCAATGTCGTTTTTGGCAGTATCAACTTCCGTTTTTAACGTATCAATAAGTGCACAAGGTTCATTATTCTGTCGCAACTCCTCCTTGATTTCACTTACTGCTTGCTGGACAACAGGAGACAGGCCACTTTCATCTGTGCACTGCTGACAACGGTATACCATAAGCGGTTTCTTGCGTAACTACAACACTTTTTCTTCGGAGGCTGTGATACTTGCACAGGAGGCAAAAGCATGAAACAAATGTCTACATATAATACACGGTACGATTACAGATGAACCATTGAAACTGCTGTGACAAGTGGCACATACAGATATGATGATAATACTTCTTCTCAACAGTCTTGTTATTGAGTTTTAAGATTAGGATGTACTGCAGACAATACACTCGGAACAAAAGAGTTGACAATAGATGAGATCGATATATCAAGTAATATAAGTATATTTGAAGACTTTACTGTTGTTCAGCAGGGGCCAGGAGTGACTAAGCAATAAAATGTTAGTCTGAGTAGATCAATCTAAGTTGAATTATTTCGATTGTAGCCTGATTGGATGGGTGGAGTTGTTTAGTATTTGTCAAGTACGCCATTATTTGGGCATTTACAATTTTTGCCAAAACATACAGACAGAGAGAGAGAGAGAGAGAGAGAGAGAGAGAGAGAGAGAGAGAGAGAGAGAGAGAGGAGAGAGAGATACTTTTTATTCATCAAGAGACGAAAATCTTACAATTGCATGTACATGTAGTTATAATAATTAAGATATCAGTCAATTTTATGTATTTGTTATCTTACATTAACGTTCACTTATTGCATTTCTTATTAAATAATATTATTCGCTGTATCAGTTCGTCAGTTTATAAAATTTAAATATAATGAGCTAGTCATAGTCAGATATCACAGAAACACGCTTCGTCAAAAAATAATACATAGAATAAAATAAATACAATAGAGATAACATATTAAAAATAAAAGAATACATACACATACTTTGCTAAATTTTTACGTATACTATCACGTCAAAATTTAAAACACACTCATTCATGACACTTTAACAATCACGCTAATAAATACATTCACACCTAACACTAAACATATTTAATAAATAAATAAATTAATAAATAACTAAGTCGAATAAATAAATAGACCAGATAAATAATTAAATTGAATAAATAAATAAATAAATTTAAATAAATAAATAAATTAAATAAATAAATAAATAAATAAATAAATAAATAAATAAATAAATAAATAAATAAATAAATAAATAAATAAATAAATAAATAAATAAATAAATAAATAAATAAATAAATAAATAAATAAATAAATAAATAAATAAATAAATAAATAAATAAATAAATAAATAAATAAATAAATAAATAAATAAATAAATAAATAAATAAATAAATAAATAAATAAATAAATAAATAAATAAATAAATAAATAAATAAATAAATAAATAAATAAATAAATAAATAAATAAATAAATTTAAATAAATAAATAAATTAAATAAATAAATTTAAATAAATAAATAAATTAAATAATTAATAATTCAAATAAATAAATAGTCTAAATAAATATCCGAGTCACCTCTATGCATTCTCTTCACCGTGTAATTGCTTAAGGTGCCTGTTAAACGCCGTTTTAAATTTACAAAAAGATGGCAGGCACCTCACACTGCTCGGGAGCGAATTCTAGAGGTGCGCACCTTGAACTCTAAATGAGAAAAGGCCCTTATCGGTGCGCGACCCCGGAACCGAGAGTTCTTTCATACCACCCCTACTTGAAGTCCTGGCCAGGTTTTTTTCAAAGAGGGCAGTAAGATACGGTGGCTGCCGCATGACAACCGCTTTGTAAAGCAGCAGCCCCATAAAATACTCCCTCCTCACCTTCAGATCTAACCAGTCCAGTTTTTTCCTGTAGGCGGTGATATGCTCATCTCGCCAACACCACATATGTATCTCACACATGCATTCTGTAGACGTTGTAGTCGTGTCTGGAGCTCCCCTGACACATCAAGAAGAACCACTGAGCAATAGTCTAAGTGAGGTAGTACCAGTGCACATGCCAGCTGCTTCCTCAGTATCTCTGTGGTGCTTGAACGGAATAATTTTAAGCTATACAGAGCTCTATTTACTTTTCTACTGACCGCATTCAGTTGCGGCTTCCATGTCAACCTTCCGTCCATCACCACGCCGAGGTTGGTAACTATATCGACAAAGGGAACGTGTACGCCGGTCTGTATCTCAATGCCTTGCAAGTCAAGGTTCTGAACCTGTTTGATGTTGTGATCAGATCCAAAAATGATCACCTTTGTCTTGCCGACATTTAGGCGTAGGCCAGCTGACGTTGCCCAGTTCGACACTGCTCATGCTACAGCCGACATGCGATTGATTCCATCACGAAGACCCTTCAGGATCACTTCTGTGTAGGTTTGCAGGTCGTCAGCGTAAAGTATGTGTTCGACACCATCTAAGTCTAGTGCGTCTTGTAAGTCGTTTATGTACAGGCTGAAAAGCAGGGGTACCAGGAGTGAGCCCTGTGGAACGCCAAGATTGGTGGTTAGCCAACCTGAATCCCCGTTTGTGTTTGTGACGACTTTGTGTCGTCTCCCCATAATATATGACTTAAGCCACAGGAGAACACTCCTGGAGAATCCCATGCGCATCAGCTTACGCAGCAGTGTAGTGTGTGAGATGGTGTCGAATGCTTTGCTAATATCAAACATTAACAAAATAGTCAGTAGTTTTTTGTTGTTGTTAATGCCTGATCTTATGTCTTCCGTCAGTTTTAGTAGTGCTGTCTGTGTACTGTGATTCTGTCGAAAACCAGTCTGCATCGTGTCCAAAGTATTTTTTTTTACATAAAAAGTCAGTTATTTGGTCGTGTACTATTTTTTCAAGGACCTTAGAAAGGAAACTCAGTAGGGCAATCGGTCGGAAATCTGACACCGTAGATGGGACAGGCTTCTTCTTCAAAGGCACCAACTGAGCTCCCTTCCAAGTTCCCGGAAAAATGTCACTGGACAGAGAGGAGTTAAAGATCTTAACATTATGATCTCCCACTAACGGAAGAGCCTTCGCCACTATACTTTGGGGAATGCCGTCTTCCTCTCTGGCCTGTGATAAGAAGTGGGCAACAGCCAGGACCACGTCCGAGAAGCTGACCTCTCGGAAAACAAAGCCGTCATCACTGGCAGTGGTCAGGACGTTGTCAAGTTCTTCATCACCCTCATTTTGGGAGATCGACACCCCTGCCAAGTGGGCATTGAGCTCTTCCGGTGAAAAACTATGAAGCTCCTCTCTTGTCTTTGGCAGAAGGCCCAGAGCCTTGAGCTCTTTCCAGATATCTTTCTTATTATCAATCGCTTCAGAAATTCTATTTTGTAAAAATCTTTCCCTTGTTTCCTTCGTTCGTAATTCAGCTTCAGTTGCAAGGCCCTGATACTCCCGCCACAGTCTGTCGTCTTTGGTCCGCGCATAGCGTCGTCGTACGGAGTCACGTTTTTTGTAAAGATGTATTAGTTCAGCATCAACCCATGGTGGATTCGTTTTCTTTTTCGGCGTGAATTCCTTTAACGGCGCAATTTTATCTATCAGAGCCATGAGGTTGACACTGAGGCACTCTAATTGACTGTCAACACCCGCCGCGGGACCATCGATCTGCTACCAATCACAGTCAGCTAGGTGAGACAGGAGGTCGTCTTGCTGGATCGATTTAAAATCCCTGTAGCTGAAAGATTCAGCCACAGGGGATGCAGCAGTTTCGACCCCAATCTCGACCTCTATGATGTTATGATGACTGGGAAAAGGCGCCGGCCGATTGACCCTGCTCAGTACAACGTCATTATTATCTGTCATGATCACATCAATCCACGTGTGAGAATCCGTGAGATGATGAGTCGCACCATGATCAATTATTTGAAGGTTAAGATCATCAGCCAACCGCCTAACAAATTTTGCACCGGCTGACGTTCCGAGTAGGTTCGCATTCAGATCTCCCATAATAATTTTGTGACTAAAGTCTTGGGTATGTATCGTTAGTTTGTCTGTTAAGTCAGAGCCCTGTAAAAACGGTACGTGTGGTGGTCTGTATATTAAAGCCACAAAGACGGGGGGAAGGCTGCCCTGCTGAACACTGCACATTAAATATTCAGGTATAAATGGCCTGCCCTCCTGTGTTGTTCGAGAGCTGCATAGTAAATTGGCCTTGAAAGTCTTATGAATGTACAGGACCAGCCCGCCCCCTAGTTTGTTGCAATCAAGTCTAAGTAGTGAGTAGTCGTCGATCTGAATGAGATCACTCCCAACATCAGGGTCAAGGTGCGACTCAGCAACCCCAAAGAGATGGTAGGCAGGACGAGCTGAAAGGTGTTGTTTAATCATGCCAATGTGCCCCATCAGAGAGGTAACATTGACAAAACCTGCCCTCAGTCCCTTACAGTGAAACCCCCGAGCAGTGTCTGCGGATAGTCAATTTTTTGCAGCAGTTGACGGAATAACATTTTTATCAATTACGATTTCTTTATCAACGTTTTTTGTTATATTATTTACAGTTTGTGATGGTTGATTAATGGCATATGATGCCACTATTGTTTGTAAATCAGCCGCAAATGAAAATTCATGAGAGACGTCGCCATCGCGCCTCTTCACCAGGAAACGGCCTCTTCTATGCCAAACATATTTAAAATTAAGTCTCATCGCAAGGGCCTTGAGACTTCTATATTTAATAAAACATTCTTTTGTTAATAATTCATTTATAAAAATTTTCCCATTTATAATCCCATCCCTTGTGTCCTGGTCAAGAGCTGCAATGTCGACATCTCTAGCATGAAAGCCAGTGATTAGCTTTTTGGTTCGCATTATTTTCTCGCCTAACGCACTGCTGGAAAGGGTAACAACCCATGGTGACCGTCTACGTTCGCTGTTTGTATCTACTGATGCCGCAGCTGTCGGTTCCTCTGACCGAAGCAGGCGTGTGCCTATTATATCTATTTTTCGTGTTGATGGAAGGACACGGCACAGTATCGCGTGTGCAACGTCAACACGCTTAGAGACATCACCGTCGAAAATATTAGAAATAATGAGCTCCGTATTACCGCTTTTTATGTTTTTACTGTGCATTGTCCCCCCAGAGAGAGAGAGAGAGAGAGAGAGAGAGAGAGAGAGAGAGAGAGAGTCAGAGAGAGAGAGAGAGGGAGAGAGAGAGAGAGAGAAAGAGAGAGAGAGAGTATAATAATTACATATTATACACAATACAGAGATGAATTCGCAGAATTACATTTTATATTTTATATGGCTACGGTACAATAATCAAAACAGGATTCAAGTGAGTGCCGTAATAGTTACGTAACTAATGAATTACTAAATAAAAAATACTTAACTTAAACAGAAACAGATAACTAAAACTAAAACAGTGACTCTCGCGTGAGTTGGTTAATAGATATTTACAGAATATACTAAAATTTAGATTATACTAAAATTCCCTCGTTGCGCACACGATCCTCCCAATCAGACACGTCGCGGGCAAAGAGCGCTTTTCGGAGAGATGTTTTGAAGGTCATAATCGACGTTGAAGAGAACTTTATAACAGACATGGAATTAAGTAGGGTGGAGGCTTGGATTCTAAAAGATTGCTTGAGCGCTTCGGTGCGGGGGGCGGGATAGACTAGCACCTGTGGAGGGTTTCGCTCTGAGCGGCACAGAACTACATCTACATTTAGTAGAGTGAACCTAGCAGCGAGGTAGTTGGGGTTCTCGAAGGCGATCACCGAGTAGGCAAGAGCGCCGGAGTGGTATTCTCTTCGTCTCTGAGCGGAGAGCCAGCCTAATTCGAGTCTGTATGGAGTGACATGTGCTCGGCGAGGAATGTTGCCCATAATAAAGCGGATACATGCGTTCTGCACGCGTTGAAGTTTTAAGCACTGTGTATCATCTAAGTCACTATAGACGACACATGCGTAATCGAATTGGGAAATAATTCGGGTTTCGACTAGATACTTTTAGCGACGTGCTTAGCTTGAAGTTGCCAATCGAGTGCAGGGGTTAGCCAGACGCCCAAATTACGTGCCTCAAGGATATAGGAAATGGGGTGACCGTTGATGATGAGTTTGGGGATCGCGTCGATATCTATAGATGAGGTGTAGAATTAGCTACCAAGAATCATGACTTTGGTCTTAGCGAGGTTCAAGTGGAGGCCATTTTCGTTCGCCCACCGAGCTATAGCTTGAGCGTCGTTGTTGATTGCCACGAGGCCTTGGAGAAGGTCGGACGGGTAGCAGTGGTGATAGAGCTGCGTGTCGTCAATAAAGATCATAGACTTGGAAAATCGAATTACTTTTGGAAGATCGTTGATGTAAATGGCGAAGAGAAGGGCGCCAATGACCCTGCCTTGTGGGACTCCGGAGGCGGCTCGAAGCCACTCACAGACAGTGCCGCCCTCTATCACAGCTTGCAAGCGATTTGCAAGGTAGTTGAAAAACCACCTTAGAAGCCGGTCGGAAACATTTACAGCGCGAAGTTTGGCGAGAAGCAGAGCGTGGGGAATAGTGTCGAACGCCTTAGAGAAATCAAAGAAGATCAAAATAGTAATCATTCGTTTGTCAATCGCATGTCTAACGTCATCCAGCACACCCAGAAAGGCAGTCTGCGTACTGTGACCATGTCTGTACCCAGCCTGCCTGGGGTCGAGGAGCTTGTGGACTTCGAGGTAGCCTAGTAGTTGGCGATGGACCAGACGCTCTAATACTTTAGAGAGCTCAGAAAGCTGAGCGATGGGTCTAGTGTCGGACGGTGCGGAGAGTCTTTGATTTTGAGAGAGGGACTAAAAGGGCTTTCTTCCAAGACGCAGGAAATGCAGCGTTTATTAGGCATGAGTTGCAGAGATCCGTGAGTGAGTTCAGTAGATCAGGAAGAGTCGCTTTGAGCATTTGTACGGTTAGCCCGTCGAATCCGGAAGCTTTTGAGGAGGCACCGAGGAGGCCTCTTTAAGGGGGGAGTCTGCTTTTTCGGCTTCAAAAAATTATTTTTTTTTGTCTTAAATCTATTCCAAAACTATCCAAGAATATGTCTTAAAAATTTCAGAGGCCAATTCGACATATTTCCGAAGCTAGAGCAATTTTAGTGGCCTAGCATCGAGCAGGTGCGAATGCTCGGGCAGACCCGAGCGCGCGCGCTCCGCCCCTCGATGTATTCTATTATTCGACTATACTCGTATATACCTGAAAAGGTCCAACCGTCCTTTGAAATATTATTTGGAGTTTCTAGAAGGTCTGTGTTGAGTAGTAGTAGGGAGAACGGTATACAATATAACGGTATACTATAGCTCTCGGCATCGGCTTCTACACTGCTGTTTGTATCGTCAGCTTTCAGTTCCACTTTTGATTTTGCCGAGTACACATTGAACTGTCAAGCTACCGGAAAGGTGATCGATCTAAAAGACAGCGTGCTGTGGAACCGCGACAGCGGAAATTTCACGGCATTCGTTTTACAAGTGTTTCATCGGACGACGGAGACTTACACACGAGCCGCAGTGAGCAGAAGTTAACGACAGCAAGCAGCGATGATGTCATTATTCATTCTGCGCACTGCTACCGCATTATTGAATTTATATCTGTGTTTCTCGCCATTTGGGAAATCGCAATTTGCAGATCATGCAAGCAAAAATTACCGTTTGCAGAAAGCGGTCATCGAGGCCTAGGATTTAAAATTATTGTCCAGTGTATGTGTGGTCGACGCGAAATCCAGTCAGGACCATTGATAAATACCGGCTACGAAATCAACAGACGAATTGTTTTTGTTATGAGGCTTCTTGGTATCGGACGAGAAGGGATAAACATATTCTGCGGCCTTATGGATATGTATGCAGGTTTTGCAAAATCTATTTACCAACAAATCGTTGAGCATTTGCACGCAGCGTCGAAGACAATGTTCAAGGCACCTGCGAAAAAGCCGTCAAGGAAGAAAAAGAAAAAAACGTTGAACATGAAAGACCTGCGAATCATTTGAAGGTTTCGGGCGATGGAGCATGGAAAAAGCGCGGTTATACTTCCTTGTACGGTGTAACAATGCTCATCGGATACTACAGTGGCAAAGTAATCGATCTCATTGTAAAAAGTGGATATTATCATTCGTGTGCCATAAGTAAAAATACTTTGGACGAAGTCGCATTTGAGGAGTGGTATGAGAATCATAAAGACTCATGATTCTCAAATCATGCAGGTTCGGCAGGGAAGATGGAGGTGGATTCTATAATGGAGATGTTTTCGAGATCCGTCGAAAAATTCGGAGTTATGTACACTAATTATATCGGCGATGGCGACTCCAAAACTTTTACTGGAATCTTAAATAGCAATCCTTACGGGGACGAGTGCACAGTGACGAATAATGAGTGTCTTGGACACGTGTAAAAGCGTATGGGTACTCGTTTACGTAATAAAAGAAAAACCGAGTAAGTACCCAAAAACTTAAATTTTTTTGGACCGAAAACTTTAAAGCGCGTTTTCTCGAGTTTTCATTTTTACGATTTTTAGAAAACGGTGCAGGTGATAGCAAAAAGAATATACGTCCGAACGAAAAAAAGCAATGTGATCTAGCTTCAGTATTAAATTATCTTCTATTTGAACTAAAAAAGTTGGACAAAAGTATTATTTAAAATACTTTTTTTGCACGTTAAAGTGAATTTTTTTTTACAAAAAGTGTATTTTTTTCAAACTTCGAAAAAATTTGGAATTTGACAACTTCTTTGGTATTTTTTCAGTTCATATAGACAAGAAACTTATAAAAATTAAAAAAAAATTTGTCTGGACTGTTTCAGACGCACCGCACGACCTCCATCACCGGCACCGTTTAGAAAGTGCAGACTCCAGGCGCTCCGGCAAAATCGTCATAACTTGAAGAAATTTTAATATTTTTTAATAACAAAAATTGTTTTTTAAAGCTAAAATATAGTACATTATGTTCTCAAATTTTCGTTTACCGCAATCATTTCCTTCCCTTTCAAAAAAATCGCTGAAAAAACGGTTTTTCTTCGGCTCCTAAAGCAGACTCCCCCCTTAACTTCTGCATGGGAAACCGGGCTAAAATTGAAGTAAGTCGAGATTAATGTATTATATGGGCGGTCACGAATCGTTTGGGGTAGTCTTTCTCGTCGAGTGGAGGTAAGCAATTTACAGTGCGAGCATAGTGCGTGTTTAACGTATCAGCGTCAAAATAGAGAACAGGTGAGGGTAGATTTGATCGAGAAACCCCCATACGGAGGAGCTCACGCCGTTTTCTTTTGGAATCCGGGGCCTTGTCGAGTCTGTTGGCAAAAAAATTGTTCTTTGCTGCGTCAAGTGTGTTTGAGGCTTCAGAGCGCAGTGATTTGAAGCGGTCGAGGTCCTGAGCGAGGCCTGAGGTGCGAGCAATATGGTAAGCCCGGTCGTGTTGCTTCATTAGGGCTCGTATAGCGGGAGAAACCCACGGTTTCCGTTTGGGGGACAAGGCAATAGTTTTGAGTGGCGCGACTGTATCGTAGACAGATATGAGTGCAATGGTGATTGCGCGCTCGGTCGCGTTGATGTCTGTCTGGCTGGGTCCCAGGACGAGTCCAGATGAGGGAGTAGTAGCCAGGAAAGAGTTCAGAGAGTAGGGATAATATGAGGGTAGACGTGAGAGTTAGTTCTTAGATGCGAGGCGAGTACATCGTTATCGATGTTTTTCAGACTTCATGTAGTTATAATCTTAGTTATAACCGGGAGCTTTGTGCATCGAATGCTGATTTCGATGAAATCATGGCCGGCTATAAACGGAACGTCAGATTTTTTATAATTCAGAACAGAAGTAATATCCTTGACGATGAAAAGATCCAGCCACGTGTGAGCCGGAGAATCACGCCAGAGAACATGGTGCGTAGGCTCAGAGGGTACTAGGGAAAGTGAGAGAGATTCAATATGGTCAAGTAGATGTTCAGAGGCAGAATTATTTAGACAGAGATTCGTGTTAAAATCGCCGGTGATAACGACATTGGAATAGTGTGGGAGAAAGGTGGAGAGTCGATTGAAAAAATGTACAGGATAGGCAGCTTTAGGCGGGCGATAGACAACAGCAAAAAATATTTTGTCCTTGGCATTTATTAATTCTAAATAAATTGAATTTATCCAAGGCCAAATGTGAGTCGGGAACATCGTTAAGGAACGTTTCAGTGACGGCGAGGATGGCATATTGATGATCAGTGCACCACTCTTCTAATAGGGCAAAGTGTGAACCGAGCTTGTTCGCATTGATATGACCAATGACAATTGAATCGTTACACTTTTTGGTGACCCCCTGAGCTCGAGGCCGTCACTTACTAGTCGGCATATTTCCAGGTAGTGGAATCACTCTCGGGGTAGTGCCGCGAGATCTTCAGCAGAAAAGATTGGAATTGACGGAGAATCGCGGGTCTCTCTCATGCACAATTAAATTCCTAATGGTTGGACGCGCATAATTTAAATTCTTATACACAGCTAGAGCTTTGCGCCAAAAAATCAAGAGCATTCAGAGCGCTCGCTTTCTTAAGTACTTCATCACGGACGGTCGGCGACATAAATTTGAGTACAAGTGCAGTTGTACCAGCGTGTGCGGCTGTTGGAGGAGCGGCACCTTGCCAGGTTGCTCGAAAGGGTCCGGTTGCGGCGGCCGAGGAAGATTGTGTACTGCGGCGCCATTCACGTACTTCAAGCACATGATTGATCAAGCCCGTGAGGCCTATAGCGTTTAATACGACATCAGCTATTTGGGGCATAGTACAATTTAATGCTGCAGGGATACCTGAAATAATAACTTCGCACGAATCCGTAGCAATTATACTGTGAGATAGCGAAGCAATTTCTGAACGCAGCGTAGTGAACTCAGCGCGGTGCTTGTTCTCAGATTGTATGATTTTGTTATCTAGCGCGGCAACGCGATCTGTTAGATATTTGATCGCAGATTCGCTGGAAGCGTGTGCTTCGGAATTTGCTTCCCTGAATTCTTCGATAAACTGTCTAAGAAAGTCGGGAGCATCCGGGTACTCAGGGTTGGGTCTACGAGACATACTGAAATCCGTAAGAGTCAGTGACGCAGATTCGCGCTCTCGAACAGGTATCGGCGAGCCGATACGCTGTGTGACAATCAAAGGCGGTGAAATCGCACAGTGCTGTTTGATCGCAGGGGCAAGTGAGGGAGAGAGAGGGGAGATTACGCGCTTTGCTAAAACACAGCTGGGCAGTGTGGTATGAGTGTGCGAATTATGTACCGCGCAGCACGAACAAATGTAAGGAGAGATAATCGGAGAAGAATCAATGCACTTAGCGTGATACATGCGCTTGCAGATCTCACACTGCATGGACCGTGATTCTCCTCATACTATCGGTAATTCGCACTTAGCACAAAGAGATTTGTTCATAACTATGGGTGCTTAAAAACAAATTCGTGCCGAGATTGTCATCGGGGATCGATCTATCAGTGATTGACAGCACCACGATGTGCTCGGACGATAACCATTCTCGGAAGTGGCGCTACCTGGTGACTCACGACTGATCGCGATCGTGCAGTGTTGCCAACTTACGTTTGATCGCGCGCAAAAAATAATGAAGATTGGCGAACACCTAATCTCAAAAGGAGATGTGTAGAGGATATGCAAAACTACGCTGGTCTTTATAAGTGCATTTATTATACCAATCGCGATTTTCTAAAGGCAAAAAAATAAAGTCGCGGGCTCGCACCTAAAACACTGACACACAGAAGCTGTTTTGATATTAGCTAAGATGCGTGTTATCGATATACGTAAATTACAATATTACACAAGAGTCTAATCACCGCTTGTCACGCACTGATCACTCGGAGCAGCTGACGAGCACGATAACGGATGACTGCAGCTTGGAGAGCGATGAGACGTAGTGGCGTAGTTGATTTCGCGCCAGGCAAGAAGCCGAGCAGCTGTTACTATTGCCAGGTTGTGGAGCAGGACGGTCGCGGATCCGGTCAGATGAAGAAAAGGTGTTGAAGACAATCAATCCTCTTTGGCGAAATAATGATGTGCCCAGCTGCTTTTTTCTTTAAAACGAGAGCTGGCTGGTTTCAGACCAGTGTGGAATCAATCTCGACTCTCACGGGAGTTTGAGAAATCTGAGAGAGAGAGAGAGAGAGAGACAGAGAGAGAGAGAGAGAGAGAGAGAGAGAGAGAAAGTAGGATAGTGATTTTGAGGACGTTAAGTCTGGGAGTTATAGACATTATAGAGCGGCAAATATAGTTGCTTCGCAACCGTCACTGCGCGGATATAGTTAGTACATACGAGCAAGCGACGTTTAGTATCTTCCGCCTCACGTTGCATTGTAATCTATAGTTCGTATATACGAACGGGCGAATGTTAGTGGTTTTAGTCGTTCATTGCGCTACAACCGGGTGTGTGTGTGTGTGTGTGTAGAGACAGAGAACAATATAAATATAGTAAGCGTTATATACTGAGCGCATTATAGCATAGTGTAATATATATATATATATACACACATATGACGTGATTCGCCACATATATATATATATATATATATATATATATATATATATATATATATATATATATATATATATATATATATATATATATATATATATATATGTGGCGAATCACGTCAACTCTCCTAGCGCGTCGCGCGAGCGCTTAATACTGTTGTTTTCAACTCGCGTTTGCAGTATGAAAAAAAATATATAAAAAATATCCAATAAACTATTTCGATGTATTTTTTCCTCAGCTTTCCAATGGTGTGGTCAGATTTTCCAAAATTTTCCATTTTCTTTAAAAAAAACACAAAACGTGTTATATCTCGAAAAGTCTATTTTTAATATTTTTTTTAATATTTTTAATCGAAAGCTGAGGTTTTTTTACATAAGAAAAGTTCTTTTGCAGAGTGCCCGATTATATTTCAGTGAGTAATAGAACGTCGAAAAGTAGAAGTACCGCGCGCGACTTGGCGCGGCGCGGCCACCGTCACCGCCACATCATGCTTACTTGTAAAACTAGTTCTTTTTTCAGTCGGTAGGTGGCTTAAACATAAAAAACTTTAATCTATAAATGAATTGTCACAAGAAATTCATATATACGACGATGTTTTTTTTTAAATTTAGATTTTTTTATGATTTAATCATAAATCTATTGGTTTCGTATTTCTCCGGTTTATTGTAGCAACTACAATGGGTTCAACCTGGAAAATGAAATGCATAAATCCTTTCTCTCGAGAGAATCACCCTACGTCTAAAGATCTGTTTGACTTTCCTTCAACTTTTAGAAGTATATTTCCGTTTGTACCCGAAGAAGCGAAAATATGTGGTACATGTCGTAGGCAAATTTACAAACGCAAAGCAGATTTACCTATTTCGGATACAAAAAAAGCTAACATAAATTGTTGTGATGAATATCATAAAGCTGGCGTAACGGTTCTCGAACAAATTAAAAGAAAATTTTCTAATACTATATCGAAGCAAGATAGAATTCAGCTACTCACTCTTGCTCCCGATTTTTGGTCTCGTAATGATTTAATCAGAGAGTTTGGTTGTACTGAATGGGAAGCTCGAGAAGCAAAAGAGTTAGTAGCTGAAAATGGAGTTTTCTCAGTTCCTGAAAAAAACGCGGCAAAGTACGTATGTATGTATGTGTGTGTGTATGTGAGAAAAAAATTATGGAACGATAACTATTCAAGGTAAGCATGTTATTAGCTGAAATTTTGCAGACACACGAAGTATTGCTAAACTTAGAACTGATTACATTGTGGAGCTGATTGGATAATAAAAAGTACATTTTTAATAAAAAATAGTAACTTCAAGAAATTATCAAAAATCGAAAAAAAAATTTATTTTTTTTATTTCCTAAATATGTTAAAAATATATATGTTTTGCACGTAATTTCCTTTCAATTGATATATCTAGCAATTATTTAAAGTTTATTGAAATATCCGGAAAGGAAAAAGAAAAATATATATTTTACAAAATTTGTCACTTTATACGTCAAACATATTGAAAATATGTTTTTTAAAATAGACATAAGTTTCTTGAATTTATATATCTATAAATTACCTGAACGCTATTTTAGTGGAAGAAATAAAATTGAATTTTGAATACATATTTTCAAAAATCGGTAATTTTAGTAAATTTAGAAATAATTTTGTATTCTGATAGACTGCAAGAATAAAATATACTGTTAAAGATTTTTTATGAACAATTTTTAACAAAAAAAAACTATAAGAAATTTTCGTGTAGGGACATGACAAAAATTATTTTAATTAAGTTTTAAGATTATCTCAGACTTGCAATACTTAAACGCGTGTGGCTAAAGAGTTAACGTTAGCTGTACTTTATTTAATGCGAGTTACCATTATTAAATTCTCAAATTCGATTTCTTAGGATCTCTCTTTGAGAAAAAGTTCTGTTAAAGCAATTAGAAGCGGTTTTTTGAATGAAATGGAACTATGTTCAAATTTTTAGGGTCAAAAGAATACACAATATATGTAATGGAACTCTGTTCAAAATTATTTCGTTTAGCTTGAAGACATAGAACAATATAATGCATTCAGCAATTAAAATAAAAAAATATGAGACTATCTTTTAGCGGAAGAACAGTATGAACTACATCTAAATTCTTCATAAGAGAATCACATTTAAGAGAACTGCATAATGCCTTTGAAAATTATAAAGGAAAAGATAACGAAACAAAGATTATTCTGAATTCGGAAAGTGTACCAGAATATTTAATTACTGAAGCAATACGAGTTATAATATTTTGTTTAGATCATGTTGTTACATATCCTGAGTTAGATAGTCATTTTATATAATCATAGTGACGTAATAGAGCATAGAAGACAATAAGGAGATGAAATCTAAGAT